>JAWZYV010012636.1:0-336298 GCA_038373885.1 Cheiracanthium punctorium | reverse complement strand
TGGGCCAATCCCTCTGAATCCATCGCGGCGCGGCGAAAACTCATTGGGTACTGATACCTTGGCCGGCGTCAAGTCCAAGATGACATAAAGTGGATGTATCCATGCACTTTCACCACGCCCGGCCCGATGCGTATTCACTGGCGATTCACTACGCGGCCAGTCTCTGGCCAAGGGGAAATTGCTACTAGGGAGGGCTTCGATATCTCCACTTTTGGGGACTTATTTTTGGTGCCAAATTTGGCGATATTTCGCCAAAAGTCGCCAAGCCTGGCGACATTGTGTTAATTTGGCGCGATTTTCCCTATGGGGCCTGTAAAGCTGCTTTTGCTGCATTAAAATCAATAATAACCTAATATTTCTCTTTTATGACGTATTCAAAATTCCCGCTTTAAGTGGAATACTCGAGAAATAGACTTTCTGGAAGCTACTTGTACCTTCTGCGTCTGCTATTTATAGGAGCGCTTCAGAAGCCCCAGGACAGTGTGAGGCAGCACCCGTATTGTAAAAGCTCTCTGAGTGAGTACGCTTGCTTTGTGAATTGATAGTGCTATAGAAGCTGTGTTTTAGCTTGCTTTTTGAAGCTGTTTTAAAAGTGCTGTGTGTCAATTCTTCATTGCTGTATCTTAAGGGATTGTGTACGATATCCCTTGAATATTTTCACTGAATTTTTGCCTGTGAAAGTGTTTTATTTTGTGTTAGAAATACAGCATTTGTGAGAGCTTCTGATCTAAGCGGACTGTTAAAAGCACATTACTGCTTAATTGTGCTTGTGAATTTTGTACAGCTGATTGTTCTACGAAGTTCTAGAAGCAATAAAGTTGTGTTCCATCTTGACCAGTGGACTTTTTACCGGAAATTTCTACACTAACTGGACTTTAGAACGACGAACCCGGAAACAAACAGAGTGTTCTTCAACAGTATGTTGTTTTACCTGGATTTAAATTTTATTAAAAAATTGGTTATAACTTCAATTTAAACTGTAAATATTGCTTTTAAACTACTTTTATCTTTATATCGGTTAGTGTTGTTTGATATTTTAATCTTTATATGTTTGCTTTTAAATTGTATCGTCTATTTTTATGGTGATGATTTATGTTGAACTGTGTGCCTCGTGCTTGTCCACTTGACTGAATTTTACTTGGCATTTTTGAGCTGCTTTATTCTTGAACTGTTTTGTGATGTCTGGCGTCTTGATTTTGTAATTACCTGTGTTTTGGGGTGTTTTATTTGTTTGCATCTTATGTATTTTTTATACTTCTTTTGTATTCTTTTGTGGTGTTTTTGTTCCTTTTTATGTCTCTCCTGCTTACGGGAGCTTTGTAATATTAAGAAATTATTAAATAAAGTTCGTGGGTTCGGATATCGGGGTGCATGCCCTTGGTTCGGGGTGGCTGCTATTCCCCTTCCCTGGGGGAGCCTTTTATTGTAAACCGCGTTCCGCGGTCGCTCTCCCCTGCGGGTGACTTCCCACTTCCCTCCAGATACGCCTTCATCGCCAGAGGAGTACATGGAAATCTTTGGGCACGGTTTGAAGACGTGCATAATTTTGCTCGGGAGCGGATGATCCTGAACGCGGAGAAGATGAAGACTCGCTACGACACGAATGCTACGAGACACGAGTTCAACGTAGGTGACAAAGTTTGGCTATACAATCCTACTCAACGGAAAGGCCTGTCTCCCAAGCTGCAGTCGCCGTGGGACTATCCTTACACAGTCCTTATTAGACTGAATGACGTCATCGTACGGATTCGTAAGCCACCTAATTTGAAACCAAGAGTCGTTCATTACGATCGGCTAGCCATTTACCGCGGTTGTAATTAATTAAATGAATATTGGACCATGGTCACTGTGGCGTAATTCCTCCTTCCTTTCATCTCACATTTCTTTGCTGTCTTTTCTTCTCTTCCTTTTCCCTGAACTCTCTTTTACTCAGCACTTATGCCATGTTTAGTGTACATATTTATAATATATTAGTTTTCATTAATGTGTATTTGTTTATTATGTTTATTACTTATTAGTGTGATTATTTATTATGTTCATTATTTATTTATTAATGTGTATTTGCTTATTGTGGTATTGATTACTGGCTTAAATTATGTAGTTAAGATCTTGTTAATGGTTATACACTGTAGATATTTGCGTGGCCTCCTAACTGTTGATTGTACTGCCCGGGACGTGCAGTCCTTGGTAAGGGGACAGTGTTACGAATTTTCGGGGCAACCCGCTGTCCTGGGGCTTAAAATAGTTCAAAATTCGTATTCTGCGCTTCAAATAGTTAAATTTTGCTTTTGATTTGCATCAAAATCGGTCAACTAGAATCGGAGATACTGAGGTTTCGGTTTTCCATTCAATTGTATGCAGTTTATAGAAATCTCTAGAAATATTGGTCCTATTCCTTTGGTAACTTCACTTTTGGGGACTTATTTTTGGCACCAAATTTGGCGATATTTCGCCGAAAGTCGACATTTGGGTCATTTGACGCGTTTTTTCCAATGGGGCCTGAAAGTTGGTTTTTCTGCATTAAAATCACATAACCTAACATTTCTCTTCTATGACGTACTCAAAATTCCCGCCTTATGTGGAATCTTCGAGAAACAGAGTTTTCTCGCAGATTCTTGTAACTACTTCGTCGACTATAAATACAGGCTGTCAGAGGACCGATTTCAGAGAGTGAGTTGAGCACCCGTAGTGTGAATAGAGCTCTCTGAGTGAGTACGCTTGCTTTGCTCTGTGAATTGATGGTGCTATAGAAGCAGTGTTTTTGCTTGCTTTTCGCAGCCGATTTTTTAGTGTTGTCTGTAAATTCTTCACTGCTGTGTCTTATTGTGTACGATATCCCTTGAATATTTCCACTGAATTTTTGCTTGGGAAGTGTTTTAATTTGTGTGAGAACTACAGCATTTGTGAGAGCTTCTAATCTAAGCGGACTGTTCAAAGCAGATTACTGATTGTTCGACGAAGTGCTAGAAGCAATAAAGTTCGTTTTCCATCCTGACGTGTTGCCTTTTTACTAGAACTTTCTACACCAATTTGACTTAAGAACGACGAACCCCGGAAACAAGCAGAGGTTTCTGCAACAATAGTGAAAAAAGATTTTAAAAATCCAATATTAAAAAGAAAAGAAAAGACAAGGAAAAAGAACTTTCTACAGCATTCTAAACATGCGATAGTAAGTAGATGCTTCTAGCCTTTTTAAATATTTCTTCTAGAGACAATTTTTAATTATTGCCACTGATAAAAGAACTCTTATTATACCCTTGCTAGTCACTTCAATAATAATTGGAATTCATTGCAAAATACTGGACTTCAAATCTTTGGACGTACCACACACGACTTTCACAATGATACTGGTTAAAGAAATTTATGGGTCGCTGTTTTTCTCCCGCTTTCCCCATTCCCTCTTTAGAACGGGGGCCATCCTCAAGATATTTTACGAGAGTCTAGATCTGCAGGCTCACGGAATAATCCTTCTTGAAAGGGGGGTAAAATTGCTGGCGATCTTTTGGCATGCCGATTTGTGGGAAGTATTCGTCCTAAACCCATCAATTCCCTTTTCTTCTAACAGCCATTGGATTTCGACCGACGCGAGGAGCAATACTGGGATAGGATAAACAGCAAGGCTACAATTCAATCTTTATCAAAGAAATGTGCTGGTACGCATGTCTCCTTCTTACACGAGGCATCACAACAATTTTTCGCCAAGTAACAACGTTCAAATTCAATTTGCGTGTGAGAAACCGGCTATACAATTTCCTCATTTAAACCCATTGTAGGTGTCGCTACCGGCACCTGCTTTGTCTGAATGTGCTGAAAAGCTAATGATTTGCATATCACAGCATCTTCTTCCTGTCGTTTATATTTCTCGTCTGTAGCATGTTGCCTTCTTGGTGTAGCAATTTTTATGGCCAGTAGTGTACCTCTACTACTGCATAACAATATATATATATCTATGTATAACTGTATATTACCTATAATAATGTGTTTGAAATTGATCCAATAACGTCAGCTGTGAAGATAAAATTAACACTATTGAAAAAAGAAAAAAAAGAAGCTGCATGGCCCCACTCCGGAATCGAGCTCACAAACCTTCGAGCTCACTACCACATTATATTTCTACAGACGAGAAAAACCCAAACTAAAACCATTAAACTAGGAAAAATCTAAAGTAGGGTTTCGTTTGCTTTCCATGTCACGCACATTGTTGAACGGTGTGTGAAACTGGTGACAGAAGCACCCGAAAAGAGTTTTTTGCTTTATTCTCACAAAAAAGTATTTGAGTGTAAGATAAATTTCCTATTACAGTTTTGTGAATAACTATTTAATGTTTTTTTAATAACACACAAATGAAATGAAATATATGAAATTATACATGTTTAATTTCTTATGAAGAATAGTATGTTATATATGAAATTGACTTGGGAAATGCGACTTACATTCGAGTATTTTCTGAGAGGATGTAGATCACCTACACAATTGTATTGGTCAGGGCTTAAAGTGATAGACGACTTCATCATATCCGAATTTTTTTTCGATCAATTATATCCGATTTGACCAAAAGGATTTTTTTTGCCTCTCCCTGTAGATCAAGTGCAAGTACTCTTTTCACATCGTAATGATAAAACATTTTATAGTTACCACATACTTACCAAATATTATATTGTATTGTTGTGATATTTCATTGTGTTGCGATTGTGTTGTTTTGTGGGAAAAAATATCTTGCGTCCAAGGCATTCCTTCCTTTTTGTAATGTAGTGCTAGTGGGCTTCGCCTTAAAGAAAACATAACATTGTGGTAATAACCAATTATTTAATAATTCTCAATAAAATAATCTCTTTATATAATAATTCATGAATAATGAATGTTTGCACTCTCTATTCGGCAAGTTTCATTGCCTTTCTATAACACATGAGAAAATGCCTTTTTTTTTAATCAAAAATTGCAAAATTTCAAGTGCGATGCGGATTCAGAAGATATTATTTGATCGGAAGAATAATTTAGCAATACCTCATCAAACCTATTTTACTCATTTCTCGCCCTATTATAATGAAAACAGTGAAAAATGATTGTTTTTCACGCACAGTAAAAATTGTCTATTTTCAGTCAAATTCCAAAAATTCAAGTCCAATGCGGGGGCAGAAGATATTATTCGAATTACAATAATATGAAAATATTATAATATAGAAGATATTATTTGAATTACAATAATATTTAACAGCGTTTTAATTGAGCCCAGAAAAAACCCTTTCCGCACTATTAGAATAGTGATTTCAAAAATTATTTTTTTTTCGGCCCACCCTAATGTATATACATTTTACTTATGTTACAGGAGATTTCGGAAAACAACAAACGTATTCCTAAGACATCAAGTTCTCCAACATGGCTGGTATGGCAAGCTTTATTTGGTTCACCTTTGTCATTGTTGGTAAGTAAAGCTGATGCTTATACATATTACAGAAAAAATATCCTTTTAAAACTGACATAGTCAGAAATAAGGCGGTTAAAAAATAAATTAAAAAACTTTCCTGTATAAAATAATTCTAAGAAAGTGCGTTCGATAACTGTGCTTGAGTGCTTCGAGTCTGGAAAAAACATAAAATGCTTTGCTGTGATGTCTTTCAATAAATCAACAAATCAGGGTACTTTGATTTCAGTAAACACATACTTTCTGACGAAAGACGTAAATCTTATTTTTATTTTTTTCCAAATGTAATATGGAATTTATATAGTATGAAATTAATAACAATTTTCAAAAGAAATTTTAACAATATTTTTAAGAATTACAGAAAATAACTTTAATACTGACATTTAAAAAAATTAAACTGGATTTCTATTCTCCTACTGCTAAATAATAGAACAGGCTTGCAGCGCCTATACAGCTCTACCCGCTGATCTACCGCAGTTTACGAACAGAGCCATAATTTAAAAATATTAACTGTTTTACAACTAAACTCGAACACTTTTGTAATGAAGTGAAGTAATCATTCTGTTCAATGTTTATATCGGCGCGCGTCAGAACGCGGCATCTGTAAGTTTATCTGTTTTCACTTTGCTTAATTAAATTTGTTATTCCATTATAAATGTTTACCAAGTAAATTAGTTAATTTTGAACACCCGATGCAACCATCGGCCGTAAGTGGTGACCCTGTGTATTATGATTAACTTATTATTTTAATTGGTCACGTGCGTCGTAAAGCATGCTGTGTTAAACCTAACTGCTTGTGGCAACTTTCGTTCGCCCGAGGACTATAACAAGCTGATTTCTGCACTCTAGACTTCTAAATTATCATGCCTCTTGACGAGAATCAAGTTTCGAAAGTGGCACTTCGAATTCCTCAATTTTGGAAAGCTAACGTGCGCTTATGGATTGCCCAGTGTGACAATGCGTTCACTTACAGTGGTATTACAAGTGACGAAACGAAATTTTCTGCCCTGATCGCCAACATTGACGCGGAAACCTTGTCACATGTCTCCGATATTGTACTCAACCCACCGGAATCTGACAAATACAAAAAACTTTCAGAATGGCTAATCTTTGAATTTGAAGATTCTGAACATCAGAAGATTAAAAAACTCCTCATTGAACTCCAACTGGGTGATGAAAGGCCTAGCCACCTCTTGCGGAAAATGAAAGAACTTTGTGGAGCGCAACTTAATGATGAATTTTTGCAAAATTTGTGGATGCAGAATCATCTGAAAAGCTTGATCAGTTAGCAATTATCGCTGACAAAGTTGCTGAAGTCGTTCAACCTAGTGCTATTTGTGCTACTTCTGCAGCTAGAATGCCACCCGAAACGAATGACATCTCAAATGCAGCCTTAGCTAAGCAGATTGAACATCTTACACGTCAAATTGCTGAACTTTCTTGTGAACGGAGAGCGCCAATGCGTCGTTCTCGCTCAAGATCTCAATCCAGAAATGGTAAAAGAACCAATGGTGTGTGTTTTTATCACAATCGTTTTGGTGATAAGGCACGGAAATGTTCTAAGCCTTGCTCCTTCCAGCAGGAAAAACTCCCGTCATACTCCCGCAGGAAAAACTCCCGTCATAGCTGGGATGACGGAGCTACCTAAAAAGCCCAGCCGGTTATTTCTTCATGATAGGAAGACTGGCCAAAAATTTTTGATAGATTCTGGCAGTGAAATCTCAGTTTTACCACCCACTCCTAGAGATAAGACATGGTTGTGGGACTTTTTCTCTTTTGCTGCCAACAACACCAAAATTCCTGCTTATGGATTTGTACACAAACAACTGGACTTGGGCCTTCGGAAAGCTTTCTCATGGACATTTGTGATAGCTGATGTCACTTCTCCTATCATTGGTGCTGATTTTTTGAGACATTTTAATTTGCTTATTGACCTAAAGCATCAACGTCTCATAAATCCTGAAACTTCCTTATTTTCTTATGGGAATGTTGCTCATAGAAGCCAACCTTCTGTGGTGACTGTTTCTTCAAATTCTGATTATGACTCTTTGCTTTCTGAATTTCCTGACATCACCAATCCAACTCTCTTTAAGCAGTCTGTCCCCCATAGTACAGTGCATCATATATTGACTCGTGGACCACCTGTGACAGCAAAACCTCGACGACTTCATCCCAAATTGTACAACGCAGTAAAAGCAGAGTTCGAATTCCTTCTGGACCAAGGGATTATCCGCCCTTCCAAGAGCCCATGAAGTTCGCCATTGCATGTCGTCCCAAAACAAGATTCTACTGTCCGTCCTGTTGGTGATTATCGAAAATTAAACTCAGTCACAGAATTTGACAGCTATCCTATTCCCTATCTACATGATTTTTCTCATTCGCTGCATAATAAATCAATTTTTTCAAAAATAGATATTTTCAAAGCATTTCACCAAATCCCTATTGCAGAGGATGACATTCCCAAAACAGCAGTTACAACCCCGTGGGGTCTCTATGAATATACCAATGTTTTGGGTTGGTAAATGCTCCACAAACGTTCATGCGCTTTATGCATGAGGTCCTTAGAGGCCTTCCATTTTGCTATGTATACCTGGATGATATACTGTGTTTTTCAAATAATGAGGAAGAGCATAAAGAGCATTTACGTGCCATATTTCAGCGGTTGAGTGCTTATGGTTTTAAATTAAATGTTTCTAAATGCATGTTTGGTGTCACAGAGCTAGAATTTCTTGGGCACCTCATAAGCCCAGAAGGAGTCAAACCTTTGCAAAGTAAAGTCCAGGCAGTCCTAGATTTTAAGCTACCTGCAACTATTGGTAATCTGCGTAAGTTTTTGGGCCTAATAAATTTTTATAGATTTTTACCTCATGCTGCTGACAACCAAGCACTTTTGAATGAGTTCTTAAAGGGATGTTCTGGTAAGAAAAATTCGAAGAAGCAAATTGTATGGACTCCAGCTGTAACTGAGGCTTTTAACAAATGTAAAGAAGCACTGGCTAATGCCACATTGCTCGCTCATCCTTCTTCAACTGCGCCACTTTCATTACATGTAGATGCATCTGATTATGCCATAGGTGGTGCATTGCATCAAGTTATTGATAATACATTGCAACCTTTGGGTTTTTTCTCCAGAAAGCTGAGTACAGCAGAAACTCGGTATAGTGCTTATGACAGGGAACTCCTTGCTGCTTATGCATCTATTCGACATTTCCAACACATGTTAGAGGCTAGAGAGTTTGTCCTTTATACTGACCATAAGCCTCTCACATACGCATTCCGTCAGAAAAATGATAAGTGTTCTCCACGTCAAGTGAGGCATTTAGATTTTATCTCTCAAGTCACGACTAACATACAGCAGCATTCCAGGATCTGGAAATATCCCTGCAGATGTCATGTCCCGTATAGATGCATTAACAATCCCTACAGCAATTGATTATTCTGAATTAGCTACAGCACAGGCAGTCGATGATGAACTGACTTCCTTGCGGTCATCAAACACATCCCTACAGCTCAAAACCACTACTTTTCCAGAGTCAAACACTGACTTAATTTGTGATGTGTCAACTGGTAGAGTTCGTCCCTATATCCCAAATCAGCTTCGTCAGGATGTTTTTGCTTCATTACACAACATAGCTCATCCTGGTGTACGCAAAACACAACATCTCATTCGAGCTAGATTTGTTTGGCCTAGAATGTTATCAGATATAGCTCAGTGGACCAAATGTTGCATCCCATGTCAAAAAGCTAAAATCCACAGGCACACAAAAGCACCCTTGTCAACTTTTCAAGTGCCCTCACAGAGATTTGACCATGTCCATTTTGACCTAGTCGGTCCCCTTCCTCCCTCAAATGGTTACTCTTATTGTTTAACTTTAATTGACAGGTTTTCTCGGTGGCCAGAAGCCCAGCCACTCAAAGATATTTCTGCTGAAGCTGTTGCAGAAGCATTTTTCACATGTTGGGTCTCCCGTTATGGAGTGCCTGCTACTGTGACAACTGACCAAGGACGCCAATTTGAAGCTGCGCTTTTTCGCTCTCTTATGCGTCATCTGGGCATCCAACGGTCCGGGACACCCAGTTACCAACCCCAGTCAAATGGGTTGATTGAAGAATTACATCGACCACTTAAGACTGCTATTAAATGCCATGTCACTGAGCGGTGGATTGAAGTTCTACCCCTAATCCTTCTTGGCTTTCGGGCAGCTTTGAAAGAAGATTTGGATTGTACACCAGCTGACTTAGTTTTTGGGACTACAATTCGTCTACCTGATGAATTTCTAGTTCCTACCCAACAACAAATTGATCCCATAGATTTTGTTAGCAAGTTACGTTCTCATATGCAAACACTTCGTCCCATATCGCCCAAACGCCATGGGGATAGCAAAACTTTTGTACACAAAGATCTAGAAACTGCTACTCATGTTTTTCTTCGTCAGAATATGGTTAGACGCCCACTTCAGCCTCCCTACGATGGACCTTTTTCGGTTACTCGCAGAACAGACAAAGTCTTCCACTTAGGCATTAATGGTAAAACAGTGCCTGTATCAATTGATCGAGTAACGCCAGCTTACATCTTAAACAATCGAAAATGAAGTGTTCTACCACCTGTGTCATCTCGCAGCTCACAGGGTGATTTGGTGCATCCTTTGCCAATCACAACAAATGCTCCATCGACAGCTTGCCCATCTGATACCACGAATTCATCACAGACTTCAATGAGTATGCAGCCAAAGATTACACGTTCTGGACGTCATGTGCATTTTCCTGCTAGATATCGTTGACACTGGGAGGGGAGTATGCAGCGCCTATACAGCTCTACCCGCTGATCCACAGCAGTTTACGAACAGAGCCACAATTTAAAAATATTAACTGTTTTACAACTAAACTGGAACACTTTTGTAATGAAGTGAAGTAATCATTCTGTTCAATGTTTATATCGGCGCGCGTCAGAACGCGGCATCTGTAAGTTTATCTGTTCTCACTTTGCTTAATTAAATTTGTTATTTCATTATAAATGTTTACCAAGTTAATTAGTTAATTTTGAACACTCGATGCAACCATCGGCCGTAGGCTAATGAGTCCCCCAGAACTTAACCATAATCAAAGTATATGTAAATCTGTATTATCACAAGATTGTGAGGGTATCACCCAGCCAAAGGAGCTCATTGTTGCTCAATTTGCTCTAAATTTTTTTGCTTTTCTTTTGATTTTTTTTTCAAATCCTGATTTTTTATTTTAAGGTAATTACTTAACAAAATATTTGAAGATCTGGATAGAGCATCTTTAATCAGCTCAATACTCTTTTTTTTCCTCACACACAAATATCATCACCATTAACAATGTCATCTTTAATTAATTTAAGCTCTGTTAATTTCATAAGCAATAATTTGTGACCTATTTCAGATTTTAAAAATTTTGCTTCATTTAAAGGTGATGTCAACAAATTTAATATTATGAAAGAAAAAGATACAACCTGTCTTAAAAAAATCAGATGGATAAATTAAGCTTCCTCTGTCTAATGCTGTTAAAGTTCATAGAATGAATCGTCTTCTATATCCATAATTTGATTAGTGGTAATGAGTATACACACAATATGAGTATATACACAATGGCCTTAATAGCATTATCATCGTAATTAATTAAATCGATTGTGTCATGTAATATATCCCCAAAATTATTTAGAATGGTGTTGGTTTCTATATTCACTTGTTGAACTGAAACCTCTGTATCAATCAATTTTTTTAGGTCAATACTTTCTCCACCAATTTTAATTGTTGAGCACAATCTAAGCTTTTTCTCGAATTCCAAAATTTGTTGATAAGATATGTGATAATTACCTCCCGACATTTGTCTATATAAGCTAAATCGTTGTTCAAGTAAATCACTTTGAAATTTGCAAGGTAATACATACTTGAAAGGACACATATCTGTTTGCAATAAATATTGAATTATTTGTATCATCACACTTGTAGTTTGTAATAAGGCTGTGAATGTTTCTTTTGTGAAACCAGATAAACTATCTGTATTTCTCCATACATGAAGCCATTTACAAAAATCTTCCAAAAATTTTAACCGTTCATCATTACAAGAAGTAAAAGGCAATTACCAACTATCATTAAGTCTTATACCTTTGCTTGCAGATTTTACATTAAAAATTTTCCACCATTTAACGAAAAGTTCTATAAAATCTGAAGTCTTCTGTTTTAGTGACCAGTCTGTATTAGAAGCACAGGCGTTGTTTAAACGCAAAGCAGCCACATTTGTTTCATCAAATATTTTTAGAGCAAGTGTTACGTTTTGTCTTTCGATATTAGATGGATAAAGTACTTTTAATGTTAGTTTGTAAGCACATTTAGCTAAACTTTGGTTTTCTGAGGCATACAAAGAGCGAAGAACTTTAAAAGATGCAGTAGCAGTTTCTGACACATTTACAAAGTCAGGAAAAGTAAAAGAAACTAAATCATCTTTCTTATTTATCCAGTTATTTCGTACTGATTTTATAATGTGAACTTGGTCTAAAATAAAAAACAAAGGTCTTTCAGGACATGCAGGGTTGGGAACGGATATATCAAAATTTTTTCCATCAAAGAAAAGCTTGAAAACTTTCCTATTTATTGAGTTATTATCTGTTATAAGAGCAAACACTTTTATGCCCAGATTTTCAAGTGATATTATTGTTTTCAAAACAATTTCATATAAGGCCTCTGCATTAATCGTTGTCACAGGTATAAGTCTTACAACATCTCGATAAGATGATAAAAGACTGGATATTAATAGTGTATGAACAGACGTAGCTTTCTGACAAATATCTGTTTCTGATCCTCCAGTGACACTTCCTCCTTTGTATGTAAACAATGGATTAATATGAATTTAATCCATTTGTAAAACAACAAGTTTCTCATGTTCTTTTAAGTGTGCTAAATTTAGTCGAATATATTCTAACGAGTTTGTACGAATATCATTCATCGATCTTTGATTGATCACTTTTTGTAAATTCCTAAAATGGGGAATATTAATCAAATGATTTGTTTATATGCTGATGAGGACTGCATAAATAATTTCAAACACCATAACAGTGTTTGATTACTGTATCTAAAGGCATTCTTTTTTTGAATAAGTAACTGTAACTGCTCAATTATAAATGTAATTATTCTCATCTTGTTATCGGAAATTAATTCTTCTTGAACTATATATTTCAGATTGTCACACACACTATTAAGGAGATATTTCAGAGTATCGGTGATCTCAGGAGAATCTGAAATGGTTTTAAGCTCTTCTAAGCTGCTGTTTATCTGGGAGAAAGAATTTAAAATGGAAATATTATTTAATGTAGAAAGGCGAATAATCCTGTCATTATTATAAGCAGTAGCAGGAAGTTGTTTATCTATTTTCAACGAAGCTTTTATTCTGGGTATAGGAGTATCGACGATTTGAGAAATTAAAAGATAATTTTCTGAAAATGTAACTTGCCAATTTTGTTCTTCGAACAACTTTATTTTCATTCGCAACATATCTTTTAGCTGATCAAAAGTTTCAAATGTATTTTCTTTAAGAAAAATTTCATGTGCTTTTTTACTTTCATTAATAGCCATATTCAACAAACGCTCTTCTTAGTCGTCTAAATTTTTTCGCTGCTTCGGAGGTTCATGTGATAAATATTTAGGGCAATTTGGGAAAATGATTGGCACTGCTCCTTCCTTTAATTTTGGACGTTCCCTTTTGCATGTCAGAATAGTCCCATCATCTTTTTTGATGCTGTCAATACGAATTATATCGTTTGGATCAAAATGTTTTTCACAAACTACGGCACATTTTCCTGGATTATAATCTTTTCGGGGAATATCTTTTTACCATTTTGCTCTTAAAATGGGGTCCTTTGGAAACGAGAAACACGATACTCTTTCTTTGCTACTGCGATAATTCGATGTGCAGTTAGTAACAACACACATATTAGGCATTTTGAAAGTTTCGTCTTACCTCCAAATGGTATCCAAAACTGCACAATTCTTGTAAAAAAATAGCAAAATATAAACGTAAAATAATAACATTTAACGGAAATCAAGACTTTAGCGACCACGTGTATAAAAGCATGCTCCTAATCAACTCTAGCCCCTAGCAGGTACTAACAGGTGCGTAAGTGAACAGGTGCTCCTCAAGCAGGTTTTTCCTTCCCTAGCACTGCTATCGTGACGTCACAAATACCGCGCCAGAGCCCTATTGTCCGAGATAGCCGTGCTACAGCAACACCGTTTTCGGGATTGTCACGTGATGCACCCTAGCGGACGGTCTTTTTCCATCCTTACCAAAGGGAGCTCACTCCATTAGTTCATGTGGGCCATTCTCAAAAATGTTCTAATTTTAATGTGTGTTTTCTATAACTTTTAATTATTATGAGCTACAAAACTACTTCTGATAAAATGCATCAAATTCGTGAACTTTTTAATTTGTAAGATCAATTAATTTTTTCGTCTGAATAGAAGGATAAAAAATGTCCACTCGCTTAGCCTACCAGACATTAAATAAAAAAAATGTTAAAATAATTATTCTAGTGCTTATAGGCATAGTTTGACAAGTATCATAAATATTCCATAAAATTTAAATAAATACATGTCTTTAAATTATTTATTAATATATGTCCACTCTGTTACGTTCAATGCAGACAGTACATTTTTCCTTAACAAAAAATGAAATATATTATTTTACAAATGTAAATATATTGTATTCATAGTTATTAGATCTTAACAATATATGTACTCCTTAAGTATAACAAAATACCGTTAAGCGTAACTTAAGTTAAACTCTTGGTAACAGAGTGGACAAATAATTCTTCATTTGGGGTTTATTTATATTGTTTATTTCATAAGCTCGACTTTTATCTTATTACTTTCATTGTACTCTTTAAGCAGCCATTTAACTTTAATCTTAATTTTATAACAGTTTAGCATATAGGAAGTAAGAAAGTGGACATTGAATAAATGCACTCACCTTAAACTTTTAATTAATTTATTTTCTTTCAAAAAAGAAGCATTCAAATGAAAGCAAGCATGAAAACAATTAATAACCAGACAGCATAAGGTAGCTATTAACTAAGGCAGAGCAATATGTTGGAAAAGTGAGCTATATAAAACAATAACATAGTAGACATAAAAAAATTCATTCTGGGGGACAAAATGTAATGAGTAACAGAAAAAAAATTTTGACTAAATTTAGTTATTTATAGTGTAATATTTCATTAGATGTCCCACGAATAGAAAATCGTTTCATTTTTTTATAACTTTATCGACGTTTATTTTTCAAATTTCCGTAGAGGTACAAGGGACTTTGAGAAAATATTAAATGCCATAATGCAGTTAGGAGCTAATTTAATGACTTTTTATTTTATTTTTAACCGAATAATATTTTAAGTTTATCTTCAATTTCAGAAGCATTATGCTAAAGTTGAAACTACAAACAAAAACAAATTGAGTGCCATTTAGGGAATGCAATCCCGCACTGTTTTTCGTTTTGCGGGATTTCGGGATTGAGACTACTGATCCCGCGGGATTGGCATTTCATTCAGATAAGAATTCATTTTAACAGAGAAAAAAAAAGAAAAAGCGAGATTTTATGCATTATGAATTGTAATAGTAATAATTATTTATTTTTTTATAATTAATACAGTAAGTTTCAGAAATGCGAAAAATTATAGTTATGATATTCAAAATAATATATTTAGTTCTTAGTTGCGAAAAAACAACGTAAAAAGGGCAATGTAAAAGTCACTCGTCTTATTCGTCTAATTTTAGTAAAATAGTTAAAAGCGTGAATTAAAAAAACAAAATTTAAAAAGAAAACTTTTTATAATTTATTCGTGATTGTTTATTAAGAGATTGAAGAGATAAATTAGCGTGAAATACTTTTGTTCATTTCGAGATTGGGAAATTTGAAAAATTTAGATTACAATATCTGATCCAGACTCCTATTGGAGGATAATCAGAAAGATTAAGACTTTAAAATTTTATTGATTCATGCATTGTGAGATAAGATGCATATATATGCAACAACTTTTGGTCAATTGATGATCGGGAAGATGGCGTAAAATTGTTATAAAAATAGTTTTTTTCTCAGTTTCAATCCCGTGGGATTACGTTCCTAATCCCGCGGGACTAGTCCCGCAAACATTTATGCGGGATCGGGATTGCATTCCTTAGTGTCACATAATGCTAGGGACTTGATTTGTAACATTTGACCCATCTCTGCTCTATTGCTTGGAATCTGAAGTACGAAGATTTTTAAGAAAATATTCCCGATTGGAATGCTACATATGTATTTTTAATTCATGCTACAATCAGGCCCCGATTATGACAAACCGGAACCTGGGACAGAAGGCTAAATGACCCCCCTACATTTTGTTCCCTTACCGTCTCTGAGAACTGTTTTTATATATTTTATCCTGTGTTTTCCTGCAAATCTATGTCGTGATGAAATGTTTCTGATATGAAATGGGCCCACGATAACCGAGTGGATAAGACGCTGAGAGTGATAAATGGCCTAAGTGTGAAGGTCTCAGATTTGGGCCTATCGCGCGACTGTCGATCTAAAGGTCTGGAGTTTTGGGCGGTTATCCCCAGATGTATCGTGAATACGCATTAGAACCCATTAAAAAGCCTTCCATCGTAGTCACTCCAGCAAGGCAGATGCCCCTCGTCTAGACTTGCCATAACATACTGACAAACAACATGAAACGCATACTACGTAAATGAGAATGTTTGTGAACAATTTAAACATTATGCAATACTTTCAGTATGAAATAAACATTATTAAAAATGGAAACTTGAAAAGTACAACGGAAGACCTGACTTTTCAAAATATTAGTGTAAATGGTAAATTCCTATTTATTGGTGCTTATTCTCGCTGGGTAGTCTCTCAAAACTGCTCAACGTAAGGTTCGTTTTTAGACTAAAAATCCCTCGTTACCACTTATTTTCGCAGAAATCATTAATCTGCTGTGTTGTTTATCTATAAGAGGTAGAATTGAAGAAATAAAGATTGCTTATTTGTAACTTTGTTATTTATACTGGAAAAAATAGGTATTTTGTATACTAGAACGAAAACAAACTGAAATTATACTATGTAAAAATTAGGGCGCCTAGGACATATGTCTCTTTTTCCCCTGCGATAATTAAGACCAGGTTCTAAACCATATTTTTAACATTTTGTTACATTTTAAAATGGTCAATACAAATTAATAGTTTAAAATGATCATTGCAGTTGGGATCCTTGTAATTTCCCAAAATTTTCTGAAAAATGTTGTAACATGGTGAGAAAGACCTTCTGTTCAGATTAAAGGAATTAAATCCAGTGAGTTGTAGTAGCAGTAAATCATAAAAGTTTTATTTATTTGTTTATTTTCTTTAGTAAATCGATACATTAAAATCAGATATAACGCTTACGAAGCATTTGACATTTGACAATTTTAGATGATTAAAAGAAACTCCCGTTTGATGATTTTGTTCCATTGTTCAATTTAAGCATCAAATAACGGTGAAAATTTTTCCATAAGAAGGTTGCAGCTAATTTTGCATATATACTTTACCAAGAATATTTATAATATTTTACGTTAGTTAACTAATTTCAAACAATTTTATTTTTTCCATTTAGGTATTCTCGTATCTTCTCTGGCAATGATAAGCATGGGCAAGTAGGATACAAAATTAATTTTATACTATGAAATTTTTTATATTTTTTCTTCCTGTCGGAGCTATTTCATTCATATTTATATACACATTAATTGGCCGACAAGTGATTTTCCAAGTCAGATTAAGAATTAATCAGCACATTTAAATTTAATGACTCTAGATAAATTCAGAATGTATGCTGTGTTCGATGGACTAAAAATAATTTCAGGGTGTAACATAAATGACATAATGTGTGTGTGTGTACAGGGTGTCCAGAGCTAACGGTGCCCAATGGCTATTTGCTAAACCTTTAGTCAGAGACGCATAGTTTGAGTTGCAAAAATGCTTTAAATTGTATAATCAATTATATCAAAAGAAATCGAAATCAATAAATAAATTCCTATAAAAATTAAGAAATTTAAATTTTTATACGGTCCTGCGGTCCTATCAATTATATTTAGAAAAATTTTCCTTGTACAATTTCCACGTTTAAAAATGTCCCGTTACGGTATACCGTTAAGGAACCATATAAATATTGACATTTTAAATGTTAGATTTTAATTTCATTTTCTGGCATAGTGCGGAGAAAGAAGCAAAACTCATTTTAGAGTACTAATCTTTAAGCAGAGGGTTATAGTCAAGATCTATAAAAATATATCCGGGTCTTTTGGTTTGAATGATTGATCAAAACCAGGTATAGAATTTCAGGTATAGAATTAGATGTAGTAGATGTATTTCTTCTAGTACAACGTCCTATTTCTGAAAAACTAACATCCTCAACATTCCAGGCATGAATGTGACCTTTTTTAATATTGGAAATATCGGGTCTTTGGACTTCCATACTTTATCAAACATTCAACAAACATTCAAAATCAGGTTTTTCTGTATCTGACTATAAATTAAAATACCGCCAAAAGTCTTATAAGAATATTGCACATTGCAGACGATAATATTAAATGAAGAATGTGAAATAACAAACACAGTGATAATATTGGGTCGTCAAAAAAGTAATTGCGTTTTTTACATGAAATTCAAACAAATAAATTTTCAATCATGAAACCATTCTTCAAGTTCGACCGTAGCTGAGTAACATTCATGATTATAGTCAGAAGAGCAGAGAACAGCCTCTCACTCCTCGCAACATTTCACCTGTCTAAGAGAACCTCCAAGAGATATACTCAATAACAATTTCAAAATTAGAAAGATTTTCAAAATCGTGAGCAGTCGTTTTACATTTTTCCTTTTAATCATGTGTACGAACCAAGGAAGTTATGGACCCACGGATCATTTGAACCACTGACTAAATATTCTAAATTCTACACCTGATATTCTTAGTACAAAAAACTTAAAGACTAGAAACAGTATTCTCCGTGAAAATAATATTTATCTCTTTTAACTCTCGCGAGCGAAATGAATAAAAGGCGAAAAGTTCAGAACCTACAACCCAGAAAGCACAGCAAATTTGCATCAAACTTGCAGCAAACTTGATTTATCAAGTCAATAAACTTGAGTTAAGCTTGAAAATTTCAAGCGTGTAAGCTTAATGCAAGCTTGAATGAAGAGTTCTAGTTTACACTTGCCCAGCTTGCATTAAGCTTGACATTTCAAGCTTGAATCAAGCTTGACATAGCAAGCTTAATTTCAAGCTTAAAAAAAATTCCTAAATACACGGGGCGCCGGTCGGCGAACTCGCCCCACATATTTTATTTTGCCACGCAGTTTCCCCTCTACGCTGAAATTATAATTTAATTTAATCTGTTTCCATCAAGTGTCCACGGCTAGAATAGAACCCGGGACCTTTGGGTTGGGAGGCGAGCGTCCTAACCGTTGCGCCAATCGGAGTCGGGCTGATATGACTAAAGTTTGAAGTGACTGTCATGGTTGTCACGCCGTTTTCTGGCGAGATCGATCAGTGCTCGATGCCGATTTCTTTCTTTTATTTTTCCATGGGATGAATCAAAATTAAATTAATGTTATGTGTGATTTATAGACTCTACTAATAGGGAAATAAGCATAATATAAACTTAAAAGCAGCACACGTTTTAAAACTTTCAATATCGCGACACTCATGTTGGACAATATTGGCTAAAATCGATATAATCGACTGATTTTGAAATCAATTTCGTAGTATAATTGTATTTTATTTTGAAGAATTTCCATATTTGGAAATATAGAATCTTTTTTTTAATTCTATGGTGAACCACCCATAAAGTGAAGTATATTAACTAACTAAATTGTGTTAATTATATTAAAATTTATTTTTAGGGCTAATTAATTAGTTAATGGAATTACTAATGTTAATTAGATGTAAATAAAACTAAAACTCCCCTCGTGTTACACTTCAGAGGGGCTTATCCCATTCATTCCTTCCCCTTGAATGTTTTAATGTCCAGGTTTTGTGCGATAATAAAATAAAACACATCTTTTACGAACTTTTCTTTATTTAATTTGTCCAATTTGAGAAAACGCTAGACTTTTCAATGTACATTCTCCTTCTCGCCTACAGCGACAGATGGCGCCATCAGCGCAATAGCAATAATCAAGCTAATGGATTGAACTGTCAAGCTTGTATTAATACGTCAAATTCAAAGAAATGTCAAGCTTGATTTAAGCTTATGTGCTGTCTGGGAAATAGCGTTTCTCAATGTGCAGGAAGTCCCTTAAAATCGCGCAAAACATAAGTCGCAATATCTCCAGAAATTATCGTAGGAAATTGGTGAAAATTTATATTTAGGGTAATTTGAAGGATTTCTTTCGCTTAATAAAGTCAAATAGTATGTTGCCATTGAAAAAAACGAAGTTGATGCAGAATTAAATATGAAGCTGGCCCCTTGCAAATTAAATTACTAGAAAATTAAAGTATACGTTATTTGCAAACGAATGGTTTATATAACTTTGCAGTCCAACGAATAATGGCCAAATAAAGAGCAATTGGGCCTTTTTTCCACAGCTATACATTAATTTTTCTTGAATTCATTCAATATACAATCCCTATTTTGCAGCTCGAAAAGTGCTATCAATTTAATCAGCTATAGCTCGGTGAATGTTGGTCGTAGAAGGACGAATTTTTTTCCTTTTTTTTTTTTTTTGTGTGCATGAAATTGTATTATAAAAAATTTTCTAAATATAACTACTGATAGAACAGAGGGACCGTATAAAAATTTAAGTCTCGTAATTGTTATAGGTATTGATTGATTGACTTCGATTTTTCTGATATAATAGGTTCTACAATTTAAAGTAATTTTGCAACAAGAACTATGCGTCTCTGACTAACGGTTTATGAAATAAACATTGGACACCGTTAGAACTGGACACTAGGGTGGAGCGAAAAAATCGAAATTCATACAGTCGAAACGTAATAGTGCGGGAAAGTTGACAGTGGTAATAACAAATAAATCTGCAAAATATTAAACTAATCGGTTAATACTTTTTGCTTCCGTAAAGGCGTTGAAATTCCAAAAAATTGTAAAAAACATGGCTTTTACAAAAATATGTAAATTATACAAACATGGTAATACCTATTGAAACAGAACATAACAGTAGCATAATAGCATATCTTTTTCTGCTGCAAGGAAGCCAAAATTTCGAAAAATTGGACAAAATTTCATGTTTCTGTTTTTTTTCAAAATTTTCACAGGGTTTATAGAACAATGTCTAGAATTAAACTTTTATGATATCTAATAATAAGTATAAATGTTCATTACTCTTCAAAAATTCTTCTATTATACAGTAAATTAAAAAGACATTTACCTATTCTTCATATTCACATCCTTTATTATTGCAAGAGACAGAGTTTAATGCACCACAAATCACAAAAATGGTAAAATGAACTAATAAAGGGTTTTTAAAGCTAAAACACAAAGATTCAAAATCAAAGCACGTCAAATAAACTTGAAATGAAGTAGAAATACCTAATGAATTTTATATTGTGACTTCGTTTCAAATGAAGCCAGCCATGTTACCTCGAGAATCTAAAGTTGATCTTGAACCCTCTCTCCGCTCTGGTCCACAATTTTAAGAAGCTGCTTCGGTATCCAGTTCGACGCATCTTTCGACAGACTGCATGTGACATGGAAACAGCCGAAATTTTTAATAGAGCTTTCTATAGTCACCAATGTTGCGAGATCGCCAATAGAACGGAAAACCGTCATCGGAGGCTCCGTAAGTTTACATTCTTGCCAGTCGATTAAGTCCATATAATTTTCAGCATTAGCATCACCGTTAGTCTGGAATGACAAACTGTCAAACAGAATTATTCGTGTTCACAAAACTTCTTGCTCTCAAAATTCTCATTATGGCTAAGGTCCGTGGCTGTTTGATGATGTTGCGGGCGAAATGACACGTATATTATTCTAAATAAAATGAAGATAAACTTTGATATGCATTTCAATAATTTTTTAATTACTCAAAATGCCTGTCGCTGAGGGCGAGAGAAAACAAGCGAGTGTCCGGGTTACATTAAAGAAGAGCTCACACAAACTGCGCCAAGGACGGTGCCAAATAAATTCACGGCAAGTGCGTAGGTAAAGGTATACAAAAAACATTTAGGACTCAATATATCCCCTGATATTGAAGGATTCAAACACTTCAATAATAAACAATTAACATACAATATTTGCCGTTACAAATAACAACATAAAACAATACAGTCAATAACAAAATAGGGTGAAACAATTATACAATTCGTAGACTGTTGAATAAAATATATATATATAAACAATAATAATAAAAATAAAAAGATTTCCTTTATGGAGTAAGTGGAGAATTCTCCTCAATGGGCAACAGCGCTATTTTTGCTATTCCTCTTTTTAGGATTGCCTTTCCTGTTCGCACATTTACGACCCTAACTTTTCCGTCAGGAAAACATGAACAATGCGACCTAGCAACCAGTGATATAGGGGAAGACCATCTCCCTTAACTAACATTAAAGTCCCTAAATTCAAATTTATTTAATCTAATTGCCACTTTGAACGTTGTTGAAGCGAGTTCAAATATTCTCTCTGCCATCTGTTCTTCTTATGCCATCTGGACAGTTTTCATTCACCTTTAGTAATTCGTGCTCTACGATAGCTGTCAAAGTCCTTCCAATGAGAAAATGACCTGGAGTTAAAGCCTCCAAATCATTAACGTCGGACGATAATGGAGTTATCAGACGTGAATTCAAAATGGATTCTATTTGAGGTATTGCTGTTAATAATTCCTCAAAGGTTGATCTTGCGTTGCCTACAGTTCGTTTTAAATGGTACTTAACCGATTTATTCCTGCCTCCCACAACCCGGCAAAGTTAGGAGTTCGAGAAGGAATAAATTTGCATTCGATTCCTTCTTCAGATAAGTAATTAGCTAACCTTTCATCAGGGTGTCTAATTAGGTTGTTAATTTTCGGTAGTTCAGCGTTGGCTCCTACGACATTTTTAGCGTTATCAGAAAATATAACTGCCATTTTTCCTCTCCATGCTATGAATCGTTTAAAAGTGGCGATAAAAGCATCCGTAATGAGTTCAGAGACTGATTCGAGATGCACTACCTTGGTTAGGAAGCACACAAAAATTGCTAGGTACACCTTATTTAAAATCCCTTTTCTTTGTCCCTTACATTGAAAAAAAATGGACCCCCAAAATCTGTGCCGACATAGTTAAATGGGGCACTAATACTTACACGTTCCGTTGGTAATGGACCCATATCTGTTCGATAGCAATTGGGTTGATTTTTCTATCAGGTTGTAACGAAAGTTTTCCGCCAGATTTGCTTGAGTCAGCTCACGCGGTACCCAACTATTGACCTTATATGTCAATTTTTTTATGCTTAGTGCGACTAACGAACATGGCACTAAAGTCTAACTCTTTTAGCTAGCTCACGAGTGGATGAATATTTTATCTTCTTCCACAAATTGTCGTAGGCGGGACTCATCAGCATGAATAGGCCGGCCAAAGCCCTCTGCTTCTTTAATATCCTGGTCCTCGTTTTTGAACTTTCGGTACCAAATCTTCACAGTGTCATGATTCAACAGTAGTACCTTAAGCAGTATACATGATTCAGTGTCATTCTGTAGCTGACTTTTTGCGACAGAACTGAGAGTAAATGATGGATCAATCTGGTAGCGTGGTAGTTCCAATTCAGACACCTTATACTTAATCATAATGATATTGTTTTACAGATTTCACAACACAGTTCTCTAAAACAAGTCTTTTCTTTCAAATAACAAAAATCGTTTTACAAAATATTGTCAAACACACCAACGGGAACTGCTTGTGCAGGCAATACTTTGAGTGGCGGAAAACTTTCGTTACAACCTAATACAACTTACACACTCATGTATAGCTTTTCTAGTTAAATTTCTGCCTTGTAATGGCCAAAATTTCTGTCTCACACAGCACAACAACGCTTGCAAACCTAGATGAAAACATTTTTTATCATAATATTCTACGATTAACTTACTTAGTTTATTCTTTGCATGCAGAATGATTGGATGTTTCTGTGAAAAATTAAGATTAGCATTCTTTAGTCTGCCTGGAACTCTCATTACTTTATTTTCGTCCAAAAAGGGAGTTAATGATAACAACTTACTTTTACTACAAAGTGGCTTACCTCTGAGCAAGACTAGATATTCCGCGGGAAATTCTCTTTTTTGAATTTCGCTAATCATAGTTTTCGGCCCTTTGTAGCTCTTCCATACTTACCCATTCCGTTTTTTTGATAAAAGAATTCCTGCCTGCTCTGGTGTTCGTCAAGAAACCTAAAAATAAAACTACAAATGCGAAGTAATTTAGTATAATTATTGCTAATATTTAAAAGAGCGTCAATAAAGTCATTTGAGTCACTGCAGATCAGGTATGTTTCAGTCACTTTTCGGAATTCAGTGGAGAACTCTTCAGATTCTTCCAGGTATTGCAGAACAATGTTCTTACTAGATTCGGGCTCTCCTTTGGTTCTCAGGAAAGCCGGACCGTGCCACCACAATTCAGCATCAACAAGACGATCGAAGTTCACTCCCCTGGAAGCAAGATCTGCGGAGTTGTCTTCCGAGAGCACATGATTCCACAGGTAATGCGAAGTTCAGGTTTGTATTCTGGTCACTCTGTTAGCACAGAAGGTTTTGAGCAAATGTTGAGGGCTTTCCAGCCATGCCAAGACTATGGTAGAATCCGACCACAACTGAAGCGTACTAATATTCAAATTCAGAAAGTTCAGCACTTTTGTCACAAATTGCGAAAGTAAAACAGCAGCGCAGAGTTCCAGACGCGGCACTGTCAACGGTTTTAAAGATGCCATTCTAGTTTTGCTGCAAAGTAAATTTGAAGCTGGGTTACCATTAGTGAATCATCGCAAACAGATGTGTACTCCATATGCACTCTCCGATGAGTCACTAAATCCATGGAGTTGGACTTCAGAATAGTTGTCGTATAAAACATACCAGTTCACCTTTAACTCGTTTATTGATTGCATAGAAGCGATGAAGAACTGCCAGTCCTTAATTATGTTTTCAGGTAGGAGTTCATTCCAATCACAAGTTTCAACAGTCAAAGTCTTTGTATAAAAATTTTAGCCTTGGTTATTTCTGGCGCGAACAATCCCAACGCATCGTAAATGCGGGCTATATCCGAAAGAATCGTTCTTTTCGTGTACATGACTGGTTCCTTTACTGATGAATTAAAGGAAAAGGAGGCTGAAATTGGATTCCACCTTAAGGCTAAAGTCTTAATGTTGTGCTCTTCATCTGACTCCGCTCACTTCGTATCTGCATCGTATCAATCATCCGCTCACTTCGTATCTGCATCACTCCGCAGCCATCTTTGAGAGCTCACTCCTTGCAACGAGTCTAATTCACAATCGTTTGATGGGGAATTTTTTCCAGAAGTGTTTGATAAGGGGACTTAGAAAATTTTCGGGATGTTGGCTGGATTGAATTAGAAATATGAAAAAGAATTTACAAGCTAATGATTTCATTATTGAAGATAAAAAGTTAGGTTTTAGTTTGTTGAGTGATATGATTTAATCATGCAATCCTTTTACAGAATAGTAGAAAGAAGTGTGTTTAATGTTAGGATAACGATGCTTTGCGAATTTTTAGACATAAAATGGTACAAAGCGGTGTTATATCATTAAACCTTTTAAGAAAGTATTAGTATTGTTAGACTTTTAAATTCCTACAGTATTGAAGATAAAAATTAAAGGTTTTATTTAGTTGAATGACATGTTTTATGCAAACTTTTATAGAATAGTTGAAATAATTGTGTTTAATGTTAAAATAAGGGGGCCTAAAAATATTTAGAGTGAACGAGATACGGTGATAACCATTCTTTTAGCTTCAGATTTTTTCAGATAACTAGAAGGAGTTAAATTTTGGTGACTGCTATCTTAATAGAAAAAAAAATGCGTTTTAGATTTAAAAAAATCATCATGGTAAAATTCTGTTTAAAAATGAAACTTTGAAAAATATTTTAGCGAAAACGAAATTTACTGTATGGATTTGCCCCTAAAAGTTAACTTCACAGCACACCAGTTGACTAAACAGATATGCTGTAAACATAGATTCTTCTATAAATGTAAAAATGTTGTCCCATCCTATACAACCGATACCATCCTATCATGCAAATATTTTACAGAATAGTAGAAATAATTGTGTTTAATGTTAGTATAAGGACTTTGCGAATTTTTTAGTGATAAAATGGTATTGGCTATATCATTTTATCACTAAAAAATTCGCTAAAGATTTTATGGGGGTATTAATATTGATAGATTTTAAAAATCCTACCGTGTTGAAAAAAAAGACTTATTTTCTAGTAAAGGCGATAACGATTCTTTTATGTTAAGATTTTTTTTCAGATAGCTAGAAAGAGTTAAATTTTGGTGTATACTATATTAAAAGATAAATGCGTTTTAGATTTTTTTTTTTAATCCTTATGGAAAAATTCTGTAAAACATGAAACTTTGAAAAATATTTTAGCGTAAACGAAATTTACTATATGGATTTGCCCCTGAAACTTATCTTCTCAGCACACGCGTTAGCTTAACAGATACGCTGTAAAGAGTATTAGTTCTTATAAGAGTAAATATATTATGTCCCACCCACCAACCGGTACCATCCTATAATGCAAACCTTTTACAGAATAGTAGAAAAATTTGTGTTTAATATTAGGATAAGGAGACTTTGCTAAATTTTTAGTGATAAAATGGCATTGGCTATAACATTAAACCTTTTATGCGGGTATTAATATTGATAGATTTTAGATCCTACTGATTGAAAATAAAGACGTTTTATACTAATAGATTAGAAATCACGATTATATGGTTATGTGTTTAGAACTAAGAGATAAAATAAGTTACAAGTGCGTAAATACAATTGCAGTTTTAGACCTGAAGTCCAGCTATCACGCTGTAAAAGAAATACGAATAAATTTATCGGAAAATAAGAAGGTCTTACTTACTTGAAAGAACACCTTGCTGAATCTTCTACTGAAAATACTGATATATGAAAATAATAGGGATAATAATGTTAAACTAAATACATAATACCAATAAAATAACACTTCTTGAGATATTTAGCGGTTTAAGTGTATTTTTTTTTATTACAGAGGATGAACTTAAGTGATTAAGAGGATTGGCGTTATTTTAAACTTTTACCTACATAACAATTGTATGATAATACAGTTAGAAAGTAATAATATACCAATTCAGTAATAGGAATGTTTATATTTCAGGTACAAAATTATCATTTACCCAGATTCGTATGCGTTTCATTTTGTGGTATAAGAATTCAGTTTAAGTATAACATAGCAAATTGTTTCTCGAAATGAAATTTGTATCTACACAAATACATTTGGACCCACTACAACCTTAATGTTTTAGAACACATAGTGAAACCCAGTCTAAAACTAAACAAATATTTCATTCTATTGATAGTCATTCAAAACATTTTACACGAAAACAGAATATCCAAGTAAAGTAAAAGTTGGTTTTACATGAAAAAGTTGGCAAACGTTATAGAACTTTGTGTGTGTTTTTTCTAAAATGATACATTTCAAAAATAAACTAGATCACGCGTATCATTAAAATGTAAAAACAAGAAATTCATTCAATTACTTGCAAAGTATTAAACTAAAGTTCCTAATTTCAGAAAAACAAGTTTCATAAAACGCATAGTAATATAAATTTTACTCAGAAAAAATATTATTTTGATGCAAGTAGTGTTATCGAATCTTGCTGCTATATATTTTTACGTTTAATAAGGTATTTACAGAAATATTGAACCGGAAATGTTTAGCAAACGTACTTTGGATCTGAACGAACTTTAGATTTTAAACCACCGAACTGTGAAACCACTACCATTAAATTAGATCATGGTTCAATGTGTAAGATATATCCCCAACCAATAAACTTTTAATACATTGTATGCCTTCTGAACCTAATGTGACAGAGTCACACATTAACCTAACATTTGCCAAAATGTGAATTTATGAGCCTTCCCCTAAAAGACCAAAGGTGGACGATTGGACGGACCATCTTTACCATAGGGTATCTTTACCATGTATTAAGTAGACACTAAGATTTTTTATGTTTTTAAAACATCAGAATATTAACTCAGGTTATTTTTATAATTTTTCTAAACTGATGGACTTGGATGTTTTTTCAAATCTTAACTAATCAAAATTAGTAAAATTTATGTTAATACAAAATGAGGGACTTATTTACAAACAGTAAATAATGGTTTAAAAACTGTGAAAGTTATATCTAAATACAAAAATTTACAAACTAGACTGCATAGTACATCACATTGTATAGAAATATAGCTACTTATAAGAATAAAACACATGGCTTTTTTCATAATTTTTAAACAATAATTTTCTTTAATATGCTTCTTAATGCAGTCAAATTTTACTTAATTTCAGAAAAAAGTACTAAGTAACATTCGGAAAATACCTAAGTTCATCAATTCTATGAAATTTAGAAAGTACAGATCTGTTAATTTATTTCAAGAACATATTCAACGACTTATCAGAAAATAAAATACACCAAAGTGCAAGACTTCTTTAAAGAAAAAATTACAACTTTAACTAATGTAGTTTACTAAGTATTTTATAAAAACCTTTATTTGATGTTTCTGAAAAATATTCTATAGACAGAAATTGTGTTAAATTTAATTAGTTAAGGTTTAAATAAAGATAAGTTTATACATCTATGCCAAAATAATTGATTATTTCAGAACCAAATTTAAATTCATTTTATTAAAACATGTTAAAAATATTACTTCTATGAAATTACAAAGTTCTAATAGCTAAGTTCCTATCTAGAAATAATTTCATAACTTATGAGAAAACATAAACATATACAAATCAAAAGTATACTTAGTTTGAACAAGTATTGTGTATAAAATTAAAAATATATTTATTTAAAATTTGTATGTATAATCACACACACATCTCTGTCTGTAAAATATGTAACACATGCACTTAGTTGATATTTCTCATAAAAATATTAAAGTCCATTACTTTAGAAAAATTACAAAAATAACCTAAGTTAATTCTCAGATGTTTTAAAAACATAAAAATCATAGTGCAGGATTTATAATATTCTAATGTTTCAAGTAAAACGTAGCAAGATCTTTACATGAAGGAAGACTTAAAAATTCTTTATTTAAAAAAAATACTAAGTTCTTTTATCTCAGTTAACTTTTTGAAAAAGAAAAAAAATTAATTAACCTACAAAATTATAATAAATCGTTAGTCTAAGATTTTTTCAAAGTGAAACGTATCGTGTGTTTAAATACTGTTATTTCACTAGTTATTGCTGAAAAATCAACTTGTAACATACGTACATTTAATCAAAAATTAGTAATGATGTGAATTTTCATGCAACGTATTTACCTTACGTACTTAAGTTTATGAGTTTGTCAGAACATTTTATTCCTATATAGCAGATTAATAATTTTATTTTATCCTGTCACATGAGGTTCAGAAGGAATACCATGCGTTAAAAGTTTGTTGTTTGGGGGATATATCTTACACATTGATCCATGTTCTAATTTAATGGTAGTCGTTTCACAGTTCCGTGGTTTAAAATATAAAGTTCGTTTAGATCCGAAACTTCGAATGCTAACACATTAGGGTGGATCGAAAATTTTTTTTTCGAAATCATTATCTCCTGAGGTGTTAAAAGTTGTAAATTGATATAAATAAGACATGTGTAAAATTTGAATGTTCTACGACAAAGTCTTGGGGTTGCGCATCGAGCTGGAAATTTAGAAGTTTTTGAAAAATATGACTTTTTAAAAAAATCGACCAAAAGAATTCTTTTCCAAATTATTAGGCTCCCGAGGTTTTACAAGTTGCATATTGTTATGAATAAGAACGTATGAAAAATCTGAAGGGGCTGTGACAATTTCTGGGAATTGCACATCGAGCTTGAACTCTATAAATATCTGAAAATTTTGCGTTTTTTTGACAAAAATATGTAGAAAGCAAAAGTTATATTTTTAATGAATTAGTCCCTTTGAAAAATAGTCAGTAACGTTCGCAGCTCTTCTCTAGTACAATCATAATCCTTACTACATTACCCAGGACCGACCTCGTTGATTTGCCTGCGATCCGAGTCCTGCCCAAGCATCCAATGCGTTTTAATGAATAATCTAAAGCCTAACTTCAAATCAAACTGTGGCATTTTTTGTCAAGTGTAATAATCTAGATCGTAGGAAACTATCATCTGATAGAGGGATAGACAGCAAATTTTGGAGTAGCTGTTTGCTATGGTGTGAAGTTGGCAAATACAGCATTGCAGAGATTTAGTTGGATTGGAGAATTGCGTTTCTAGATTTCGGATGACGCCTTTGTTATTTCCAGAATTCAATGATTCGCCACCACCACCAGTACTTGTGAGGGTGCTGAGATCAATATATTTGTGTCAAACTCTCCCAATTTTCCAGTGAAATTTTTAAAATCAGATCGCGACATACGGCCAAAGTATGTTGAACCCAGGTTCGATTATCAGCGAGATATTTTCTTTGTGACAAACACTTGGGTGTAATTTGCAGTCAACAAATTTTTCTATGTATCTGGTTTTGTTGTTCCTCCTATCAAAACACAATCCAAAGAACATTTTAACGCCTTCTTCTGTTTCTTTCACTGCGAGTCATCTTAGACATCCTCTAACTTTATGTGGGTTGAGAATCAGTTGAAAAGGTTTCTCAGCATCTACATTCTTTCCGCTTTCTAGATTGGGAAATAAAGTTGATACCAGAGTTCCTGCTGCCCCGTCCGTAATAACTTTGTGTAACAGACTTGTGAAAGCACTGAGATTTTCATTCTAACTTGGTCGTTTGTGAACGCATCTCCCAAAGTGGCGGTAGATAAGCATTCAGCGTTTTCTTCAGTCTTTCGTACTTCTCTTTAGTTATTTTCACTTTCCAAATCAATGACTCGAGTTAAAACATACATTGGATATTGAAAATTTCACCTCTTTCTCCACCAATCTCGAAATTTCTCTTTCCAACCTTTCAACTTTTCTCTCATTTACCATAAACTTCTATACTTTACAATTCCATCAATCGTCACATATATAGCTCCCGTCTGGTCTGCTAATGACTCCCGTTCTGTGTGAGATATGTGAGGCTGTGAGCCACACCTGCTCCGGGAATATTCAGTACATTTGCAAGTGCGATATTCAAAAGCTCGGTAAGGGAGAGTTTTTACCACTTTCTTCATAAACAATTGCTTATATCCGTCTGTAACATACGATTCATTTAGCTGCTGAACATGCTCATGACCTTTTCTAACTATCTCTTGAATTCCTTGCATTGAAACAGTAGGGATACTGGCCTTGATCCAAATTTCCTGTATTTTGATCGCCACAACTAAGGTTACTTCTCCCTCCGGTGGATCCTGCCCTCTTTTCTGCTTACAAAATAGTAATATAGAAGTACGAGTATGTCTTCTTGGATTGGTAACTTGGTACAAGGTAATTCTTTTGATATTCCCCGATCATCTATGAACACTGATTTTGTTCCATGTTCTGTTGCAGACAGTTTCACTCTATTCAGAATCGTAGCAGTGCAAGGCCCACCTTTTAGCTTTTTTGAGAGTAAACTGGGAGCACCATCTATCTGAAACGTTAAACTAAATGCCTGTTTCAACAAAATATATCGTACCTGATTTAACCGAACGCATGTGCATCGCCATCACTCGGCAGGCAAACCGGCGCTAGTTGTCTGGAGCACAGCTTGCGTACTGCACCCAAGACAAAACGACAGCATGACGTGTGCATTGTATAAAACTATTCGTAAAGCCATTTTTTGTGATTTACTGAGATTCTCTGAACATTTTTTAACATATAAAAGGACCAAATTAATTTTAACAAATAAAGTTTGCTTTCTACATAATTTTTTCTAAAAACATATAATTTTCAGATATTTATAGATTTCAAGCTCGATGTGCAATCACTAGAAACTGTCGTAGCCCCTCCAGATTTTGCGTACGTGTTTTTTATAACAATATACAATTCCTAAAGCCACGGAAGCCTAATAATTCGGAAAAGAATTTTTTTGGTTTATTTTTTAGAAAAGTCACATTTTTCAAAAATTTCTAAATTTCAAGCTCGATGCGCAACCCCAAGACGTTGTAGAACATTCAAATTTTACACACGTCTTATTCATATCAATATACAACTTTTGAGACCACAGGAGATAAAGATTTCAAAAAACAAAATTTCGATCCTCCCTAATACACATGATGATAAGTCAAGAGAAAAATCTTCGAAGTCACAGTCTTCAATTTTAGATTGTCCGTCAGAACATAAGTTCACTTGTACCAAATTAAATTCATAATTTGTTGCTTTCTGTAGATCTTCACGTAGATTTTGCAAAATGGGTAATCAAGAGAAAACAGAGACCGTCGCTCCAGAGAAACTGTAATTTATTCCATCATATGCGAAATCAATTACTTTCATTTACGAAGTAGTATCCTTTTGATCAATTTTCAAAGGTTTTGAATCAGAAGGCAATTGCAATAATTCTTGCAGTAACACATCAGCAGCACTGAGTATAAAGCTCAGGAGTGTATTCAATGTTAAAGTTATTTCCGATCAATTCTGGTAGTGACATTTTAAAGAACTACAACGCAGTACAACTTAACAGGCAACCACAACGTAAAATGTTTTAGAATATGCACTCAAAGTTCCCTGCTAGCTTATCAAACTTAGATATAAACCTACTTTCCTATTGGTTCAAACAATCATGTGCTCAGGCAAGCGCTGTCTACCTTAAAACATGTCCAACCATATGAAGATATTGCAACATGCATTCTACTAGCAATCAAAAGCGCACACGTCCTCATTTTATCTATTCTTAGAATCTTATCGCGTCCATTCAGGTCAACTGATCGGAAGCGCACATGTCGTCTCTTATCTAGAGGTGATTTCAGGGTTATGTTGATAAGAACCGACGAGTCACGTCAGATAAGACAATTTTTACATGAAAGAAGTCATTTGTACGTTGTCTGAGGTGGTGAGAAGACGTGTTTTTCGATCGCTTGTACTAAGCCTAATTTTAAATAGTTTAAAGATGTTGTGTAATCTTTCAATACATGACTTAGAAAAAAAGTTAATCATTACTTAGTGAAAGTACGTTTGCTAAACATTTGTGGTTCAATCTTTGTGCAAATACCTTATTAAACGTAAAAATATATAGCAGCAAGATTCGATAACACTACTTGCATCAAAATAATATTTTTTCTGGGTAAAATTTATATTACTATGCGTTTTATGAAACTTGTTTTTCTGAAATTAGGAACTTTACTTTAATACTTTGCAAGTAATTGAATGAATTTCTTGTTTTTACATTTTAATGATACGCGTGATCTAGTTTATTTTTGAAATGTATCATTTTAGAAAAAACACACAATAAGTTCTATAACGTTTGTGAACTTTTTCATGTAAAACCAACTTTTATTTTACTTGGATATTCTGTTTTCGTGTAAAATGTTTTGAATGACTATCAATAGAATGAAATATTTGTTTAGTTTTAGACTGGGTTTCACTATGTGTTCTAAAACATTAAGGTTGTAGTGGGTTCAAATGTATTTTTGTAGATACAAATTTACTTTCGAGAAACATTTTGCTATATTATACTTAAACTGAATTCTTATACCACAAAATGAAACGCATACGAATCTGGGTAAATGCTAATTTTTTACCTGAAATATAAGCATTCCTATTACTGAATTGGTATATTATTACTTTCTAACTGTATTATCATACAATTGTTATGTAGGTAAAAGTTTAAAATAACGCCAATCCTCTTAATCACTTAAGTTCATCCTCTGTAATAAAAAAAATACACTTAAACCGCTAAATATCTCAAGAAGTGTTATTTTATTGGTATTATGTATTTAGTTTAACATTATTATCCCTATTATTGTCATATATCAGTATTTTCAGTAGAAGATTCAGCAAGGTGTGCTTTCAAGTAAGTAAGACATTCTTATTTTCCGATAACTTAATTCGTATTTCTTTTACAGCCTGATAGTTGGACGTCAGGTCTAAAACTGTAATTGTATTTACGCACTTGTAACTTATTTTATCCATTAGTTCTAAACACATAACCATATAACCGCGATTTCTAATCTGTTAGTATAAAACAAGTCTTTATTTTCAATCTGTTGGATTTTTGAAATCTGTCAATATTAATACCCGCATAAAAGGTTTAATGATATAGCCAATGCCATTTTATCACTAAAAAATTCGCAAAGTCTCCCTATCCTAACATTAAACACAATTATTTCTACTATTCTGTTCAAGGTTTGCATGATAGGATGGTACCGGTTGGTGGGTGGGACTTAATATTTTTACACTTATTTAAGAACTAATACTCGTTACAGCATGTCTGTTAAGTCAATGAGTGTGCTGTGAAGATAACTTTTAGGGGCAATCCATACAGTAGATTTCGTTTCCGCTAAAATATTTTTCAAAGTTTCATTTTTTAACAGAATTTTGCCATAAGGATTTAAAAATATCTAAAACGCATTAATCTTTTAATATAGTAGACACCAAATTTTAACTCTTTCTAGCTGTTTGAAAAAATCTTAAGCTAAAAGAATAGTTATCTACTTTACTAGAAAACAAGTCTTTATTTTCAATAATGTCGGATTTTTAAAATCTATCAATATTAATACCCGTATAATAGGTTTAATGATATAGCCAATACCATTTTATATCTTAAAAATTCGCACAGTCTTTTCATCCTAACATTAAACACAATTATTTCTACTATTCTGTAAAATGTTTGCATGATAGGATGGTACCGGTTGGCTAATAGGATGGGACAACATTTTTACTCTTATAGAAGAATGCATTTTTACAGCATATCTGTTTAGTAAACGGGTGTGCTGTGAAGTTAACTCCTAGGGGCAAATCCATACAGTAGATTTCGTTTCCGCTAAAATATTTTTCAAAGTTTCAATTTTAAACAGAATTTTACCATGATGATTTTTTTTTAAATCTGAAACGCATTTTTTTCCTATTAAGATAGCAGACACAAAAATTTAACTCCTTCTAGTTATCTGAAAAAATCTGAACCTAAAAGAATGGTTATCACCTTTACTATCTTATCTCGTTCACACTAAATATTTTTTAAGTTCCCTTATTAACATTAAACACAATTATTTCTACTATTCTATAAAAGTTTTCATAAAACATAACTTTAATTTTTATCTTCAATACTGTCGTATTTTAAAAGTCTATCAATACTAATACTTGCTTAAAAGGTTTAATGATATAACACCGCTATGTACCATTTTATGTCTAAAATTTCGCAAAATATCGTTATGCTAATATTAAACACAATTATTTCTACTATTCTGTAAAAGGATTGCATGATTAAATCATCGTACTGAACTAATACCTAACTTTAATTTTTATCTTCAATAATGAAATCATTAGCTTGTAAATTCTTTTGCATGTTTCTAGTTCAAATCCATCCAACATCCCGAAAATTTTCTAAGCCCCCTTATCAAACACTTGTGGAAAAAATTCCCCATCAAAGTATTGCGAAATAGTCTGGTTGCAAGGAGTGACCTCTCAAGGAGGGCTGCGGAGTGATGCAGATACGAAGTGAGCGGATGAGGGTTGCAGGCTGCTGGCTGCTGGCGATTGCTGTAGGCTGCGGAGTGGCGATGAACTGTATTTTCTAATCTACTAGCGAGATACGGAGCATTTGACGTGCCATTGGTAACTGTGTTTAATCTTAAACCTTAATTGTTTCGACTTTGCTAGACCTCCATAGAATTCGTAATAAATATCTCAGGTGTTAATTAATTAAAATTTGACGATATATCTGACAATATATTTGATTATATCTGCCGTAGGAACATATTTGTGTGTGCGAAATCGGCAAATTATGTTAAATAACTCCACTTGACCTTTCCCTCCGTTTAATAAAACATCATTAGGAGAAAGTCTAGTCGATGTAGCGGAACTTGCGTCAAAAACCACTCGTATTCGGGTACTACTCTTTTCCGGTCTGTAAATGCCATGGTGGGGCATGTAATATGAAAAAAATGTGCTATTAGAATCGGATAACTCAACTAAATGCCTTAATGCTTGATATTTATTAATAAATTCCTCATACAATGTTTTCATTGTTAGATTGTTTGATAAATGCTTGACTAAATAATTTAATCTCCTATTGGCATTTTCTATCGATTCCCCTGATTGCGCAATCCCCTCTTCACGAATCGGCATTTCTAGTACATATCTGCATCTGGGCTTCTATAGTGCGTACGAAGAAAGTGTTCTTCGCAAAATTTTTCTTCCTGACTTTTCAATTATTTTGTTTCATGGACCTCTACAATTTCCCAAAACGCCCTTAAAGAGTCTGTTAAATCGTCGACCGTCTTAACGTGCACACAATAACTATTATTTTCCTGCTGCATGCGTATTGACCCACTGCAATATAAACAAAAACGTATTCTTCAAATATCAGATCTTGCGTTTTGAATTTGTTTTTCCCTAAAAGATGAAAAAATACTTCGTTCGACAGTAAGACCTTGATCGGTCAACCTTTTTGAAATTCTGGATCCGCTAAGTTAACTTTTCCGAAGGCGGTCATATGCGAAACGTCAACACATTTTGCTGGGGCAATTTGTGTAATATTAGGAACAACATAAAAATTTAAATTCCAATAAAACTCTTATTTGCGTAAGAAACACTTGTAATCACGCTTTCTCTAATTTCCATATTAATTACGTTTAGTTCTGAGACGGAGGCAAAGATTTTCTTTCCTCGTAAATTCAATAATTGAACACACTCTTTGATCATAAAGTTATTTTGACTCCCACTGTCTAACAGTGCGCGGCAACATAAAAACTCCTCATTAGCACTCTTCAATTAAATTATAGCTGTGGAGAACAATACTTGTTTATTAGCCATGGCTGAAACAGTCAACACAGAAGAGTTTTGATGTGAATGATGTTTATCTTCAGAGGCACCAGAATGAATTGCCTCTCCAGGCGGAAAAAATGCATTTTGTTGAAAATGCATTATCATTATCATTTGGTTTTCTTGAGATGGCAACGTTATCCCCAAAATACGAGTATGTATTTAAGTATCTCGATTTGTCGATGGCAACCAGTTGTAAAATTCTATACTCTCTGATGAGTTTGTGAAGATTTCCGTTGGGAAATAAGTTTTGAATTAAATTGTTTTAAGAGTTCTAACGTTTGTTTTCTTGACTGTGAATGGTTAGACTGTAGCTAGTATTTATTTTTCTACATAGAATTATTTCTGCCGCGGTGGTATTTGATGAGTATACAAATGCCAAACGCGTTTTAGATAAACAACTTAGTTATTAATATTGGCGTCCGCTTATTTAGAAAGCTGAGTTGGTATTTTGATTGACTCTTGATACGCTTTAACATTTTTTGGCGTCCGCGATAGAATATTTGTGAGAAACCAGCATGTTTCGAGAAAGAAAATTTGAAGTTTGTTGCGGAGGAAATTGTCAAAACTGTCTCGCCAAGCATTACAGTTGTCGGTTTGAAGAAAATGATCCTTGAGAGTGAAGAGTATAAAACAGATCAAGACTTCGTACAAGATTTTTTAACGATGCCATTGAGGGTAGAAAGTTGACAGAGGAAACTGAAAAAGAAAAATTGGAATACGAAAAGGCAATTGAAAAAACTGAATTAGAACAAGATCTTGAGAAAGCTTGATCGGATCACGAATTAGAGTTGGCGAGAATTCAAGCACAGAATCATGGATATCAAGGTGAGACAATTACTTATAATTTTACTTCTGAAGTGAATAACGCGAAACGGAAACTTACATTACCCAGATTAGAATTTAGACAATTTGGCGATGATATTAAAGACTGGCTACCCTTTTGGAGCCAATTTGAACAGATTCACAAAGAAATCGCCTCTGAGGATAAATTTCAGTATTCAATACAGTCCACAGTTGTTGATTCTCGTGCGAGAGAAGTAGTTGAGAGTTTTCCGCCAACTGGCGCCTACTATGAAAAGGCTATTGAGAGTTTAAAATCGCGCTTTGGTAGAGAAGATATTTTAGTCGAAGTTTATGTTCAAGAGCTACTGAAATTAATTATTTCTGTACAAACAAAGGGGAAGTTTTCGTTGACATTTTTATATGATAAACTGGAATCTTCATTACGCGCTTTAGAAGCATTAGGTGCCACTACAGATATAAATGCTGCCATATTATATCCGATGGTTGTATCATGTTTTCCCGGTGAATTTTTGAAGGCTTGGAATCGCGGTAACACTTCCAGTTCTAAATACGATGCTAAAGAGCGACTTAAAAATTTAATGGAATTTCTTAAAACGGAGGTAGAAGGGAAAGAAAGAATTAGTTTAGCTGTAGATGGTTTTGGCTTAGGAAAGAGTCAAGATAATAAACCGTTTAAGAAAGACTCATATTTCAGAACAGTTAAGGAATAAATTACCGACAGCTGCAGGTTTATTGACAACTACTTCGACTGCAGAAGTTAAGAAATCTTACATTTTTTGTGAGGGAAAACACATGAGTTCAGAATGCTTTTCAGCACAAAAAAATGAGTTTATCAGAGAGGCAGAATACTGTAGAAGATGGTCAGCTGCTTCGCCTGTTTGACAGATGGTCATACAGTTAAAAGATGTAAAGCTATTTTAAGATGTCTGATTTGCTCTAAGAAACATGTTCCGTTAATGTGTGATATCTTCCAATCACAGCATAAACCTGCTCAAAAGGAAGATGAAGGTCAAGCTGTTGAAAAGGAAGTTCATGTGTCTAACTTTAGTAAACGCAGTCCGAAGGTTTTCTTCCAAACAATGAAAGCTAAGTTAATATCTGAAGATAAAGAAAAAACCGTACGATTATTACTGGATTCGGCGTCACATAATCCTACATTTTGAAAATTATCGCCAAGGAAAGGAATTATGTTCCTCTTGGGCCAGAAAGACAAGCGCATTCTCTTTTTGGTGGCTTTCCGTCCAAAGAGATTATACACGAATGCAAAGTAAGATTGAGAAATCTGAATGAAAAATTTAGCTACAATTTTGAAGCTATTGATCAAACAAAAATTTGTGAAAATATTCAACCAGTTTGCCCAGATTCTTGTATTGGAGAGTTAGAAGAAAGTAATATTACTTTGACTGATATTAGCGACAAAAACGTGGTAATTGATGTCCATGTCGGGGCTGACATGTTGGGTAAGCTGCTAACACACCTTGGCTGGACTTTGTTGGGAAAAGTATCAGAAGAAGAGATTTCAAATGATGATTTCGCGATAACAGTGATATCAATGTATGTGAACGAAGCTGACATCTCTAGCTTGTGGAAATTGGATTTATTGGGCATTACTGATCCTATCGAAAAGAAGTCGAAATCAGAAATTGAGTCTCAAACAAAGGAACATTTTTTAGAAACTGTAACGGTCAACACTGATGGTAGATATGAAGTATGCTTGCCTTGGGCTGATGATAATTCACCTTTACCTGTTAATTTGAATTTGGCGAAAAAACGGCTCGATTATACTACTTCAAAACTAAAAGGAATGAACTTGTATTAAGAATATGAAAATGTGTATTTTTAAATTGGCTTGATTAAGGTATTATAGAAGAAGTACCCCCATCTGAAATTCAAAATTATGGAAATTACCTACCTCATTGCCCTGCCCAGTGATAAAGCATAGCAGCACTACAACACCAATTCGTCCGGTTTTTGATGCCTCACCCAGATTACCAAGAATGTCTTCAATGCGGGCTTAACTTGAATGATCTTATTCCAAATCTTATTCTGCGATTTAGAAAGAGAGAGTTTGGCTTGATAGCAGATATTAGAAAAGCGTTTTGTCAAATAAGTATTCGCCAAGAAGACAGAGAATTTCTTCGTGTCTAATGGAGGGAAAACATTGAAGTAAAGAAATGGAGGGTTTTCCGCCATGCCAGAGTAGTATTTGGGATAAATTGCAGACTTTTCCTTAAAAATAGTGAAGAATACGATGAGATATTCAAGAAAAGACTTGCAGAAAGTTTTTACGTTGATAGCGTCGTTACCAGTGTTGAAAGTAAAGAGGAATTAAGAAAATTCATCCATGATTCCACTACGCTAATGTCTAAAAGATGTTTTGAACTAAGAGAATGGGAATATTCTGGTAATTACGACATTTCAAATCGGAAGAAAGAGACACACGTTCTAGGTTTGGTTTGAAACAAAGAATTTATACTTTGAAAATAGATATGACGTGGATAGGTGATTTCAATAGATGATTTTCAGATGATCCCCAGGTGACTAAAAGTGGGATGCTTTCTTCAGTGCACAAAGTGTTTGATCCATTTGGATTCGTCTCACCAGTCATGCTATGTCCGAAAATAATGTTACAGAAAGCATGGAAGAAAGGAATCAGCTGGGATGAAGATATCAGAGTCGAACTACGAGCAATATTTTTGCGATGATTTCAAGATCTGAAACTGTTGAGAGACATTGAAATTCCAATATAGATTCAAATCACTGAAGAAAATAGAAGTAAATGCACCATTTATACTTTTGTTGATGGAAGCCAAGATGCATATGCAGCTATGACAGTTTTAAGAATCGAAAATGAGGATAAGATTGAAACGTTCCTTCTAGCTTTTAAGTCTAGAGTTGCGCCATTAAGAGGTGTCTCTATTCCAAGAATGGAACTCCTTGCGGCAGTGATAGGAGCCAGATTGACGAATTCCGTCGTTGAAGCATTGCAAAGGGAAACTATAGAAAGATATTTCTGGAGTGATTCCACCACTGTGCTGGCATGGATATTGAGAGAAGAAAACTGGTCTGTCTTTGTACGTAGCCGTGTTAAAGAGATTCTATATCTGAGTGATCCCTTATCTTGGAGGCATGTGCCTGGAGAGAAGAATCCAACAGATTTACCATCTAGAGGATGTAAGACAAAACATCTTATTTCTTCCAGATGTTTGGAAGGTCCTCAATGGATGAAAGATCCGACAGAATATAGCCACTTAATGAATTCCTCTAATCATAATTATAACGAAGAGATTAAAATGGAAAAATCTAAGAACAGTTGCGCTTTGCTTACTAATCAGATCAATAATAACAGCGATTGGCATTATAAATATTTTTCAAGCTATGAAAACATTGTCCGCTAAATCGGGTGGATTCTTCGCTTTAAAGATAATTGTTCAAATCCAAAGGATAGGAAACTAGGAGAACTGACAGCGGCAGAATTCGAAGAAGCAGAAATAAAAATAGTACGTATGATTCAAGAAGAATCTTTTACTTCCGGAAGTGATGGTCAGCTTAAAATTCTTCAAGTTTTTAAAGATAAGCAAGGAGTTATTCGTCTGAAAACAAAAATAACTTATCGGAAAGATAGTGAAGATTTCCTAAAACCTTCAGTTCTTACAGGAACCCATGAAGTAGTGAAAAGATTAATCTACAATGCTGACGTTTTGAACTGCCATGTTGGAGTGCAGATGCTTTTGAATATCCTTAGAGAAAAGTATTGGATTTTGCATGGAAGGAAAACTATAAAATGAGTGTTAGCTAATTGTGTTATTTGTAAAAGATTTAGCTCTAAAAATATTGAAACTATAATTCCCAAACTTCCAGAAAATCGTGTGAAAGATGCAGCAGTATTCCAAATTACCGGCGTAGACATGCCTGGCCCACTATTTTTGAAAGACAGCAAGAAAGGATGGGTACTGATTTTTACGTGCATCGTGTATAGAACAGTTCATTTTGAACTAGTTGCTTCAGCTTCAACGGGTGTTTTCCTGATGGCATTTAGAAGATTCGTGGCTCGCAGAGGAAGATGCTCAACTGTATATTGTGACAATGGCTCCAATTTTGTCGAAGCTGCTAATTCGTTGAAACATTTGAATTGGGATCGTATTCAAAAGCATGGAGCTGTTAATGCTACTTAATGGAAGTTCAACCCACCTACAGCTTACTGGTGGGGTGGCTGGTGGGAAAGACTGATCAGAATATTGAAAGTTCTGCTAAAAAAGAGTGTTAGGAAGAGCGAATTTAAATTAGGAAGAAATGACAACTTTTTTGGCAGATTGTGAAAGTGTCATTAATTCAAGGCCTCTGACATACATCACAGAAGATGAAGCCATTAAACTTATATCGCCATCATTGTTCCTTCATGACATTCAAGAATGCAAGCTTCCGGATGTTGATGCTGTCGATCAGAAATCACTCACTAAAAGAATCAAATACAGGCAATCGCTACTCAAGAATTTGAGAAACCGATTTAGATCAGAGTACTTAGGAGTACTTATCCAACGAGGGAGCAGAAAACATTCAAGTAATACCGTTTCTGTTGGTGATATTGTCCTCGTGGGATCTGACAATAAGAAACGAATCAACTGGCCTTTAGGACGCATATCTGAACTTATTTCGGGAAAGATGGAAAAATTCGGCTCGTGAGAATTCAAACCTGCCATCAAGAATTACTTCGTCCTATTCAAAGAATATATCCGTTAGAGATAACATCCTCTAACAGCTTGTCTGCTCCGATGATACCTAACGGTTTGAAGAAGTCAAACGTCATCTCCGAAACCTCTGACGGAACTCCTGATCGTATTTCTGACGGTGAGATGAAGTTTAGTCGATACGGAAGAAAGATTAAAGTGCCAGAAAGACTAAACTTGTAAACTTTATGAACTAATTGAACTTTCTTTTAAAGTCTATTTACTTTTTGTTTTTCTTTTTGAAATTTAAGTGAAGAATTGTACAATGTTGCCTCTGTTTTGATTTGTGTTTGAAGTTTCATGTTTTGGTTATCATGTATAATTAAAAGGCGGGAGGATGTTAAAAATGCATTATAATTATCATTATTATTTGGTTTTTCTTGAGATGGCAACGTTATCAACAAAATATATATTTAAGTATGTCGTTTTGCCGATTGCAACTAGTTGTAAAATTCAATACTCTCTGAAGAGTTTGTAAAGATTTCCGTTGGGAAATAAGTTTTGAATTAACTTGTTTTAAGAGTTCTAACGTTTTATTTTCTTGACTGTGAATCGTTAGATCGTAGCTAGTATTTATTTTTCTTCATAGAATTATGACTGCCGTGGTGATATTTGATGAGTATCCAAATGCCAAACGCGTTTTAGATAAACGACTTAGTGCAATTATAAATATTGGCATCCGCTTATTTAGAAAGCTGAGTTGGTATAGTGACTAACTCTTGATACGCTTTAATACATTTGCATTAGCTGGCTAGTTTTATTAGGCGTTAATTTGTTTACATTATCATCTCGCGTTCCCTTTTCGAAATGTAATAAAGTATGGTGTCTTTTAACTAACGGCAAGCATTTTCTACATGAATTAGTACTGTTACAGGAATTACAGTAGACACCGGTCATAACGTACTCTCACGGGACCTAAAAAAGTAGTACTTTATAACCGAAGTACGTTATAAGCAGTACCGCCGGTAAGATTCAATATTACACAAAAAAGTGGGTCATAATTTCATTGTAATATGCGTTTCAAACAGGTCTGATTTTTTAAAATTTAAATTAAACAGAGAAAATTCTTTATTACTTACAATTTTTATTGAGATAAATAATCAGTAATTTTCTTTTGTTTTAAATGGGCAGATGCTACTTTTAAAATACCGTTTTGGATATCCATAATACTTTTGTAGAGTCTCTGCATGATCACTGCGGCATTCAAAATATCGTGACAATGTTTTTGCAGCATTTAATGCGTCAGGTATGCTTGGTATAGGTTCCTCTGTTTCTTCTTCACTATCATCAGAATCATAGACAGGGCTTTTCAGGAGGCATTTACATCGATGAATGACAAATGAAAAACATGGTCTTGTTCTCAGCCCTACCTAGCATGCGAAAAAGATGAATGATCGTTCCCTTCATTCATACACAATTCATCTCGCTAGAGAATCTGAAAACTGACAACGTGTGTTTTTGAACGTACTGAAATTGCTGAGAAAAAGGAAATAAAATGCTTAAGAAAAGCAAAATTTTATTTTTGGCTTTGGTATAAAAAGTTCGTTATAGCCGAAGTGCGTACTTTCTTAAGTACGTTTTGACCGAAGTTAAATAACATTATAAATATAAGACTTCAATCGGGACCTAGCTTATAGGTACGTTATAACCGATAGTACGTTATATCCCAGGTCCGTTAAAACCGGCGCTCACTGTAATTACATGTAATGAAGAGAGACATTTCAAACTAAGATTTCTTGCTTTTACAAAATTAAATCGCTTTTTAGCGGTCAAATTCAAAAATTGATCACATTTGAAAATGGAATGTCGGGCCAGACAGTACGGGCAAGTATTCGACTGATTTTCTGAGACAAGTGTCAGTGTCCTTGAATTATATGGACGTTTCAATTCGCGAACTAGAGGTTTGTTGTGTTGTAACGTACGCGAATGTTCTTTTAAAAAGGATGTTAACTGCGTTGTCGTTCCTATTTCGTCCTTTTTAAGAGATCTTTCCCACCAGCTTCTAGTAATTTTGTCGATTTTTTCGATTAATATACACTCACTTCCAAAAGTTAAGCACGAAGATGTAAAATGCAAAAAAATCAACAAATACTTCTTTGATTGACACAAAATTCGGCAGGAAAGTAGCATATATATTTATGCATAAAACAAAATGAATAATTATATATAGAAATGAAATCAATATTAAATTTTTGGAAGTTATTCGATAATGACTTACTGCAGACTTAAATAGAATTATGTATAAAGTGAAAATAAATAGCATAAAATGAAAAAAAAGGACATTAATAGGGTATGTGATCCCCCTCATCTGTATACAAAGTTTACACCTTGTGACCATGCTTTCAATTAGGTGGTCAACCACCGCAGAATTAAGCAATCGCCATTCTTCTTGTAGAACAGTTTTCAGCTCAATAAGAGTGGCTGGAGGTGGGAAACGTGAAGATACAGCACAGCCGAGAGCATCCCAACGATTTTCAATGGGATTAAGGTCGGGCGAATATGCTGGCCACGCCATACGCGCAATCCCTTCACTCTCCAGATAGTCATCCACGATGTCAGCTCTATGGGGACGTCCGTTATCGTCCATTAAAACAAAAGTAGGGCCAACTGCTGCAGCTTACAATCTCACAATGAATTCTAGAACTTCATCTCGATACCGGACAGCCGTCACAGAACCCTGTTTAAAGAAGTGCAGTTCGGTGCGGTATCCTAATGAAATCCCTGCCCAAACCATAATGTTGCCGCCTCGAAATGCGTGATATTCGGTGATGTTTTGGGTCTGATTGCGTGTTCCTTGTTCACTAGAGCACATCTTGACTCATCAGTAAACATGGGATTGCCCCAGTCAGACACAGTCCAATTGACATTTTCCCGGCACCACTTTAATCGTGCCCCTCTTGATTGGACGGATAGAAAAACACAAACTCGAGGTACCCGGGCGTACAGTCCACTCATATGTAATCTTCGGCGTACAGTAGCTGCAGATATCGCCTTACCAGTGGACGCTGTAACCATAGATTCACATGTGTGGAGGTCCCTCTGCGATTCCGCTTGGCTAAAATAGCAATATATCGATCTTCCGCGGGGTTGTAACCCTTGGTTGACCGGCTATGGGCCTTCGGACAACTGTCTGTGTGGTTTGGAATTGTTTCCATAAACGTGAAATTACAGAATGATGAACGCCGAAGATAATAGCAACATCTGTGATCGACTGTCCTGCCTCAATGTGCCCTACAGCACGCCAGTGCTCAGAATCTTCCATTCGTCATCTGGAAGTCATAGAAACACGTATGTCTTGAAAACAAATTGTACGAAAGTTTTAAACACCTTCTAGCAATACTTACAATCAACTTCTGTAACCCTTCATAAAGCTGGCATCTTATAAGATTGCTCTTTTTGCATATTTCTTGACATGAAAGCGCGATTGGCTGTTACCTAACATATTTGCATACTTCCATCTACCTCTGCAGTGAATTGCACCCTGTTCAATTCTGATTGGCTTCCGGAAATTAGCATTTTCCTCTCCGTGCTTAACTTTTGCAAGTGAGTGTATATAGAATTAGCGCATCACTGAAACCATTCACATTTTGTTCTAGAACTGACAAGGATCTAATATATTTAATTAATGCTATCCTCAAATTTTAAAAGCGAAGGAGCTGAATCAAATGTTTGTGGTAAGGCAAGCTACTTTTTAATAACAGAGTTTATCAGATCTTTCTTATTTGAATAGCGTTCAACCAATAAATTCCAGGCGATGTCGTAATTTGCATCAGAAATTGATATGGAGTGAATGATCTCTAAAGCGTCTGATTTACGCGAACTTTTGAGGTATTGAATTTTCTGAGTCTTAGTTAAATTACTGATTTTATGAACAGCTGCGGAAAATAAATCTTCGAATTCGATCTACTCCTCAATTCTTCCACTAAAAATAGAAAGCGAAATCTTAGGCAATTTTAATTCTAAAACAGAACAAAGCGAAATGTTCTCACTGACGTTTGTTTTCTCAGCACTAAGCGTTAAAAGCTTTCTTTTAGGGGAGAGTTGTCCAAAATGGGGACGCTAACACATTTTGGCCTGCCAAATATATATATATATATATATATATATATATATATATTATTTTAAAGAAAAATAAATTCAAAATATTTCCTATTTACACTGCTCAAAATAATTAAAGGATATTGCGGTTTTAGGTGGATCTTGTGGCTGGGAAACTTTTTAGCTGATTGATACATGGTCGACAGACGTAGTAGGTTATATGAGAATAAATTACACATGTTTGGCAGAAAAAAATGCATTTTATTGAGCATTTGTGTAGAAAAGGAAAGAAACACAATTTGTGCATATGAGAAAAAAAGAATAAGAAAAGGTGTTTTCTTCAAAGGAAATCATTTTCTGTAGGGGGTATGGTTTCCACGGACGGCCAGCAACGTTGAACACCTTTTAGGCATGGAGTCAATGAGGCTCTTAATTATGAGTTGGGGTATTCTGTCCCGCACTTCAGAAGAGCTCTTTCCAGTTCTTGGTTCTTCAGAGTTTGTGGGGGTGGTTGGCGGCCAGCAACTCGTCTTCCTAGAGCGTCCCAAATATGTGCTATTGGATTCATGTCTGGAGAACACTCTGGCCATTCCATTCGTACGATTCCTTCCTCGAAAAGGAAATCTTCCACCGGGTTAGCACGATGTGGCCTGCAGTTATCGTCCATTAAAATGAAGTCATCTCCGATTGCTGCAGCGTAAGGGACTACAATAGGTCTGAGGATCTCATCCCTATATCGGCGACCAATCAGAGGTCCATCTCGAATGGTGTAGAGGTGTCTGCGCCCGTCAAGGAGTTGCCACCATACAGCAACACTCTACCACCGCCAAAGCTGACACTTTCGTGCACGAACGCAGGATTATTCCTACTGTCACGGTCCCTCCAGATGAAAATACGCCTATTATCAGGATGTACTGAAAAACGGGACTCGTCAGAAAAAAGAACATTGCTTCATTCATTTCTCCTCAGTTCACATGCTCTGTTTCCCAATCCCTGCCGTCGCGACAAGGCCTTGATATTAGTCTAACACATACCATCGGTCGGCGAGCATACAGACCCACACCATGGAGCGGGTTTCGGACAGTCTGAGTTGAAACCGTGGTGCCAGTAGCCCAGCGAAGGTGTTGTTGGAGAAGAGTAGCGTTCATATTCCGGTGTCTCCGAGCCGTTAACACTAAATAACGATCTTCATTGGGCGTTTTTGCCCGTCTACGACCTTGCCCTGGTCTTCGGCCTGCACTTCCAGTCGCCAAAAACCGGTTCCAGATCCTGAAAATCACACTTTGTGACACTACAATGGCTTGCGCTACTTCGGCTTGAGTTTGGCCCCCTTCTAACCTACCGACAACTCTCCAAGCTTCTGAATTGGTTAAATGACTTCGCTGAGACATCGTACTCATCGAAACAAAGCAGTCACTGAATGCCGATCATCCTTGTCTTCATTCTCTTTTATTCAGTTGAAAGTCCAATTTAATTCGCTGCCGCTGAAGCGACGTTTTTGACGTCGAACTCAAAATTAGCATACTCCACAGTTTGAAAATCAGAAAAAATTGCATTTGTGATTCTCTTCTTCCATTTTCGGCAAAAAAAATTTCGCTTATATCTTTATTTTATATAAAACTTACAATATCCTTTAATTGTTTTGCGCAGTGTAGAATGGGTCCTCTAGGCTATCTAGGCTATCAGAACACGAGGTTTTTAGTTCGAAAAAATAATTAGGATGAGTTAGAAAAATATTTTTCTGAAAAATGAGCTAAGTCCCCATTTTGGAAAACCGAATGGTTAAAATGGGGTATTTAAATAAAACAATGAATATTCAAGGTTTAATTCGAAAATTTATCAAGAACACCCATTTGGTGAAAAAAAAGGATGTTTAAATGACAAAATAGGAATACAAGATAAGTGTTCACTATTGTTTCATGCGTTCATTAGCTTCCTACAGCCAAGTAATTAATTATAAAGGTCACATATGAAAGTTACATCGCCTTCTTCTGCACTTGAACAGGCTTCATGTGCCCAGTCTCGACATCTGTTACATTGAATCCACCTCCTTTGAATTTCCATACAGGTCATTAGATAAGCTGCACGCATCATTACTCTTCTGCTCCTCATCAGATGACGTGACTGGTTCTTCTGTTTTCTTTTTATTAGCTTTTTTATCTTTAGCAGGAGTAGGATTGTTAATTTTCTTAAATAGGGCTCTATTTGGTTTATTCTTCTTGCCGCTTCACTCCCGTTCCATAGAGTCCAATTCTGCTTTATAAGGAGACGATGTTAGTATGGCAGTTTTACCTCTCCTCTTGTCATATACCCTTTTTATTATGCTTTCTTTTTCTCGAGGAAACGGCATTACTACTGCTCCTCTCCAAATCAAATTACATAGGAGTTATTATATTATAATTTCCGCTATTACAAACAAAGGGATGCCTTATAATGAAGACAAGAAAGGGGGGCAAAGTGCTATCCCGAACATACATACCAGTAATGGATGGTGGTGAGGGTGAAAATAATCACAGATATGCAATCTTTGTGAGAGCACATTACGAAAGAAATATTCTTGCTTATGGAGAAATTGTTGAAGATTGCCTTTCTTCTTTATGATGATAACATCATAACCTCCGAAGCTTTCACGGATAATGATATTATTCGTAGGAATCAACCAAAAAATTAACAATCCTTTCAGAACAGTGGCGGCGAACACGAATGTTTGGAAATGGAAATGTGGGTTACAGCCAATTATCCAAGCTAGGGATCTAAGCCGGCAGGAATGTTGGAATGAGAACATCAGCACTTGAGAACTTCCAAAGCTTTAGCAATGACAGATACTTTAAAACATTAATTATCATCCAAATTTATGTTAATGACAGCTTGTTTAAGAATGTATTTAATTTAGTAAAGTGTATATTCCCTTCTGCGAGTATGAGATGTTCGTACAAAGAAAAATAACGCGATATATCTCCATTTTAATAAAGTCAAAAATTTCAGTAAAATCGTTGTTTATTTTATTTGAATTATTGGGTATAATTTTTTAAATATGTATAACTTCACAAATCTTGAAAATTCCGAAATAACGAATTTTGTTTTAGTTATCGTAAAAATTCGCAATATCGGTATAACGAATTTTCGTTATAGCAAAATGATTTCGCTTGTCCCTTGAACTTCGTTAAAACGGGATTTGACTGTATTGTTTTTCCGAGTGGAAGGTGCGAAATGAATTATATGGTGTATAGGATATCTGTAAGGTATAGTAATAGCATTCAAACGGTGATAATTACAACAAATACGCCATGTATTATTTTTCCTAGTCACGACGTGCACAGCACTACACCATTGACTGTTAGAGGGGATACGATATCAGCCTTATGGAGGGTATCAAATTAATCATTCAAATTCAACCTTTAATTTTTCTTTGCTTAATCGGCGTACTTTTAAATGTATAAGTTGCCCACGTCTCTCAATATAGTGAAGGACCCCATCCCTTCGAAACATGGGAGGACTCGAGGTTTTAAGCAACTCTGTGTACATCAACAGGGATGCATGAAACGGGGAAATTACGAGGGTCGTAACTCTACTTTTGTTTCGGGAGGGGAGGGGATTCACCAAAAAAAGTTTTAAACATAAATTCGTTCATAATAATTTAAACGTAGTTTTTCAGAAGTTTAAAATCGATAAATGTAATTAAGTAAACAAGCAATTTAAATAAAATCTATCAATTTTATTAAAGAAAAGTGCACATGAATAATCATAAAAAGTATAGACTAGGACTCTAGTATAGGCCGTACGCACGTGGCGTCTCAACTATAGCAGACGTTTCACAAACCGGAACTGGTGAACAGCATATGGTCAGCTATATGGAACAGCATATGGTCAGCTATATGGAACAGCATATGGTCGTTGGATGATTGTAATGGTTTGAATTTGTCAAACAAACATTAGACTTTAATCTTCCAGCAGTATATTAAGTTCTGAAGTGATTAACCATAGTTAAAATTGATGTTCCTAAACATCCTTTTTTAGGGGCGTAATACAATAGGAATACAGTGGGAAGAACCTGCGCAGAAGAATGAGCAGTTCGAACTGAATGGCAGTTTCCGAAACTTGTTCACCAAGTCAGGTGTAGCAGACGATAAAATGACATTTAGCAAAACTATACTTTTTTGGTGGGGGAGAGGGCCAAACTGCACTTTTTTCCCCCGAAGGGTGTGGGGATGTCCAAAAACATTGTTTAAACATAAATTTCATATAGGTTAAATGCAGCTTTCTAGAAGAAACTCAACAGTTTAGAGAACAATTAGAGAAAAACTATAGTATTAAGAAAAATATTTTCTGAGAATAAATGTACAGTAAAATTTAGGGGGGTGAGGCTTCAACCCTATAAACCCTCCTTCTTCGATACGGTCCTGGAACTTACTGCTAGAGGTATCGCAAATGCTTTTCGACGATTTGGTTTCGATGATTTGGCTGGTACCCACATAGAAGTGACATCATCTTGTAAGACACGATGTTTTAAGTCGATGACAAGTCCGTATGTAGTCAAGAAATCTTTTCCTAGGATGGCTTGTGAAACGTCGGCCACGACAAAAAGTCGACGCAAGCATCAATCGACAGTCAGCTGTTGAACGCCATAGGTACTAATCATGCTACCATTAGCGGCAGTGAAACAGAAATTGCCTTTTTCGTGAGCTTGTACGCCGGAAGACAGCTGACCGAAGCGCCCGTGTCTTTAAGAAACTGAATACCGTTCTGTCGATCAGACAAAGAGACGCTCTGCATGTGTGTTATCAGTAGGTAAATTATGAAACACTGCCACACTCGTGCGCGCGCGGATGCGGTGGAGGATTGCGGATGCACCGGATTGTGGATGTAGCTGAGTAACATTTATGGATGGGAGTACATTTTTGTCGGATGGTGAGGTAGATTTTTATTGGAGTGTAGACTAGGGTGGACCACTCTTATATGGGAAAACATTTTTTGTTAAATTTTCATTTATAATAGTGATCAAAGTGTGACCCAACATTAAAGGATTTTAAAAAGCATTACTTTTCTAAAATTAGTATTTTCCTTCTGCCCGCGCATTTATTTTGAAAATTTACATTTGCGCTACCATACTGATAAATCTTGAAGGAGCATATTGTTTACAAATTCTATTAAACTATTTATTATTATGAAAAAAACAAGTCAGATAGAACAAATTAATGCTAATTTACTAAAAATGTGAGCCACTTAAAACATAAAAAAGCATACATAAAATTAGTCAAAAGAGACCTTAAAATCACGTTTGGTGTTGAATTTGGGCATGAGTTTTCTTGACTCAATTTTTGATTTTATGAGACCTTCTCTGGCCTTCTTATCACATACCTGCATAGAAACCTCTGTTAGTATCTTGACTGAACGTTCTACAGCCTGGGTATGGCAGTCTTATAAAAGGCATTTTTGTACTTCCTTTTGTTTCCACCATAGAAAGCAAATCTTCATTCTTGACGTCTCTAACGATGGGAGGTTGAAAATATTTTTGTTGCCAATCTATAAGGTCTGTGTATGATTTGGCATTAAGTTTAATTTTAGAGACCTCAAAAATACGAGGGACCTTTTCAGAATTAGTCGCTTCTCTTGCTTTAATAATCCTTCTAGCAGCAAGTTGACGAATGTGTTTTACGGGATCTGAGAGCATCGACAACAGAAGATTCTCAGGATGCGCAAAGAAACTGTTCCTCAATGACAGGGTCGACTACTTTTTTTAGTTTAATTGTAAGGTATCGAGAATTCCAAACCAATTTCCAAAAATGTCTCGACCCACCTTTGCATGACGGATGAATTTTAATTTGGAACAAACAGGCGCGTAAACTCTAACAACAATACGTGGCAAGATGATTAAGGTTTTCAGATGGTTTACTTGTGGAAATATATAGCCTTAATATCCTGTTGGCTTTTGTTAACCATCGAGTATGCGGCATTTTCCCTGGAGATCTGTGTGCTAGATCGGGAGGACAATCGCCACTAATTACAGCTGATGTAATATCGTACAAGTAACGTTGGTCTTTGATCGTACAAGAACTTAGGTCTTTGATGATATCGGCCAAAATATCCGGCAAAACGCTTTCTACCTTTTCATACCGTACAATAGGATTTTCTTCACATTTTTCTAGCAATCTTCCAATAGTACCAGAATAGGAACTTGGCCCAGTAGTTGCCCCATCTAAGAATGAAAAAAGGTGTTTTAAAGGCAATTCATTCGTGTGTAAAAGGCATATAATCCATTGTAAAGGTTGATTCAAACATTTTTCTAACAACCGTATTACACCACCATTTTTCCCGGTGTTTGTTGCTGTTCCATCACAACCAACAGCTACAGTTTCTCTCAATGAAACGTTTTCAGAAGAGAACAAGTCATACATAGCACGTTTTATGCTCTTGGCCGTCCCAGTACTTGGGACAGCGTAGCCGACATAAACAGAGTCAGGTTCCTTGATAACAGAAATGTGCTCTTCTACAATAACTTGGCGGTATTTTTTGACTACATTTAAAACTTTATCTTTTCTGCCATCAAAGTATATAGCTGGAACACTGATAACTCTATTTTTAGCTAATATTTCTTTGCGTCCTTTTGATCTTTCACGGCGCAATTTTGATCTATCTATTACTTCGACATCTGACTTAATGTCATGAAGAACTGCTGATGCGATTGCTGCAGCAGCTCTATCAGATACGCCATATCGGTCACATGTTTACGACATATATGGCAAGCTGAGTTTTGGCTTCTCTTGGACCCTTGGTGCTTTGAAGAACACAGTTCTAAGCCATCGTCTTTTTCTGCAGTATCTTCTGACTCATCCGATATAAGAGGGGCTCATGGAGAAAGTTCAACTCTATTCTCCTGTTTATCCCCATATGTCACAGAAGCGTAATATTGTTCTTTTGATTTCTATCATTTAGCTTTTCTATTTTTTTCGTTTGTGAAACGTCTATACCACCAATAACCATTTTCCTGTCAGTCCTCTGATCCGTCAGAAAAAGTTGTTCTTCTTTTGCAACTCTTCTTTCTTTTGAGCATTTGCATTGCAGAAAATCTTTGCACTTACAAGAACAAATATCAAATATTTTGTTATTTTTGGCGTAGAATTCTCCGTTTTTATCTTCAGGCAATCGCTTCCAAGATTTTATCATCTTTTTACATTTCGTGTGGTAAGCTGTAATTAATTGTATGACGCGAGTATGATATACGTTTGCAATGGAAGCTTTGTGCCATATATTAGGTTGTAACGAAAGTTTTCCGCCACTCCAAGTATTGCCTGCACAAGCAGTTCGCGTTGGTGTCTTTCCCAATATTTTGTAAAACGATTTTTGTTATTTGAAAGAAAATACTTGTTTTAGAGCACTGTGTTGTGAAATCCGTAAAACAATAGCGTTATGATTAAGTATAAGGTGTCTGAAATAGAACTACCAAGCTACCAGATTGATCCATCATTTACTCTCAGTTCTGTCGCAAAAAGTCAGCTACAGAATGACACTGAATCATGTGTACAGCTTAAGGTACTACTGTTGTATCATATGTCACTGTGAAGATTTGGTTCCGAAAGTTCAAATACGAGGACTGGGATATTAAAGAAGCAGAGCGCTCTGACCAAACTATTGATGCTGATGAGGCCCACCTACGAGAATGTGTGGAAGAAGATAAAATATTCATCCACGAGAGCTAGCTAAAAGAGTTAGACTTTAGTGCCATGTCCATTATTCGCGCTAAGCATCGCATAAACTTGGCATATAAGGTCAATAGCTGGGTACCACGTGAGCTGACTCAAGCAAATCTTGCGGAAAACTTTCGTTACAACCTGATAGTTTCGATTCTCACCGCAACAGTTTCCGCAATATCTGAAACAGCCGGCTCTTTTCGAGTGTCCATTTTTAACTTCAGCTGATGTCTCACAAAATTATAAAATTTCATTACCTCCTTATAAGTAGGTAACATATTACCTTTCAGGTCTTCAATATTCCCAAAAATAGAACAACTAGACGCCTTTCTTCTTTTTTCCATATTTCCCTCTAAAACAAACTGCAAACAAAACTAAATACAATGGAACTGAGAAGAGTAATAAGCGGGAAATCGCTAAGACGGTCAGTATAGCGCATGCGCTTGCGCAGACAGACTGACAGAGAGCTGTGGGTGTTGAATACACCTTCTTCCCCACACACATATAGGGTTGCAAAAAACGATTCCGATTCGTTGGCTACTTACTTGGCTGTTGTTCTCCTGCTCTGGAGCTGTTAAGATCCAGAAAAGAGAAATCTCGAAAATTCAAATCAAGTGCGCGGGTAGATAGACTCAAAATAAATAAAAAATATTTTAGGATACGCTTTTTGTAAGGTTGGGACACATTCTTATGGCTATTAAAAAACAAAATTTAATTTTTCGCTCCACCCTAGTGTAGACCTGTTCGAATGACAGGTGATGGAGTATTTCATAAACTTTTAGGATGTTTTAAGGAGCGAATGTTAGCAACCCTATTTTAATTTTAATGAGTGGACGTAATGAATTTTACTGTCCTCCCTAGTATAGTTTCTTTCAAAATTAATATTTTTAAGACCAGATATTTTTTACCGTTACCATCTGGTGGGAACAGGGACCCACATTTACACTTCTACTAAAATTTTTTTCCTCTAATGAATTCTTAAGAACCACCCAGATATGATCACGAAAATTCTGGTTGGAAAGCACACATCATGACCACTCGTTTAGGCTAAAGAAAGATAGAAGAAATGTATAAAGAAAAATGAGTATCTTTCCACCAAGCGCCAAGGCAGAGATCTGATATCATCCTCTTTGATGGATGATGGGAAGATTTTTCTTTTCTTTTTGCGAGTATAAATTTTGGTGGAGACAAGTGCATCTTTATTTTAAAAACAGTGAATATTACAATGTGGAAAAATATGCAACTACATCTGGATTTGAACTTAAGTAGTCAAAAAGAAATCACGATTTAATGAGCCTACGGAGTTTTACAAGACGGGCTTTCTTCGTGAAAAACTTACGGTACAGCTTTAGTATTAGTCCTTTTTGGAGTGCTTTTTTTGGCGAGATAAATGAATAATGTGGTAACCCTCAAGTTCCAGAACGGAGAGCATGGTAACCCTATTCTCGGACGAAGCGGGAGCGTTTGATCCGTGACGTTTTTCTCTGGCAAATAGCGATCGTTTGTTCCTAGGGATGGACGCGAGACGCGAGAATTCTCGCATTGTCTCGCGAGACGAGACGCGAGACGAGACAGGCATTTTTTTGCGAGATGAGACGCGAGACGAGAAAGAAAATATTTTGCGGGACGAGACGCGAGACGAGAGAGAGTCTTGACTCGCGCGAGATTTCTCGCGCGAATTATCGCATTTTTTTCCGTCTCGCATAAATACGATTTGAAAAGCGACAATTTGCTTGAAGCCTCTACCGTTTAACTTGCGTCTCCTTCGTTTTCGGTCCTGGTATACTATCAGCACTCTATAATACGCACAAACACGTAACATTTAAAATTAGAACAGACGAGAGATATACAAAACACACAAAGGAGAGGATAAAGAAAGAGGCGGAAAAAAAAAGAAAACAGAGAAGAGTTGAAAGAAAAATAATAAGTAAATAGGAAAGGCGGTACGGTATGTTCAAATCTGACCACTTTTAGACGGGGCACGGGGCATTAAGTTTGGGGCCCCCCTTACTATCCCCTTTTTTATGCATTAAGCCCCTTTACTGAGCCCCCCTTCTTTAAGCATTTTAACCCAGTTTTGACCGCTGTTGTACTCGAAAATTGCATTTCAGTTAACTGTAGTTTTTGTACTTTAATCAAATCGTATTTATCACTCCCAAAAAAAATCTCTAACTTGATCTAGTGATAGGGTAATACCTATATTATGATGGGGGGGGGATTAATATAGGTATTACCTATGATTAGGTAATACCTATATTATAGAGGAAATTCAGTTTTTTCCCCACAATTACTATTTCAGTACATATGAATTTATAATTTAGATAATCGGGATATATATGGGCCCCCTCTTTCTTCAGGGGCACCGGACTACCGCCCCCCCCTTGCCCCTGTGATAATCGGGTTTTGGGTATATCAGAGAGAGATTAGAAGTAGAGCAACTTGCATTCGCATTGATGCTTAGTCTGAGTAGGTTGAAATATGGTTGAATATCCTTGGTTGAAATATCCTTGTACCGATATTATCCTCAAACTTTCCAGCACGTTGCTGCGTGCGTAGGGGGGGGGGGCGCCCACCCTGGTGACAACTTTCTAGGGGAGGTTAAATCCCTATCGTTGGCCTATTTTAAAGAGATTAAAATGACATTTTTTTATTCTTATATACACTGCTGGCCACCCAAATTGCAACACCAAGAAAAACAAGAGATATCACAACAAAATTTATTGTGTAGATAACATGTTGACCAAGTAACAAATGATTAAATTTACAGCATTCTATGAAGCGTGGTTCCTGCCAAAATCAGTACCCAGAGTAGCCGCCGTTGTTGGAGATCACAGCTGCCACACGCCTCGGCATTGATTCAAAGAGACTTTGAATGTGTTCTTGGGGTACAGCAGACCAAGCAGCTTCCACACGTTGCCAAAGTTGATCTGGTGTGACAGCTGGGGATGAACTCTGGGTCAGTCGTTGAGCAACCATGGACCACATGTTTTCTATCGCGAAAGATCCGGAGAGCGCGCCGGCCAGGGAAGCAATTCAATCTGGTGATTGACGAAGAACCCTTGGACAATGCGTGCCACGTGTGGCCGTGCATTATCCTGCTGAAATATGGCTGTTGGCAAGCCCTGAAGGTAAGAAAGGACAACTGGCTCCAACACCTCGGAGATGTAGCGCTGGCTGGTTAAAGTACCGGCAATGCGTACTAGAGGAGTGCGAGAGAGATATCCGATACCGCCCCATACCATAATACCCGGTGCAGGACCAGTGTGACGGTGCATAATGCAGCTGTTCAGCATCCTCTCTCCACGGTGTCTCCAGACTCGAATCCGACCGTCGTGGTGTTGCATACAGAAGCGTGACTCGTCAGTAAAGAGAATTTCATTCCATTCTGTCGTCCACATCCTTCTTTCATCGCACCATTGGCGGCGGAGACGTCTGTGGTTCCGCGTCAGATGTAGACAAAGCAACGGACGTCTTGCGGACAGACCATTCTGCTGTAAACGACGTCGAATGGTACGCGCAGACACTGGATGATGCGTTACAGACTGAATCTGCTGTGATATGGTTCGTGATGTGACTGAGCGGTCCGTCACTGCCATGCGTACAATCTGCCTGTCATCACGTGACGTGGTGCACTGAGGTCGATGCGGTCGATCACGTCTGTCCGTCGTACCCTCCTGCACCCAACGATCACATATCCGCATCACAGTTGTTTGGTTTCGTCCAATACGACGACCGATTTCCCTGAAAGATAACCCACAATCTCGGTATGCCACTATCCTTCCTCTGTCAAACTCGGATACTTGATCAAAAGATGATCGTTGTTTCCTACGAGGCATAATTTATCGTTTTTTTTAAAAAAAAAGCAAGAAAAACACAATTGCTGTACTTGAAACCGTCGAAATCTCCAAGCCTTAAATAGCGCTTTGAGGTGGCGCCACAGGCGCGCTTGATGTGCGTCTGCGCTGAAATTCTAATCATTTGCATATCTCACCTCAGCTAATGCATGTTGTAAATTTCATATTATTTGCATGCTTCCTTCAGGGTGTTGCATTTACGATGGCCAGCAGTGTATTAATATCGGACGGAAAGAAATGCAAGCAATTTTTTTTTAAAACTATTTCTCTTTTCGTTTATATTATCATGTTTTCCCTTCCTTCGGCTTGCAAAACTTTTATAAATTTTTTTCCTCCCCATCATTTTATCTTGCAGTTGGGTTCTAAAATTATCTTCGCCTGTTAGACGTCTTTTCATTTTTTAAAAAATCCACACTGGATATACATTAGGGGGATTATGGTTTAATTTTTCTGTAAACAGGGCGACCATAACGACTGTAGTACTATGGCTAAAAATTATTGTGGAAAAGTACAAACGGAGAGTCGTCAACAAATTAACTGTTCAGTAATTTAAAATATAAACAAAAAATAAGACGTCTATTAACCAACTGAGATACTATAATGAAATCTAAAAATGCACACACGGTAATGTTATTGGAAATATTAGGCAAATAATTATAATTATCGTTAATATAATCTTGTTTTCATTAATATAAAAATTACACATATTTTAGAGACTTGAAATTGACGTTAAAGTAAATAGTAGAGATTTAATAAAGACGTACTATATCCGCTTTATTCGTAATATTGCTATTAGGTGTACCGGGAAATAATGTCATTTACAGTAAATTCAAACAAATAAGTTCTTAATTACCACAAAGCTCTGCCTAAAAATAGGATTTGTATTTTTTATATTTCAACGCAAGATACGGATTTTTTTTTTTTTTTTTTGAGAGAGAGAGAGAGAGTTGTCATCGATCCTTTTTAGAGAACTAATTTCAGAATGAAAATAAATTTATTTTTAGGTATTCGCGGGGGCTGTATTTTACATCAAGAATTTTATCGATATTTATTTTTTTTAGAGAGGAGGAATGTGTGAAAAGAACGTTCTGGTTGCCTACCCCCCCTTCCCTCCCTTCCATTCCACAAGTTACGAATATGGATATTATATTATATATACATATGTATTAGGGTGGATCGAAAATTTTTTTTTTGAAATCTTTTTCTCCTGAGGTCTTTAAAGTTGTATATTGATATAAATAAGACGTGTGTAAAATTTGAATGTTCAACGACAATGTCTTGGGGTTGCGCATCGAGCTTGAAATTTAGAAATTTATGAAAAATATGGCTTTTTTAAAATATCCACCAAAAAAATTCTTTTCCAAGTTATCAGGCTCCCGAGGTTTTAGGAGTTGTATATTGTTATGAATAACACGTATGCAAAATCTGGAGCGGCTGCGACAATTTCTAGGGATTGCACATCGAGCTTGAAATCTATAAAAATCTGAAAATTATGCGTTTTTTGAAAAAAATCATGTAGAAAGCAAACTTTATTTTTTAAAAATAATTTGGCCCTTTTATATGTTAAAAAATGTTCAGAGAAGCTCAGTAAATCCAAAAAATGGCTTTACGAATAATTTGATACCATGCACGCGTTATGCTGTCGTTTTGTTTAGTCGCAGTACGCACGCTGTGCTCTAGACAACTAGCGCCGGTTTGCCTGCCGTGTGATGGCGATGCATTCTGTTAAATCAGGCACGAGATATTACGTTGAAACGGCATTTAGTTTAACGTTTCCGATAGATGGTGCTTTCAGTTTACTCTCAAAAACGCTAAAAGGTGGTTGCCTTGCACTGCTACGATTCTGAATAGAGTGAAACTGTCTGCAGCAGGACATGGAACAAAATCGGTGTTATTAGAAGAGCTGGGAACATCGAAAGAATTACCTTGTACCAAGTTACCAAACCGAGAAGACATAGTCGTACTTCTATATTACTATTTTGTACTTAAGAAGAAAAATTTCTGAATAAAGGGCACGATCCACCGGAAGGAGCAGTAACCTTAGTGTTGGCGATCAAAGTACAGGAAATGTGGATGAAGGCCAATATCCCCACCGTGTCAATCTAAGGAATTCAAAAGATAGAAAAGGTAATGAGCAAATTCAGCAGCTAAAGAAATCGTATGTTAGAGACAAGCATTAAGAATTGCCTATGAAGAAAGTGGGAAAAATTCTCCTTTACCGAGCTATTAAATATCGCAATTGCAAATGTCTTGACGTTTCCCGGAGCAGGTGTGGCTCAGAGCCTCACATACCTCATAGAGAACGGGAGTCATTAGCATACCAGTGGGGAGCAAGACATGTAACAATCGATAGAGTAGTAAAGAAGAGAAGTTTATGGAGAATGAGAGAAAAGTTAAAAAGTTGGAAAGAGAAATTTTGAGATTGGTAAAGAAAGAGGTGAAAGTTCCAATATCCAGTCTCCAACTTTAGTCATTGATTTGGAAAGTGAAAATAACGAAAGAGCAGTACGAAAGACTGAAGAAAACGCTGAATGCGTATCTACCGGCAGTTTGAGAGATTCGTTCCCAAATGACCAAGATAGAATAAAAACCTCAGTGCTTTCACAAGTTTGCGACACAAAGTTATTACGGACTGGGCAGCAGCAACTTTGGTATCAACTTTATTTCACAATCTAGAAAGCGGAAGGAATGCAGATGGAGAGAAATCTTCTCAACTAATTCTCGATCCATATAAAGTTACAGGAAGGCTGAGATAACTCGCAGTGAAAGAAACGGAAGAAGGCTTTAAAATTTTCTTGGGATTGTGTTTTGATAGGAGGAAGAACAAAACCAGATACATAGAAAAATTTGTTGACGGCAAATTACACCCAAGTGTTTGTCACAAAGAACATACTCGCTGATAATGGAACCTGGTTCAACATACTCTGGCAATATGTCACGATCTGATTTTAAGAATTTCACTGGAAATTTGGGAAAGTTTGACACGAAATCCATTGATCATGAGACCCTCACATGCATTGGCAATGGTGGCGAATCATCGAATTCTGGAAAGAACAAGGGCGTCATCCGAAATCTAGAAACGCAGTTCTCTAATCTAACTAAATCTCTGTAATGTTGTATTTGCAAACTTCACACCATAGCAAACAGCCACTTCAAAATTTGCTGTCTATCCATCTATCAGATGATGTATTTTTATGATCTAGATTGTAACACTTGACATAAAATGCCACAGTTCGATTTGAAGTCGGGCTTTACATTATTCATTAAACGCATGCTCCAATAACTGGATGCTTGGGCTGGCACGGGCAGGACTCGGATCGCAGGCAAATCAACGAGGTGGGTCCTGGATAATGTAGTTGCGATTGTGGTTGTACTAGAGAAGAGCTGCGAACGTTATTGACTGTTTTTAAAAGGGACTAATTCATTAAAAATACAATTTTTGCTTTCTACATATTTTTGTCAAAAAAAGCATATCTTTTAGATATTTATAGATTTTAAGCTCGATGTGCAAATCCTAGAAATTATCACAGCCCCTTCAAATTTTGCATGCGTCTTATTCATAATAATATACAACTTCAAAAACCTCGGGAGCCTAATAATTCGGAAAAGAATTTTTTTGGTCAATTAAAAAAAAAAAGTCATATTTTTCAAAAAACTAAATTTCAAGCTCGATGCGCAACCCCAAGACTTTGTTGTAGAACATTCAAATTTTACACATTTCTTATTTATATCAATTTACAACTTTTGAGACTTCAGGAGATAAAGATTTCGAAAAAATAATTTTTTCGATCCACCAGATATGCTGGACTTCCATGTGCTTTCTATAACTCCAGATTGGTATGTCGATTTTTCAGCGCTTTTTCAGTTATTTTGATATCTTATTGTTTTCTTTTTTTCCTTATTTATAGTACGATAGAGCCTAAAACGTGGAGTGAATATCTCTTTTGATATGCCACACAACCGAAATCCTACTATTTTGTTTGTCTTTAATTATAGTCTACTGGTTATGGCTCCTGACGATAGTGCCAGTGGTTATAATTCCCGTTCCATTCTCATTTGGCTCAGCATCTATTTTTTTTCCCACTTGTGGTTTGTAATTCTTGCTTCTGCTGTTATATATTTTTTCATGCGGGGTATGTCATATTTGCAGAATATTTTGTGTTTTACTTATTAGTTATATATATACAGAGTGATTCTCTACTAGACTGCCGAACTTGGAGGGGTGTAGGGGTGCAGAGACGGTTCAGAATCACATAGTAATATATGGTCGGAAAGGTCGTCTTCATGTGCCTTTTAATAATCACTTTGGAAGAAGTGTTGAAGTGTGCGCCTCATTTCTTACCCAGCAAACACAGTCCTATCGGATAAGTTTTGGGCCGACACTGGCATGCCGGCGCAGAATGTGCCGGTGCGATATCGCTCACGCGGTACCGAAAACGACAAAATTGCGTCCGCCTGGGCGTCTGTCGGGCCGAAAGGATGGGGTGGTTCTGGTTCGGTGTCGGCAAAAACGATAACGGCGTCGGCCCAGCCTTGTGCCACTTTTGAACCAAAACCATTACGTTTTTGGTGTGATATCGGCAACGACAAAATATCGAAAACCGACCAGCACCTTATTTATTTCCAAAATACCCTAATTAGCTCCGTAGTTAGTTCTCTAGGGTATTAATCAACAAATTAAAGTAATAATAATTATTATTATATAAATGACTTTACACCACTAGGACTAAATTTATTAAAAATACCTAATTAGCAAAATAGTTTGTTTTTAAGAAATTATTTGATGAATTTAAGAAGGAAAGCTCTTTTTAAAATTAACCGTATTATTTTTTTATGCATCAACCAATGTTTTACTTTTTTTAAACGTGTTATTATATGTTTGTCAGACCATAGACATTTTTTTAAACAAAATATTAGGCTCAACTAGACAATGTTCTTTTTTTTTCCAAAAATCTTTTAGAAGCCAAGAAAATTTATAATTTTCCAGAACCAAAGATTATAAATAAACATTCACGCAATGCTAAAAAAATAGAGAGAAAAAAAAATAAAGTTATACAACATGCTTTTTTTAAAAAAATGTTTTAATTTATTTTTTTGTTAAGTTATTTCATAATACAAAATAAAGTTGCCTTTTGATTTTATATATTATTTTAAAGAAGAATGTAAACAACATACGTTAAAAGAAATTAAAATATTGGCTGATTCTACAAATAAACGGTTAATTTCATAAAAACCTTTTCTCTTCAAAATAATTAAACATTTTCATATACAAACAAATTATTTTGTTTATACTTAATAACTAAGTACTTTTGGCAAAACTAAGTATTTTTTGGATTTTAACTAAGTATTTTTGGCAAAATGAGCCCCAGTGATGTAAGGTAATTTATATAATAATGATTATTTTTAATAGGTTGATTAGTGCTAAACTATATATGAAACTAATAAGTATTAATAAACCATGTTTATTATTAGAAGATACTTAATTTAAGTAAATATTTTATATTACTGAACTTTTACAGTTTATGATTATCATTTAGTAGAAGAAAGGAACTTTCTATAACAGAATATACTTATTTTTTTCTGTTGTTTTGAGTAATATGAAATTAAGTACTTAAGTAAATCGACACATTTTTCAATGTAGTATGTAAGTTATTTATTAAAAATACCTTCCTGCTTGTTTATTAATAGTTTTCAAGTTGCTTATTTGAATTATAAATTTCATTTTCGCATTATTTAGAAATAATTAGCAGTTTTGAACTACATCTTATTTTAGTAGTCCCTGAGATAACATTAAAAAAATCTAGCTAAGAAAAAATACAAATTCGTAATATATACTTAAAAATCAACTTACCCCTTTTTAACTGTCGTGAGAACTTAGCAAAATGAAAACCAAAAAGCACTAACCACATTTAGACAACTTTAAAATTTTTGTCTAGTTGAGGTTAATACCAGTTAGTCTTTAGAAAAAAATCACAGTTTATCCAGAGAAAACTATAGCAAAGTCCGATCTAACTGACGTAAGAACTTAGCCTATTTAAAACTAAAAAGCACTAACCACATTCAGACAATTTTAAAATTTTTGTCTAGCTACAGTCAGTGCCATTTAGTCTAGGAAAAAAAAATCGCAATTTATCCAGAGAAAAATGCAGCAAACTCCATTGCTCTGAGAAAACTCAGAATCCACGTTACTGAAAAGTTTGCGTTGCGAGATGATTTCTGTTACAACCTTGGAATGGAATGGGCAGGAGACGGTCACAAATACAAAAGGGAAACGAAAAAAAAAAAAAAAAAAAAAAAAAAAAACACTTCCCGCTCTTCGATTGTCCGTGAAAACTGGAATAGGGAAAGGTCCATTTTTTCCTAGTGCGTAATACTGTGGTTCCTACAAGGGGTGGAAAGCCGTAGGAATGCACTCGACACCCCCTCCCCACCCACTGCGCGTGTGCTACATGTTATAGTGTACGCGGACAAGGGAATTGGAAAAGAAAGTCCGAGAGATTTTAGCTTTTAAATTATTCACTTTAAATTAGATCGCGTGGAAAAAGAAACAAAACAAATTAGTGTTATTCTACTGCAAAATAGTTCATACTTCAATATCTGCAATGAATTAATCAATTAATTTTTAGAAAGATAAATTACTATAATCAGCAAAAAATGGTTACTTTTATTCATTTTTACGGAGATAAGAGCATTAAATTTTATTTAATTTGTAACAGCATTTTACAATGTTGTATCAAAACATGATTTTGCCGTAATTTTTACTATTATTTTATTTGAACAGAAACATGACAAACAAGTTGTTCAAATAAATGCTATTAAATTAATTATTCATAGTTATAATTTTAAAATGAAACTATTAATATTTTTTCAATTTATAATTATTCAGTATAGTGAATTAAAACTTTTATTTATTTATTTTATTTTATTTTTTTAACAACAGCAGCTAATGCATTATAAAAAAAAAATTCCTTAACTATAAATTATACTGATATTTTTTATTTTTATGGAAATACTAATGAAAAGGTATTTTTTCTACTATTTTAATCCAATTTAATTTCAGAAAGTTTTGTTGTTTTGTGTTTTTTGTAAGGAAAAAACACAGGAGTTAATCCTTAGGGCGTCGGTGCCCTGAGCGGAAGAAGGCTTCTAGCGTTTGTTCCAATAAATAAAACAATTAATAAGCAATAAAATTGGGGTTGAAGAGTAATTATAATAATTATTTGGTCTATAATTTTATAAAAATCAACCATATTTCCTTCATTTTATAAATATTAGATAATGTTTTGAATTTATATAAAATTTATAAAATATCCCCAATTTTTGTTCCAGAATTGGGGATACAACGGTGATTTGTCCTCAATTCTATGTTCAAAAATCTGGTTAATTTATATAACCCATATTCACATTACATCTGGAGAAAATCACCCAACATCCAAACTGTAAATTGACAGATGCGCGGTAGACCTGAACCCTGGACCTTCACACTTCAACCAGCTGCGGATCCAGAAAAAAAAATTCTGGAGGGGGCACAAGACAATTTTTGTCACATTTTCTTATAGAATGACTTGAATTTACAAAACAAGTTAATGCTCTATAGTGTAAACTTCATTCGTCTAGGGGGGGGGGGGGGATGGGGCTCTGGATCCGCCAATGACTTCAACCATATTCGGTGTCTTATCCACTCGGCCACGGTGCGCTACTTTTGTGAACTTTTAAAATTCAGCGTTTAATGTTCTGCATTGTATGTATTTTATTTTTAATTAATTTTATTATTATTTTTTAAATTGGAAGTACTTAACTTCTATCACTTTATATAAAATGAAATTCATAGTCATATAATTATTTTAGAGATGTGAATAACTAGACAGAAATTGCCCCAATTGAGGGGTGGGGGTGGGCGCTTAGAAACCCCTTCAATAATAAGTCATAAAAAACTGGCTAACTTATCTAACGCATATTCACAATACATCTGGAGAAAATCACCAACATCTAAACTGTAGATTGACAGATGCGCGGTAGACCAGAACCCTGGACAGGACCTCAGGTAAATTAACCAGATAGAATGATTCCCCCCCCTCCCCTCCTTTTTTTCGCCTGTGAAGGAGGCACTTGAATCCTACGGGCTCAAAACATTGTAAATAGAAAGTATTGAAATCATAAATTAAAAAGAATTATTTTAACAATATATATATGCTGCTTGTGCTGGCTTTATACCGTTCAGTTTAGAAATTACACTTCTGGACCGATATCGGTTTTGACGTTTGGTGCAGTACATCGCCAAAATCACATGTTAACCCTAAAAGGCTAGCCGCTATCGGACCGTTGCATGCCCGAAATGAACTTTTATTTGCCTACGCCAAACCGTTTTGCCAGCACAGAACCGACACCGTCCCAATTGCCAGTATGCCAATGCCGACATCGAAACGGTACTGCCGATGACGGCCCATCCCTAACCCGATACGGCTGTGTTTGCTGGGTAACCAAGTTTCATAAACAATGGGTTTTCCTCAGACAATTTCATAGATGTAATGAAAGAAACAATCCTGAAATAACAATTTTTATCAAGTGCAAACAGTGAAAGAGGGATTAGTTTTTGAAAAACCATAGACTTAACAACATTCGACATCTTTTTACTTTAAAAACCGAATTTCAGTTTTTCATTCATTCTGTTCGAAAACCTGTTTTCTTTCTTTTTTCTGTATGGGGCCCCGACAAAGCGTGGGGGGCCCACCCGTCTGCAGGCAGTCGGACACCCTGGCCAGTCTGACCCTAGTTTTGACTCTGCGTTGCGTGTGCTTGTTTAGTTAATTAGCCAGATGACAAGAAAACGTGCTACAAGGCCGTCCACAAGGGTTGTGCTGTGGATGCAAGGCATCAGCGCCCGGCTTCATAGGGGCCCCACATCAAAATTAGCTTTATACTTCTTATCGTGTCGAAAAAATGAAGGGGGGAATTTCAAAATTTTTTATAAATCATATAATTTGACAGTTAGTATTGCTATTCTGCAGTTTCAAAAACTAAAACACCATTTAAAAAGAGTCATTTACTACTGCTTGACAGTAGAAAATTTCTATTCTGACTAACTTTCAAATGCCCAATATCTCTGCCATCTTCACTCAACCGTAGGGAGAAAAAGACTTTCAGTAAATTTCCTATTTCAGATTTGCGAATAATAATTGAGTTTTTGAAAAACTCACAGCCTGACAGAAATATGGAAATTCATATTTATGCATAGCCTAATTCATATTCTATGATAAATAATTTTTAATATACGAAACCAAAGTAGGAAATTTCTCTCTTGCTCGAATACTTTTTTTGGAGGGTGTACTTGATTAATTTTTTTTTTAAATTTTTATTAGATAAATTTATATCTTATAAAGCTCTCTTCTTTATAAAACTTACAGCTTATTATCCCATTCGTGCCTGGATATTTTTGCGACTTTCTTCGATTTTTGGTAACACCAGCAGTAATTGATAAATTTCTGATGTCAACTTTTTGAACAAGGGATGATTTCATTTAAAATCATTATGTATAAAAATTGAAATGTCAACATCCTACTTGGCCATATTAAAATATTTTGTGGAATTGAGGTTCAATACTCACGAATAAAGGCTAGGAAAAATAAATAACGTTTTCGAATGATAGCGAAAATGCCGTCCCAAAAAAGGGACGCTAGGCATAAATGGGTTAAACTTTTAAGATCAACTGAAAAAAACTTGCTGAAATACGCAAGACTGATAAAGTATAAATATTTAGAAGGATAACTTATCAAATATTGAACTTCATATATGAATAAAATACAGCAAGAAAAAAAATAACTTGATGTAAAACTTTGAGAGTATTATTAAGAAAAGGGAAAATACTATTCACTTTCGCTCAACGAATAAAAGATTTTTGCATAAAATACTTTGCATTGCATTAAAAATATAAATAAATAAATAAATATTTTAAAGAAAGCCTAGTATTTAGAAAGAATTTAAAACCACAACCTATTGGGAATGAGAAAAATTGTTTAAACGAATCGCTTGAAAAATAACCTTGTTGAAATTAAGCTAATCTGACGGTGAAAAGTTTTTTTTTTTAAACAAATATTCTGTGAAGTCACAGACTGGAGTTTCTTTTTGCATTTTTAAGTGGAACGGTTAAAAGGACCCTTCAAACAAATGTTTAAAATAAAAAGATTTGGGGACAGAGGGGACACTTCCCCCCCTGTAACCCCTTCTCCCGATTGCGATAGTTCATTTGTACAATATGCTTAGGAAAACCTGATAACAATAACAATAGCTTCTTTAGAGAAGGATTATCACCGCTCCCAGACCAACTGAAAATTTGGAGGGTCACATGAAGATTTGAGGGGGTCACATGTCGAATTTAAGAGCAGAAAAAGGAAATTTCTTTTAAATTTTAAAACAAGCGTTCGTTTAAAAAATTGTAGACGAAGTGGGAGGAAAGGGGGATACAGGCCCCCCTGCCCCCACCCTTCTCCCACCCTACGCCTATGGTTCATATGTATTGTACTCTTAGGAAATTCTATTAACAATAGCTTCCTAAGGAAGGCTCGTCACTGCTCCCAGACCTACTGAAATGTTGGGGGTGCACAGGAAACATTTGAGGGGGTCACATATCGAATTTTAGAGCAGGAAAGGGAAGTTTCTTTAAAATATCAAACATGTTTATTTTTTAAAAATTAACGAAATAGTTAGGGGGTTGGTTCACAAGGGGGACGAATGACCCCCGTGCCCCCCCGGCAAACGACGCTACGCCTATAGTTCATATGTTAAATGAATCATGTTGGCGTTTTTACCGTTCGCGTTTTTTCCGTTCGCGTTTTTTCTGCACACCATTTTTAATAACTTGTGTTTGTATGTTTCTTAAACACACGATACAAAACTAATGAAAATACGAAATACGTTCTTGATTTTGAAGAGAGGTCTTGTAAAAAGATACACAAAATTGAGGAAAAGAAGAAAATATTTTGTTATGCAAATATTTATAATAATAAAATAAAAGCAACTAACAAGCTGTAATCATATTTTTACATTGGCGTAAATTGGCATATAACATTAGCGTGGTGCCAGGGCAAACTGCTTCCTGTTGCAGAAAACATTTTCGGAACAGAAAAAGGCGGATGTCCTTCAGAAAGATTCCCTCTTTTTCTTGGAAATCGGGCGTCCAGTTTGAAGGTCAACAAAGATATCCTAATTAGTTGCTCCACGTGCCTGAAATTTTTCGGGGAATTGCGACAGATTCTTTCCCTTAGGGATTAGCCCCCCGCCCCCTCGTTGTTCCACAATTCTATGGTTGTTCCTTTCAGGTGGAAGCATACTAGCATACTCCATCGTAGGATAGGGGTGGAACCCCCAAGAATCAACAAAGATGAAGAAAAAAGTGACGGGGACGGGAGGGGTGGGGGGTGGGGGGGAGTTACTGTACTTTCAGACAAAATGATGCGTCTTGTGGGATAAATTTTAGAAATGATCGTAATATGGAAATTTGACAACGTGAAAAAAAACTGGACATTTTTGTCGTTTTCTGAGCACTTGATATCCGAAAAGGTGTGGGGAAAAAACGCCCATAATTTTTACTAAATATTGGACATAAACATTATTCGTTTTGTAATATACACGAGAAAGGTAATTAGATCTTATGTCCAAATTCTTTTTCTTTTGGGGTAAAAGGGTGAACTTTCAGTTCAGTAGGTCTGGGAGTGAAAAACCTCTTAGGAAAGCTATTGTTATTAGGTTTTCCTAAGCATATAACATATGAACCATAGCACTAGCGTCGGGGGGGGGCACAAGGGGTCACGGGTCCCTCCCACTGTGCCTCCCCCAACTTGCGTCTCAAAAAATTTTTTAAATAAACATTTGTTTGAAAATTTGAAAAACTTTCGTTTCCTGCTCTTATATTCGATATGTGCCCCCCCTCCCTCAAAGCTTTCCGGTACCCCTCCAAAATTTCAGTAGGTCAGGACGCAGTGATAAGCCTTCCTCAGGAAGCTATTGTTATTAGGTTTTCCTAAGCGTATAATACAAATGAGCTACAAGTTTTGCGTTGGGGAGGACGCAGGGGGGGCACGTATCCCCCTTTGCCCCAACTTCCTCTCAAAATCTTTTAAACAAACTTCCCTTTTCTGCTCTTAAATTCAATAGGTGACCCCTCAAATCTTTCATGTGCCCCTCCAAATTTCTGTTGGTCTGGAAACAATGATAAACCTTCCTTAGGAAGCTATTGTTACTAGGTTAGGTATTGTTTTAAGCGTAAAATACATATGAACCATAGACGTAGTGTCGGGGGGGGGTACAAAGGGGGGCACGTGACCCACAGATAGAATAAACAAAAAAGTTACTTTATGGTATCGAATAAAATTTTCAGAACATTAAATGTAAATACATACCAAATTTTACTTTATATACAGCCCTCTTACAAAAATTCCCAATAAGTAAAATGCGCCCCCATACATTAATGAGGCGATGTACAATCGCCTCATTAGTGTATGGCTCGCCGACACTACGTCGATGTTTCAGCCTTTCTCATAAAAACGCTTGCTATATACTATGCGCGCTATGTATATACACTGCTGGCCACCCAAATTGCAACACCAAGAAAAACAAGAGATATCACAACAAAATTTATTGTGTAGATAACATGTTGACCTAGTAACAAATGATTAAATTTACAGCATTCTATGAAGCGTGGTTCCTGCCAAAATCAGTACCCAGAGTAGCCGCCGTTGTTGGAGATCACAGCTGCCACACGCCTCGGCATTGATTCAAAGAGACTTTGAATGTGTTCTTGGGGTACAGCAGACCAAGCAGCTTCCACACGTTGCCAAAGTTGATCTGGTGTGACAGCTGGGGATGAACTCTGGGTCAGTCGTTGAGCAACCATGGACCACATGTTTTCTATCGCGAAAGATCCGGAGAGCGCGCCGGCCAGGGAAGCAATTCAATCTGGTGATTGACGAAGAACCCTTGGACAATGCGTGCCACGTGTGGCCGTGCATTATCCTGCTGAAATATGGCTGTTGGCAAGCCCTGAAGGTAAGAAAGGACAACTGGCTCCAACACCTCGGAGATGTAGCGCTGGCTGGTTAAAGTACCGGCAATGCGTACTAGAGGAGTGCGAGAGAGATATCCGATACCGCCCCATACCATAATACCCGGTGCAGGACCAGTGTGACGGTGCATAATGCAGCTGTTCAGCATCCTCTCTCCACGGTGTCTCCAGACTCGAATCCGACCGTCGTGGTGTTGCATACAGAAGCGTGACTCGTCAGTAAAGAGAATTTCATTCCATTCTGTCGTCCACATCCTTCTTTCATCGCACCATTGGCGGCGGAGACGTCTGTGGTTCCGCGTCAGATGTAGACAAAGCAACGGACGTCTTGCGGACAGACCATTCTGCTGTAAACGACGTCGAATGGTACGCGCAGACACTGGATGATGCGTTACAGACTGAATCTGCTGTGATATGGTTCGTGATGTGACTGAGCGGTCCGTCACTGCCATGCGTACAATCTGCCTGTCATCACGTGACGTGGTGCACTGAGGTCGATGCGGTCGATCACGTCTGTCCGTCGTACCCTCCTGCACCCAACGATCACATATCCGCATCACAGTTGTTTGGTTTCGTCCAATACGACGACCGATTTCCCTGAAAGATAACCCACAATCTCGGTATGCCACTATCCTTCCTCTGTCAAACTCGGATACTTGATCAAAAGATGATCGTTGTTTCCTACGAGGCATAATTTATCGTTTTTTTGAAAAAAAAGCAAGAAAAACACAATTGCTGTACTTGAAACCGTCGAAATCTCCAAGCCTTAATTAGCGCTTTGAGGTGGCGCCACAGGCGCGCTTGATGTGCGTCTGCGCTGAAATTCTAATCATTTGCATATCTCACCTCAGCTAATGCATGTTGTAAATTTCATATTATTTGCATGCTTCCTTCAGGGTGTTGCATTTACGATGGCCAGCAGTGTATTTGCTTCTTTTAAGTAACAGTAGTAATGTTTAAATTGAATATTTTCAAAATTAAAAATATATATGTATATTTATAATTATATATCATTCATTAGTCTAATAATTATTATTTAAAACCGAAGAACAAGCAAGATAAATTAGCATGAATCAGAATAAACAATTTCACTTAGAAAAAGAAAATCAGTAATCATAAGAGATATTTTATTAAGACTGAAGGTCAGAGTAATTATGGCGAACGTGCATGTTAAATGTATGGGTCATATATTCTGTTTTTGGGTTGTTTGGTAGGTGAGAGATGGTACTTAAGATTCTCGAAACTGCTTCAGCTTGTTGCTGAATGACTAGTTCTGGTCCTTTTCCTAAGAATCCAAACTAATTAAACGATCAATTTATTAAATTAATAATTAAGTAATTCAATTAATTTCTTTATTTTATTATTTTCAATTGAAGCTCCACAATTTATGCATAAAAAAGAGCAAATGTTGCGTGTGTGTTCTATGGCAAGCCTACACGAAGGGCATCTGCCCCATGTGCCTACGTTGGGGGGGGGGGAGTTGTGTCTTGGGTGGAGGACAAGGACAAATTCTTCTTGTGCAAGGCTGTCAATTTAACTAAATGCATTTGTACAGTAAAAGATCATGTATTACTCGTGTGAATATTTTATACTGTGAGAAATTCTGTTGTACTTGAATTAAAAAAGGTAAATAATAGCTCCCCCCCCTCTTTCTTTATTTCTTTTTTTGAAAGGAAGTTTTTAAATATTTGAAATCCTGTGCATTTTTATAAAGTCTCACCTTTAAAAAAGCAGAAAACCTACCCCTTAAAAAAATGTGTGGGAACCCATGGTGACATTATTTTATACATAACTATTCGCAAATATCAGATTACCTTTTAAATTTAAGTCAATCAAAGGCACATGGCTATATCTCTCATTTAATGAATATTTTGATACTATTTTATTTTACTTTTTTGTACTGTCGTTTATACACTTCATTACTATTTAGATGTCACATAAAACTAAGAAACAAAAATGATTTAAATATTTTAGTGGAAAAAAATCAACTGATTACGACTTCAAATTCATTAAAATTTAAATAAATCGCTGGAAATCAATTAAGTTTCTATTAAGCCCTTAAGAATTTCATTTCAAATAATTTAGAATATTTTGTTTAAGAAAATCTCAATAAAAGGATTGTATCTTTTCTAAACAGAATAATTGGTATAAAAACTAATTTTTAGAAAGTCTGATAAAATATATTTATTATACCATAACTCTGAAATGTTTTTGCAGGATATAATATAATCTTAAATGTAAAATATGTGTAAATGTATTTTGTGAGTTTGTTTGTTGAACAAGTCTTCCGATCTCAAAATACCCTCAAACTATCTCTGACCGTGCTTTGTCCAAGGATTCTCCCCGTCTAATTCGTGGAATCGGAAGAATCCCTTTTTTCCGCCCACCGGAAGGAACTTACTGACCTGGCTCCTGTACTCCAAAGCAATAGAATTTGGGGGCAAGTCTACATTTGATTGAATACCATTCTCATATTTAATACAAAGCGAAATAAGTTTATGTACAGTATTTAAATAAAAATTATTGATCTGAGAGAGGGGGGGGATTCTTTTTTTCTGGTAAGCGTTTTTTCAGGTTGGCGTTTTTTTCCGTTCGCGTTTTCTCCTACATTTTAATTCCCATTCACACAGACGTCTACTTCATAGTGATTGATTGGGCTTCAGAATTTCCAATATTTTCCGAAGGGGGTTGAGCACCCTCAATAGTTTCATCCTAGAATGACAAAAGTCTCTTATTAATGGCCAATGAAAATATTTTAATGAAAATAAATCCAACCAAATCTCTGTAATCGATGAGACAATCTCCCCTCACTGGAACACATTTGGACGTAAAAATCTGTGAACTTGTTAGGAAGTGTAATCCACCATTGAACCCAGGTTTAATTTGTTCACTCCCCTCACATTACCAAAAAAGCGCAGTGGACTCTCCTTCTATGACCAGTGTTGTTTCTCAGCTTGCATCTTTGAATGCTCCCTGAGACCCAGTGTTGTACTTGCGCAAGCGCTCCAGCAGACCATTCAAGCGTAGCATTCAAGGACTCATTCGAGAAAACAGCACTGCTCACAGAAGGAACAGGACTGCTCATACTGTCTCTTTTTGATGATAAGAATGAACAGGTTAAACCTGGGTTCCCGGTTAAAAATGAAAACCCTCTCTCATACACTAAACGGAGGGGCTATCAGTATGCTTCGGTATACTTATCCCCCCCCCCCCCTTGAAAGATTTCTGAATACACTATTCCGTATTGCGGCTATTTAATTTAATCAAAATTTTATTTGCGCAACTGTCCTAAGTTGTGAATAATTTCTAACAAAATTCAAAGCTTTATACATGGGCGCCGCCAGAATATTTCCCAGGGGGGGGCAAAGACTACTTAAAAGTATGGTTACCATGTTGAAAAGAACAAAACAGCAAGGTAAAAAACTGCATACAAAAATCTAGGGGGGGCAAGTGCTCCCCTTGCCCTATGCTGCCGGCGCCTATGGCTTTATATACAGTAAAGCACCGTTTATACGCTTCTCGTTTATACGATTTTTTCATTTATACGTGTCCCGCAGTGGTCTGGGCGCTAAACTCTGTTTCCATAAGAACACGGCAAGTGAAGCAGCATCCGGCTTGGCCAGTGCTTGGGAGGGTCAACTCCCTCTTGGCTCGACTGCTGTGGGACCGTGTGCGCTAATGGGAGCGAGTGCACGTAAAATCCGTCGTGGCTCCAATGTCCTTCAAGTTGTTAAACGATAACCTTGGGGATGCCTATTTCAGGGGATTGGTCCCTCCTCTGGAATGGGTTCAAAATGAGGGGACCCCAGCTAATGTCGGATTTCCTCCCACTTAGGCTCATTAAATTGGAAGCCGCCCCTTCCGCTCATCGCCTATCTATATGGGGATCTGGTACGGCTCCACGGTTGCCAGAGTGCATCAGCAACAACATTTATACGCCGCTTTCATAAAGTCCCGATTCATTCCTCTTTATTTAAGCTGAAATGCTTCGTTTATACGACGCCGATATCTATTATACGTCGTTTTAAACGTCAACACTTTTCTGTCTCAGCAACTATTTTCCTGTTTAGACAGACACTTTTGTTATACAGGTTATATTTGTTATAAAGGATGTATGGAGGGTTGTACCTTTAGTAACCTTCTTTTAAAGGCGCAGTTCACAATATTGAAGAGTTTAGAATTACTTTGCTTATCAGAACACGAAGGAAAAAGGATTTCATTAACTTCATTATCAGTCTGTAATGTTTTTATTAATAAGCAAAGACATCACATCAGGTGACTAAATGATTTATTAAATTCAAGTTCTGTAACAAAAAACGCCTCATAATTGTTATTCACTCTATATTACATTAATACTAAGTATATGCGGTATGTAAAGATATAGTACAATAAATGTACAATTTGTTTCACATTTGAGATTTTTTTTAAATCTAGCAATTGTTTCTATTGTAAAAACTAATATGAATAATTTACAATTACATAAATTTGAATTAGTATTGTTAAACCGGTAATAATCAGAGTTTTTTATTAATGTTTCATGTTTGACTTATACGTCGTTTCAGTTCGGTTCCTTGAAAAACCTATATACGGTGCTCTACTATAATTTCAAAAGCAAATGAAACTCCTATCCACCATACATATATTTACGCAGTTTCTGGAATACATAAATAAAAATAAATACTATATTTGTATATAAATATTCCTTGTGGGGGTGGAGCTGACCCCCCCCCCCACAAGGAATATTTTTATCATTTTTGTGATCAAAATTTTGTGTTAATCCCTTTGGATGTCTCTAAGCATTTTATAGTTTTTGACGTAAACGTTTTAATGCGTTTTGTGGAGTGTCATGTGAAGCAGAGTCCACGTCCCACACTCCGGTAACTGCGTGTTAACGCAGGCAGATGGCTTCACCCTTTCAATATTTGTGCTGTTTGGTCAAATTTGAATTAAAAAAAACACTTTCTAAATCCGATATTTTGCGCATGCGCGCTATTTTCAGAAACTATAAAATTTTTAAAAATGCATAATCGCTAAATTTTTAAGTTAAAAAAATTCATTTTAATGCTTTATTTAAAAATTTAATACTTTTAGAGATGCGATTTTTTGCGCTTTTGCGCCATTGTTTACTATCGGGGCATCGGTTTTCATCGGAGTTGCGTCAGAATTTCCGTTCGGCAAACCCGGGTCTTCCCTTGGCGACAAAATTTTGCTCCAAATCAAAACATCGCTAAAGGACTTATGCTAATCAAGGACTTATGCTAATCAAGGACTTATACTAAAGCTGTTCCAAACTTACTTTTAAAGCTATAAAAACTGTGCTTGTATGTTTTCTCTATTTTATTATTACGAATTAAGGCATTGAATAAGATAACAGAAATATACTAAATATTTTTCGTTAATTATTAATCGTTAATTAGATAATAGAAATTTACATTGAATATTTTTTCTAATTAATTGTTAAATATTAATTCCATAATAGAATTTTTACACTTTTAAGTCATTGACAAACACTTTTAAGTCATTGTGATCTTTATGTTTTTGAAACATCAAGGTACTTACATAGATTACTTTTATAATTTTTCGGAGGTAATAATGTTTTTATTCTTAAGGCTTTTCTTGATGTTTCCACGGCTCTTTCATAAGAACATAGTAAAATTTTACCGAATCTATATTGCGGTGTTTCTTTGCTAGAAACCAGGTCGTCTGAAGAGGCTTGGTCAGATGTGGACACAACTGTGACGAGCAAACGTCGAGATTATTTCACGGTCAATCTATGCCTGCTGATGTCACTGTAACTGTCCAATTTACACTTTTGTTTTCGTCTAATGTATCACATGAGATCATGTGTTCTCGGAGAATATATGCGGTAGCTGGGAGAGACAAGGGGCTTCTTTCGTTCTTTATATTTTTTTCAAAACTAGTCTAGAACTTGTTTAGCTTTCAATGGCTCGATCTACTGCTCTCCCGTCAGATGCTGCAACGTTTGAGACTTCAATATCGTATTTGAGTAAATTATCCCTGCAATGTAACATAGATATGTAATCGGAAAATCTTAATAATTTTAAATTTCCAGGAAAATGTTAAATCATAGTTATAAGAAGAATTAAATTTGTATCATAATCAATGCTTGGGTCCTGTTTGTTTTTCTGATTTCATTATGTTGGAAAATGTATCATAATCAGCATGTAACTTTTTAAACTGTTACATTTTGCCATAAAAAAAGAATAAAGATAGTACCACCTAATTTTATTCTTACAAATCGCAGTCTTATAAACTCTATTTGCGCTTTTTAAATGATTTATAAAAAAATTTCACGTAATTTTGTAGCGCCTGTACCATAATACTGTAGTGGATATAACTCTTTTTTTCTTTTCATTAGGTGCTGCATGCTGGGACTATTGTGATACGGTACCCATAATAGCAAAGTATTTAGTGATAGCTGGATCGGTCTTCTTCTGTTTGCTAATTTTGTTATTATTGTTGATATTTTGTGCGTGTACGTCGTCTGGTGATTTAAAAGTAAGAGGAGGACTTAAAGCTGTTTTAGGACTTTCTGTTACCATAATGTATATGCTAGTACTCACTGGTATGTATCTGTTTTGCTATGCATTCATACTTCTTTAATTTACTTTAGCATAAAACTATATCTATTTTAATAACATTTTTACAGTAGTATCATCAATAATGCAAAAATAGTAAAAACCTGATTCTGTTTTTGTACAAATGTCATAAATTATATTTAGAATTGAAGCAGTTAATTCTATGTTCAGCTACGTAAAAAAGTTCCACTTGCTCTTTACAGCCTGAGTAAAATCTTTAAGGCCAATAAAAATTTTTGTGAAAATGGAAAAATCTTAAACCGAGGATTAAAATATCATTTGATTGATAGTTATTAACCTAAAATACAAGTAAAAAAAGGCAGCAAAATTCACTTGGAAATATTTCATCATCAGAAAATATTATAGAACACGCAGATCAATATTTAAGATTGAGTAAAAACTTTAAGTCCATCATAGAAAATAGCATATAAGGCACAAAAAAAAAACTTTTAGAAGCTTGTGTATGAGTCATTCCTTGGAATTACTTCAAATATTCTTTTTTTATGGATGAAACTAGTTTTCGAAAAAAGTTCAGGGACGTTTTATACCATTCGATAGTACTCTTCGTTAAGTTTGTCTTCGATAGTAGATTTCAGTTCTATTGATGATGCAAAATGTCTCCCTTTCGCAATTATTCTTCGTACTAAGTCACCCCATAATTTCTCTATTGGGTTAAGATCTGGAGAGTTAGTTAGCCATTTCAGTTCACTATGATATGCTTGTGAATTCATTTTACCCGAAACAAACACAATTGAACCGCCACCATTTCAAACAAAGCTCCTCCAGGTCATCACAGAGACTCCACCTAATTGGCGCTTGGAGAATACTACTTTTCTTTTCTTAAATCATTCTAATCGTACTTACATCCATCTGGTCCATCCAAATTACTTTATTTTTAATCGGATAAAAATTATTTCTATCCAATGGTTATCCCAGGTCATTACTTGCTGACTGAAGTTCAAACAATCTATCTTGTGCTTCTGCAGTAACTGTGGCTTACCCAATTTTGCTGTATAAACATAACTTCCAGACCTTCTAACTGTGGTATACATCTCTTTTTGACTAACATTTAAACCTGTTGCCGGAATAAGTTTCCTGGTTGAGTCCTTTCCAGTAGATGCAAGTATTCAAACTCTTCTTTCATCACGTGAAGGCTTTAGGCCTTCCCCCGTATTCTTTTTTCTATAATTGTCTTTCAAACTAAAAAAAGCTGTTGATTACAGTCTTTGATCTTCCTATCTCTACGGTTTAATTTATAAAGAAAACGACTATTGCTTATCTTAGATGTATCTGATGGTTGGATCTTGAATCTTGGAATACTTCTTATCCCTTTATTTTTTAGTTCGGGTCCTTAGGAAATCCACACACAGCAGCGCGAGGTCCGTTTATATAATTTCCTCGACAATTTGGAACACAACATTTGAAAGGCATCTTACAAGCAATATTTAACACGTGGTAACAAGTAAAAAATTCGCGTGTGATAGCTCGGATATAAAATAAACCAAGTATAATTAATAAAATATAAAACACGAGTTTTTCACGCGAGAGCAACTTGTAGAACGCAAAGGATGTGGTGAAACCGAATGTAGGAAAAAACGCCACCGGATAAAACGCCGCCGAAAAAAACGCCACCTGAAAAGATAGTTGTGTAATAATTAAATACTTCAAACAAATTTCTTTTGTTTTGCAGAAAATGGGGGGGTGGGGGTGGAATGGGCTATTCAGTTGAATTATGAGGTTTAATGTACTTTGTTTTCCAGAAGTGGGGGAAAGCACATGTCTAATTCAATAAGTCAATTTGGGCATAATTCGGTAGGCGCTAAGGAGGGAGTGGGGGAAGACTTTCCTAGAAAGCTTTTGGTTTCCGTTAAAAAAAAAGAAATTGCCAATTACTTAATAGTAAATGAAGCTTTCAGGGGGCTATGGCCCCAAAACTGCATGCAGGTACTCTGATGGCATGGAAGTGTTAAGATATCAAAGAAATAAAATCCCAAACTGAGATTTTAATTAACACGTAGGTGTGTATGTGGATGGGGGGGGATAAGGATTTATTTTTTTCATGTTTTAATGGGGGGTTTTTTGGCATATAAAAGACAGGCAAGAGAAAGAGCTTTATAAGATATAAAAATATCTTATAAAGCTTAAAAAATTATTTTTAACCTTTTGCATTATAATATAAATACTTTCTACTAATTTCGTGACGATTTGATAAAGAGCTGAGGTGTGTAGGTCTAGTGTTCTGGCCTACGGCGCGACTGTTTTCTTCAGTTGTAACCTGAATAAGCGTTAGAGCCCCTCAAAAAGTTCTCCGCCCAAGGCATGCCTTAATTAAGCAGACAGCCCTCGTGTATATCTTCCTTAATTTAAGGACCTTAAACACAAAATCATAATAACTTATTTCATCATAACTTACACTGAAGGTAAAAAGTTTTATGTTTTTAATATTAAACAGAAATCATAATTCCTTCCAATTCCTATTAGAGAGGTTGTCTTAAAAGCACTGATCTACGGTTTTCTTCTTTAAATATTGATCTTAGACATATATAATTAATTACAAAGTTACTTTATGGTGTCGAATAAAATTTTCAGGAAATTAAATGTAAATAAATACAAACTTTTACTTTTTATACAGCCCTGCTGCAGAAATTCCCAATAAGTAAAATTGCATTAATGAGGTGATGTAGAAAGTTTAAGATTTCTCATAAGAAGGCTTACAGTTCAAAGTCTGTGAGGGGCAATAAGCTTTTGAGTATCAAAAATAGTAAACATATAATTATTAAAACTATTCTAACAAAACTAATTAACTATTAATTTTAATCACAGTTATACATAGCCAATATTTACATTTTGAGAAATGAGTTTTAAATCATTTTAAACTAGTTTCCTTTAAAAAGTTATTGTTTTTTTCAGCATTTAAAAATTTGTTTAAAAACATTACAATTAGACTAACATTTAATTTGAAGAAGATTTTTTAAAACTTGTTTTTGACTTATTAATAGAATAATATAATTTTTAAAAAGACATCTTTAAAATAAAAGTACCAATGTTCAAATTGACTATTTTCAAAAATAGAAATATTTATATATCAATATATATACTTATAAATCCTCCTTATTAAAAAACTTATTATTTAAAAACAAAGAGCCAACAAGATAAATTACCATGAATCAGAATAAACTCTTGCACTGATAAAAAGAAAACCAGTAATAATAAGCCATAGCTCAACTCTAGGTCTCCACTTAATCCGATAGGGGCGCAGTAGCGTAGCAATTCAGTAGGTTTGGGGGGGGGTATTTTCTATCATCCTCCAAAGGTATGGGGGGGTCGAGCCACAAAGCCTCCCCCCCTTTCCTACGTCACTGCAGGAGCGTAACCAGGGAGTGGGATATCGGGATATATCCCCCTATTTATTAAGAGCTTTGAGATTTTTGTCGTCAATAAGAAATTAAGTTTATCAATACAAAATTATATCTCATACAACCCCCCCCACTCCCCGAAAAAAAATTCTGGCTACGCTCCTTTCCTCATCGATTAGCATATAACGACTATGTTACATCATAAAACAATTAAAAGTGGCGTTTTTTCCGGCGGCGTTTTTACCGGGTGGCGTTTTTTCCGGCGGCGTTTTTTCCGGGTGGCTTTTTTTCCGGGTGGCGTTTTTTCCGGGTGGCTTTTTTTCCGGGTGGCGTTTTTTCCGGTGGCGTTATTTCCGGCGGCGTTATTTCCGCTCACCGGTGAGAATATTGATATCTATGCTAAACTGGATTGCTCTCTGGACCGTTTCCCTTTCGAGATTTCGAGCCTTCCCTCACCTGAAACAAAACCGCGTGCATATGGAAAAAGTAGCAAAATAGTGTCTTGTGCGTATGCTTTTGTATGAAGTTTGTAACGTTTCTATAAACAAAGCAATAACAATGGTGAAGTCTTGTTGTTCCTATAACTGTACCAAATAGGTTCAGAGCAACTGATGCATCTGGAAGGAAAATAAAATCTCACAGGAAAGTATACATTTATTTTGTATATTTTCGAACGTAACACTTAACACTGCATTTCGCTTGTTGTGTTACTTTATTAAATCAAAATTTCTTGTGTAAAAACTGTTCTGGTAAAATCAGACTTTATCATACTATTGAAGAATGCTGTATTATTTGTAACATTTAAAAATGATAGCAAAAATAGAAGAAACTCTACTGAAATTTGGAGTAAACCAAAATTATTATTATTATTATTATTAGAGAGAACAGTCACACTTTAAAAGTAACTGCAATCTAAGAATGTTGTAATTAAGAATATTTTTACGAAATTATTTTACGATATTATTAAATAACGATTCTGCATTTAAGAATATCTTGATTTTTTAATATGATATAATTTTACAATATAAAAAACTTTCAATTCGCGCAGGAACAAAGCCCCGATGAGATACTGCTTTATGATATAAGGATTCAAAATGAATGTGATTTAAATCAGTTTTAAAACAATCATGACTTATCAACAATTTACAATTTTTCTAAAATTTATGAATTTTGTAATGTGTCATAAATTATTAAAATATATTCTATAAACAAGAATTAATATAATTATTATATTTAAAAGTACTGAATTTAAGTAGTTATTCTTTATTTTTATTTTTCCTAAGTTTATCTTCTGAATAATTTTTATGCGCTATATTTTGTCAATTGCTCAACAGTTTGGCATATAGCTTGATATTTTTAAAGTCAATCTACAGTAAGATGAAAATAAATAAGAATCTTTAGTTAAATATTTACATAGCTTTGTTTATTTGAGTTAACTACAAATTACACAAGTTTATTCTTTGTATGAGTGTATATATTGCTGTTCATGAATAAACATAATACATTTTTCAGTTGTCTAATATATTATTATTTTTATATTATGGTTAAGGAAAATATATATACATATATATATGTTTCTTTTTCAAATTAACTTCTTCAAAATCAGTGTTCACGACATGCCCTTCACAGCTGATGGGTTACTCTGCACTGCATGATGACACTTTATTTTTATTTTGATAATTATGAAGCACAATCAGTACTTAAATAATGCACAAAATCTGAGCGTTTATATAACAACATTTTTTAGATCTATACAATATCATCAGATGCAGGTTTCACCGTATTTGTTAAATTTATTGAACGAACAAACAGAAATGGTATTGAGGAAAAAAATATCATATTTTTTTTAGTGGCATGAATTACAAAGCATTATTTGAAATGTTTTTTAGCGGGAAAATAAATTATCAGCACATTAGATGCTAAAAAGAGGTATTTGACCTTTTTTTCTCTTTTAAAAAAAAATATGAATGGTGTTAACTTTTTCCAAATTGTGGTTATTAAACTACAGCTAATAAATCTTTTGAATACGATATGGAACTTAAAAATTAATTTGTTAAAAGCTTAATTATTTATAAAGCTTTGAAACTAGTTGTTTTTCACGTATAACCGTGTGAATATAACTCTTAATATATTTTACACAATTTTTAAAATCACGTGTAAAGGTAAGGAGTAGTTTTTTTTATGCCCACCTAAATAAGAATTTTTATGTATTAGTTTCTGTTTAAGATAATTCAAAATGCAATCTATATTTTAAAAACTCTTTTTGCGATTCTACTAAAAAATGTCTAAATAAGCCCTATCATTTTCTCAAATATTTTGTTTATTATATATAAAGATAAAAGAAATATTAACTTAGGAACTTACGAACGCATGGCATTACCACGGCCGGAAAGACCTTTTCGTGTGAAGTTGGCGATGATCCTTGAAAGAAGATGGTTGGCATGTAAATCGTTGTCACATATGGTATGAACAATCTTGAAGAGCATCGCGTCGTTGTATTAAAAATAAAAAAATGTGTTGGCATCCATAGCGTGTATTAAGATATACTTAGGAATGCAGCACTTCATAACAACGTTGTGGAAACACACATACATCTTCTTAGCGTTTGTCAATTTTATATCTTACCGGAAGGGAGCACAGAAAATCTGAAAAAAGGGGAAAAAAAAACATTATGAAGATCATACTCTTGAGGAATTACAGAAAAGGCGATAAAGATGCTGCATGTCTTTTATTAGTTTCCAATCGATGACACAAAGCAGTTACACACTATTACAAAAAAAGATTACAAATTTACAAAAATTCCTCCCCCTTTGACGTCGAAAAGAGTCTATACTCCGATAACATCAAGGAGATAGCCAGCTCTGTTTTGTACACTCATGGTCATCTATAGATCTCCCCATGGACACGACACGACACCAACCAACCATTGTTTCGAAAAATATTACTCTTTATGAAATATGTATGTATATATATTTATAGTAAAAAAATAAATCATAATACCCTCGTCAATGTAAATAAAAGTCAAATAATGCATATAACTATAATACTAGATATATTCATATAAACACTCGTAAAAGAAAAATATGCTTTAACGCACAATACAATAAAAAAAATTAAAAAAAGGTTGGGATCCAAAAAAAAAACAAAAACATGAAATAAAAAGGAAGATCTCTTAAAAGTCTTTTGTATTTTTATCGTCACAAAACCGCAACAAATTTTGTAGCACGAATATCATAAAATATTAGTGCATTAGCTCATGCAGGATCGTGCCTGGTAAACGGCACCATGATTTCGTGTGAAGTTGGCGATGATCCTTGAAAGAAGATGGTTGGCATGTAAATCGTTGTCACATATGGTATGAACAATCTTGAAGAGCACCGCGTCGTTGTATTAAAAATAAAGAAATGTGTCGACATCCATAGTGCGTATTAAGATATACTTAGGAATGCAGCACTTCATAACAATGTTGTGGAAAAACACATACATCTTCTTAGCGTTTGTCGATTTTATATCTTACCGGAAGGGAGCACAGAAAACTCTGGAACAATGGAAAAAACACATTATGAAAATCATACTCTTGAGGAATTACAGAAAAGGCGATAAAGATGCTGCATGTCTTTTTTTAGTTTCCAATCGATGTCAAAAAGCAGTTACACACTATTACCAAAAAATATTACAAATTTACAAAAATTCCGGTTCAACTCCACGGTTAAAAATATATTACATACGAGTACATTCAATAACAATATATATGGGAGAGTATAAAAAATCTTTCAGAGTTAAACTCCCTCACAATCACGGAGCGATGGGGAGAGAGCCACCTCCATCCTGAGAATGGCTCTCCCTATCTAAAATCAGCAGCTCAACTGTTAAAAGGACCGTTATGAAAAACCGTTAAGAGAGAGTACAAAACGGTAGAGGTAAGGGTTTCTCGTTTGTTCTAGAAAATTTCGAGACGCCAGCAGTAAGTGCTGTGGCGTTGCATTTCAGAAACGCACCAAGGTGAGCGCTGGTCAAAAAAGTGCGCTCCAAGTCAACTTTACGAGCCGAAGATCCTCCGTACCAGCTGGCGCAGGCGCAGACTCGATGGAGAAAAAAGAGCAGCTTTGCTCCTCGTAATGCAAAACAGTTTCAATAGCTCGCCCGTAAATGCCCTTTGGGGCACCCCTCCTCACCAGAGAAGCGCCGAATGTTTTATGTTTTAATCTTTCTGTTGATACACCTACTGTTGATTTTAGTTAAGGTGCCTGCCTACCTTTAAAATGCAATTTTCTGTCAAAAATCCGATTTTTAGTTTTTGGCTATTTATTAAAGCTTAATTTATTAGCTTTCTAAATCCGTTTGAATTTTCTTTCTATCATGTTTAGAACTTGAGTTATACGAATTTTAATAGAAGTCACTTGGAAGCTTTCGAAACCGGAAGTAGGATTCTGCCGCCGGAAGTGAATCGTAAATGTTTGTTTACATTACTGTTTTACCTAATATGAGTATTAAACTTTGTTACTAGTTATAAAATGAGCATGAAAAATAAAATTGAAAACTTCAAATTATTTAGAATGTGTTAAATATTTGTGGCAACAGCAGTTTTTACTTAGAAATCTGGCATCAAAGTTAGGCTACTACGTTTGTTTACATTTTCGTCGCGTGTTTGCAGTGCTTCCGTTACGAGAGTTTATAAGCTTTTTAATATTAATTTAATTTAGCTTTTTAAATCTTTTTTGACTTAAAATGGGGAAAAGTATTGGCAGGAAGAAAAAACGCCAGTGTCATGGCAATAGATACAGCAAATCTAACGAAAATGACACTCTCGAAAATCATGCTGTACGTACTATAGCATGTGCAAAACTGGACACAGTTACCACTAATTCGAGTGTTGAATTAGCAGATCAATCAATGAGTGGAAGTAGAATTATTGATTTAGTGATATTGTGCAGTGTTTTTTCTGACATTTGCTGTCCTCAATGTCTGAATTTAGGATTAACTTTAAATGAAGACTCAAGGTTTGGATTATGTTCTCATTTTGTTTTGAAGTGTAACAACTGCAACTTTTTGAAAGGTTTTGCTTCATCCAACAAGGTAAATAATGAGTCAGAGGTAAACAAGAGATTTGTTTATGGAATGAGGCAAATTGGCAGAGGTTACTCTGCGGCTTATAAATTTTGTAGCACTACGAATTTACCAAGACTTGCAAAAGCTACTTATGAAAAGTATGAAAAGAAACTTTTGAAAGTTGTAGCAGATATAGCTGAAAGTTCTATGCTAAAAGCAGCTGAAGAAGTTCGCTCAACAACAAGCAGCAATGAATGTGGAGTTTCGGTGAATGGAACTCTGCGGCGAAGAGGTCACACATTATTTAATGGCTGCGTTGCAGCTATTTCAGTGGACACTGGAAAGGTTTTAGACCTGGAAGTTATGTCTTCGTACTGTAGAATATGTAAAAAATTACATAACTTCTCAACGAATGCTGAGTTGGAGTCATTAAAAGCTGATTATGTGTGTCAATGCAATTTTGAAGGTGCTGCGGGAAAAATGGAGACTGTTGGTGCATCACGCATTTTTCAGCGGTCTGTGGATCAACGGAAGTTGAAGTACGTAAAGTATTATGGTGACGGGGATTCCAAAGGTTTTCAGTGTGTGCAGGACACTTACGGAGAAAAAAGTGTGACCAAATTAGAGTGTATTGGACACATACAGAAACGTGTAGGTTCACGTTTACGGAAACTAAAATCAAAAACCAAAGGTATCTCGGGAAAGGGTAAGTTGACTGACGCATTTATAGACCGGCTCCAGAATTATTATGGAAATGCCATTCGTGCTAATGTTGGGGATTTGAAAAGCATGCAACAGAATGTTATTGCAGTATTATTCCACTGTGCATCGAATGCAAAGAAGCCAATGCATGGACAATGCCCAAATGGAACACAGAGCTGGTGCTTTTATCAACGAGCTCTGGCAAAAGGGGAAATCAATATAAAAGAAAAGTACCCTGGTTTACCCAACGACATCCTCAATACTGTAAAGCCGTCTTATTTAGAACTGTGTTCTAGGGAAATTTTGGAAAAATGCCTACATGGAAAAACACAAAACGCCAGTGAGTGTTTTAATGGCGTTATATGGCAGAGAGTGCCAAAGGAAGTGTTTGCATCGTTAAAAACTGTGAAATTGGGGGCGTATGATGCAGTAATACAGTTCAATGAAGGCTATCAAGGCTGTCTAAAAGTTTTAACAGATCTAAATATCACAAATCCTGGTTATTTTACCGTGTCAGGATATCAACAGCTCGATGGCTTTCGAATGACCAATTCATACCGTCATTCAATCCCAAGTGCACATAAACGTAGAAAAATTTTAAAAGCAATTAGAAAAAAAAAAGATCATTGTTCATAATAATAGAGATGGCGAGCTGTACAAATCAGGAGCATTCTAAAAATAAATTTTTTATTTATGAGGTAAGATTTAGTATTTGTTTCTTTTTTATGCTTTTTCTCAAAATGAGATTTTTACGATTTTGCTTTACCGCAAAACACCATAACTCAAAAAATTATTAATGCAATGTTTTGAAACTTTGACAAAATACTCTTGAGGAGTCATTTTAGGGATTGAACTACTATGATGAATCTCGTTAAATTATTTTTTGTTTTTTTTTTGTTGATAGAAGTTATGAATTGTCATGTATATTCGTGATTTTTCCCCGCATAAAATGTTAGCTTCTCTAAAATATTAAATAACATGGTTATTTAATATTTGAGTTTCGAGTTTAGTTCATTCCCTTAAGGACCTTTCAATAATCAAAATAAAATTTACAGAATAAAAATATATTTAAATTTGACTTTCAATCTTTTCATAAAGTGCTTTATTTTCGCAAATTTTATGTATATTTTGAGCCTAAATATCAAAATATTTTAAAATTTGGATATTTTTTCATGTTATTCGCAGTTTTTAACTGTATTCTATTATACAATGCACATAAATTAGCAATTTTTTAATTATTAAGAAAAATCCCCCCGACAGTAGGCAGGCGCCTTAACACGTTGACTGCCAATCACGCGCCAGCGCTTGAAGTGGCGTCATCAGCAAAGAGCCAATCACGCGCTCGCGCGTGATATGGGGTGATGTCCCAGTAGCCAGTCACGCGCTGGCGCGGGAAAATCGCGAAATTAATATTTTATTTTTTATTGAAAAGAAAAATCTTGCGATATGAGTTGTTCAGATGATGGCGCAGGGCCTTCGCGTCCCTAAAGAAGAAAAATTCAAAATAATAAGGCTCTAACAAATGAAGAAATAGTAAATTTGTTGGCTGAATTATCAGACGAGTACCCGAGTGATTTCAGTTATAATAGTGACAGTGACAAGGAATTCTTTCCTCCCACCCAAAGATAATGCATAAATAACATTCTAAATGTATCCTTTGTAATAATGCCATTGTGATTTTCTTGTAATAAATTCACTTGTAATATGTATAATTGCTGTAATACAGTTTTATATAAAAATAATGCTTACTGTCACTTATTTTTCTTATTTTGATTCAGTTTTTGCATGTCACGCACCAGCGCGTAATGTGGCATTTGGCGAAAAATTTGACATGTAGTGCCGATCACGCGCTGGCGCGTAATTATAAAATTCTCCAATGAAAGGCTTAAATAATACTTAGGTATTACATATTTATCTTTTATTACTGTTTTTAAATCATATTTCTTGCAATAAGTATGTTGGCATCTGGGTTCAATCTACTTCCATGTGAGGGCTTTAACTATCAATCTAACTCTAAGTGACTGGCAGTCAATGTGTTAATAAATGTTACTGTATTGTTCTACTGTTAAACGTTATTGTTTTATCCTACTAATAAGTAACACTGGTGACCCGGAAAAAAGTTTCAAAGAAAGTCAAATTAAAGCTTTTACTCAGGATGACGGATACTGGATCTGAACAGGCTGGCAAAAATTCAAGTACTACTCTGAATAGGGTCTCTGTCACGGTTCCGCCTTTCTGGAAAGAAAATCCAGCTGTGTGGTTTCGTCAAATTGAAAGCCAGTACATAACTTCTGGTGTAACATCAAGTATAACGAAATATCATATAGTGATCGGAAACATCGAGACAGAGGTTCTATCTCAGGCTAGTGACATAATTGATTCTCCTCCTGATGATAATGCATATAGTGTATTTAAAATCGCCTGATAGCTACTTTTTATGATTCTGAGGAACATAGGTTAAGAAAACTTTTGCAAGATGTAAATTTAGGAGACAAGCGTCCCTCCCTCCTCCTCCGCGAAATGCAGGAGTTAGCGGGAACGAACGTTGGTCAGGGATTGCTTAAATCCTTATGGTTGCAGCGTTTGCCTACACAAATACAAGCTATTTTGGCTACCTCAGAGGATGAATCGGATAGATCAGCTATAATGGCTGATAAAATTGCTGACGTAACGAGTTTCAATAGCACAGAGTTAAATTCGAAAGCGGAGAAGTTAGATGTTACAAATAAAGCTCTAAATGATTTGCAAATACAGGTTAACGAATTAAATAAGAGAGTTGATAAACTTTTTACTCTGTATTCTCGAAACAGATCAGTTTCTATAAAACGTAATAATTCTACCCGTCGTTCAGACAGTGAGGGGAGGTCTTGCTGCTATTATTTTAAGTTTGGTGAAAAGGCAACTAAATGCACGAAACCTTACTCTTTTTCCTCGGAAAACTAAATATCCAGGCATTTTCAGCGACGAATGTTGAGGCTTTAAAAAATTGTCGCTTAATAGTACGTGAAAGAAATTTGGGCATAGACCTACTAGGGGACACCGGAGCGGATTTAAGTGCTATTCCACCTACACCTGATGAGCGCTATTATAATTCAAAGTCTCTTTTAAATTTGTTAGCTGCAAATGGTTCAAAAATTAATGTATTTCGAAAAAAATATTGAATTTAGATATCGGCCTTCGTAGAATTTTTAATTGGACATTCACAATTGCCGATGTATCTCGGCCTATCCTTGGATCAGATTTCTTGCATAATATTGGAATATTTGTCGATTTAAAGTCCAAAAAATTGATTGACAGCTTGACTAGCGTTTCTTCTCGAGGTAAAATTTCACAGGTAGTGTGTCAAAGAATAACCCTCCTTCATCCGTCTGAAAGATTCAATATGTTATTAAAACAATACAGTTTTTTATTCGATGATAATTTTGAAACGTCTAATAAGTCAAATGTCTGCCACAATACAAACCAAAGGCTCACCGATTGCGGCTAAAGCTAGACGTCTGTCACCAGACAAATTAGCAGCAGCTAAAGCAGAATTTTCATACTTAGTACAAAAATGAATTTGTAGCGTTTCGAAAAGTTGTTGGAGTAGTCCACTGCACATGGTTAAGAAACCCGACGGTACATGGCGTCTATGTGGCGATTATCGTGCTTTAAACGCAATTACAGTTCCTGATAATTATCCAATCCGAAAGAAAGTTTTTAGCACATTAGATTTACGAAAAGCATATCATCAAGTTCCAATGAATAAAGAAGACATACCAAAGACCGCTATTATTACGCCATTCGGCTTATTCCAATATAATTTTATGACCTTTGGATTGCGCAATGCGGCCCAAACCATGCAGCGCCTTCTGGATCAAATTTTGGAAGGATTAGACTGTTGCTTTGTTTGCATAGATGATCTGCTAATAGCTTCTAACGACCTAAATGAACATTTACTTCACCTAACAGAAGTCTTTTCTCGCTTAAAAGAACACAAATTAAAAGTTAATTTGCCAAAGCGCACATTTGCAGCAGACCAAGTAAAATTCTTGGGACACATGATTCATAAAACAGGTATAACCCCTTTACCCGACAGAGTAAAAGTAATTGCGGAGTTTCCAAAGCCAAATACTGTTGTTGAACTTCGACGTTTTTTGGGTATTTTACATTTCTATAGAAGATTTTTACCCCATTCAGCTGAAACACAACTCCCATTGCATGCAATGTTCGTACCTGTTAAAAAGAATGAGAAATCTGTATTGAATTGGTCAGAAGAATTTGAAAGATCCTTTGAAAATTGCAAGAGATATTGAAAGAGATAACGTCCTTAAAATATCCAAATTTAAAAGCTCAAATTGGAATAATGTGTGATGCTTCAGACAAGGACATAGGCGCTTGAGTTCAGCAACATAACAAAGATGGATGGAAACTTCTGGGATTTTTTTCAAGAAAATTAAGCTCTACTGAAATGAAAAACAGCACTTCCGATGGTGAACTTTTAGCGATTTTTGCTGCAATTGAATGTTTTCGTTATCTTTTGGAAGGCACTAACTTCATAATTTTTACTGATGATAAACCTTTAATTAAAGCATTTTCACAAAAATATGATAAACTTTCTCCACGACAAATCAATCAGCTTAATTTCATTGCGGAATTTAGCACTGATGTTCATTATATGACTAGTTCAAAAAATACAGTTGCCGATGCCTTATCAAGGATTTACGAAGTGCGTTTCCGGAACCTTTGGACTTTCCAGCTACAGCGCGGGCCCAAGAATCCGACGAACAACTTAAAGAACTTTTGTCAAATCCTAATACAGTTTTTAAGTTACAGAAACTACCTATTCCAAATTCTGATTATTTTCTATATTGTGATACTTCTACTGCTACCATTCGGCCTTATATTCCAGAAGACTTTCGAATACAAGTGTTTAAGGGGTTAGGGGTAGTCAGAATTTTCAAAAAATTGATTTTTTTTTTTTGCATTTTCTAAAAGTATAGTATCTTAAAAATATTCTCTGAAAGTTTGAAGTGAATCCGACAAATATCTTTCGAGTTATTTAGCGAAGAATAAAAGGCTCTCGAGCGGTCTAATATTTCCGAGAACAATTAGCTAGCGGTATAATTCTCCCTTACCTCCTGAAGTTTAAAAAGCAATCAAGCCTATTTATGAAGATCTTAGTAATGAAAATTTACTTTCAAGATGTGTAGGTGGATTTAATCAAAATAATAATGAGAGCTTCAACCAACTAGTGTGGAAAATATGCCCAAAAACTATCAATACTAGTTTTACCATTGTTCAAATTGCTGCATACGTAGCTATGAGTATATTTAATGAAGGGACAAAGTCATTATTAGTAATAATGAACACACTGGGACTTAGTTGTGGGCCTAATTCGCATCGGTATACTGAAAAAACCGATAGTGCACGTGTAAAAGTAGCTGATCAGCGCGCTAACGACAACACTCGCGAAGGTAGAATGCGACGTAGACAACAACAAATTGATGTTTTAGAAAGTTCTACAACGGCTGAAGAACTCTTATATGGTCCAGGAATAGATGACTCAGTGTAAGTATTGAAATTATTCGTATTACTGTACATCAATCGACTGTAAAACTTTAAATGCGTTTTTCTCAAAACAATGTTTTTTGAACTGGTGACCACTGTAACTCAAAAACCGCTCGACAGATTTGAATGAAACTTATACAGCTTTTAGAAAACATAAAAAGCTAGTGCCTGATCGAAGGATTTTTTTTTTTTTAAACTTCGATTTTTTATAAACAATTAATTGTTGGTTTTTTCCCGAAAATCTGCCAAAATATTTCCAGAGACCGCCATTTTGTTAATTTTGAAAAAAACAAAAAAAGCTTCGATCAGGCACAAGATTATCTATCCATAAAAATAATCTTTTTTGTTTCATTGATTTTAGATGAATCTCCAAGGAGCTGTAATGGTCACCGCAAGGATCCATTATTAAAACCTGTTCAACTTAGACCGCCATAACTTGTAAAATAATATATTTTTTTTTTAATTTAAGTGAAGTAATGTTAAAGTATGATGAAATGATACTATGTTTTTACTTATGTGAAATAAACTTAATTACTAGTAAAAAAAAATTAATAAAAAATGGCATTTTTTCACGCCTCTGACTACCCCTAACCCCTTAATACAATGCATTGTCTTGCTCATCCTGGTATTAAAGCAACAGTGAAATTGATCACGGATCGCTCCGTATGGCCAGGCATAAAAAAGCAAATTGCGCAGTTATCGCGGACCTGTATTCCCTGTCAGAAAGCTAAAGTTTCTCGGCATGTACATTCTCCCTTCGGTGAATTTAAAGTTCCAAGTCAGCGTTTTTCGCATATAAATATTGATCTGATTGGACCTTTGCCATCTTCGCATGGTATGTCATACTGCTTAACGTGTATAGATAGGTTTACAAGATGGCCAGAGGCTTTCCCACTTCCGGATATGAGAGCTGAAACAGTCATAAATGCATTTTACAGCGGTTGGATTGCGCGGTTTGGAATACCCGTTCGCATAACAACTGACAGAGGTACACAGTTTAGGGGTGAGGTTCTGCGATCCCTAACAAAGAATTTTGGAATAAAATTGTCCCATACCACGGCATATCACCCACAGGCAAACGGGATTATTGAGCGCTGGCATAGAGTGCTCAATCCATAATGTGCCATACCTCCATTCAATGGACTGGAGGTTTACCCATGGTTCTTTTGGGATTACGCACGGTTTACAGAGAGGAAATAGAATCTTCACCAAGTGAACTAGCGTATGGAGAAAATCTTAGACTACCAAGACAGTTTTTTACAGCTACAACAGCCGATACACCTGATAGTAAAATTTTTTGCAAAGTTAAATAGGCATATAGAACTTTTAAAACCATTTCCTACTACTAGTCATAATTCAACAAATATTTTTATTTTTAAAGATTTGCATATATGTTCACACGTTTTCCTCAGGGTAGATGCTGTAGGGCCATCTCTATGTACACCATATACATGGCTCCACAAAGTGCTTAAACGAGGTGATACAACCTTCAATATATTTGTTAATGGCAAGGAAAGGACAGTGTCAATTGATCGTTTAAAACCTGCTCATATGCCCTCTATAAATCTATAGATATATACATTTACTTTATCTCATATTTAACATTATAGAAATAACTCAAAATTACACGTTTCTTTTTTTTTAAACATTACACTGTGAAAAAATTTTAAAATTCAAAAATTGAAAATTGAAAAGGCTTTGGTATGCATTGTACCAAGGAAAATTGCAATTGTAGCATTGCAGAGCTTAAATTTTTCGCTGAGTTAGCTTCCCCCCAAAAAAGAAAGCAAAAAAGGAAAAATGCTAATCAGCTGAAAAGAGAAAAGTAATTAAATTCTATGGAAAAATTGCAAAAAAAGAGAAAAGATCACAGAATATAATACTTATACGAAAAGGGTGGCCAAGGAGTGGAAATCCCAAAGACGAACAACAACACACTCCAGTAACAATTGAAAAAAAAGAGAAAAAATTGAGTGCAGTAGTTTGATTTAACTTACATCAAACGGGATTTCTTCCAATTACTAGAAGAGAAGGAGTGGGTAGGACAATAGAAGAAAAAATTGTGCCAATGTTTACCACATTCGGGAATTCAAATTGCCACACAACCATGTCACAACAGAATTATGGTAAATTAAAAAAATTATTTTAATATCTTACAGCAATTGAAGAAAAAATTGTGCCAATGTTTACCACATTGGGGAATTTAAATTGCCACACAACCATGCCACAACAGAAATATGGTAAATTAAAAAAATTATTTTAAATATGTTACAGCAATTGAAGAAAAAAGGGTACAGGTTCAACACAAACAGGTGATCAGGCTGTTCGCATTGAAAGTGCGCAGCAAAAAAAAAGTTAAATTAACTTATGTGGTCTAAAATTATAAGAGTGCGAGGTAGGAACCTGATAGTGACTATCAGTAACGGGCAAGTCACTAAGTTAAGATCCTCGAGGAAGGGCAAGTTTTAACCTATCAATATGCATTTTGCGAACTGAAGTATCAGGATTATCTAAAAATTGAATTGAATAAATAACAGGAGAATATTTTTGTATAACCTTATAAGGTCTAGTAAGATGTTTATTATATTTATCTTTAGATTTTAAGTAAACAATATCACCAGGGAAAATAAATCTGAGCTTAGCATTTTCATTTTTCTTTAAATTTTGTTCATATTGTGCAGACTTTAGATTAGAATATGTGTCAGCATAAATTCGATTCAGGGTGGACATTACTTGAGACAGATAATGAGCTTTATCTAAATGATGAAACTGTAGCTGTGGGTCACGTGTCAAAAATCATAGGTAACTCTCTGCCAAATTGTATTACATTAGGAGAAAATTGAGTAGAAGCATGTGTAGAAGCATTATACATATTTACATGAATGTTTATGGCATGATTAAAGTTATAACCATCTTGAATTAGAGAATTTACAGTTGATTTAATTGAGGTATTGATTCTCTCACTAATTGAATTAGCCTGTGGGTGTCCAGAAGTAGTATGTCTCAATTAAATTCCAAAAATTTTGTTAAAGGTTTCAAAAACAGAACTAGAAAATTGAGTACCTAAGTCAGTAAGTACAATGGCAGCTCTGACAAATGTTGAAATGCATGAAAATAAACAGTTAGCAACTGCATTAGTGTTATTTGAGTTTAGGGGATAGAGTTGTAGAAAACGAGTAAAATGATCAATTATTGTGAGAATATGTTTTCCATTATTTAGAGGTCCAAGAATGTCCATTGAAATTACTTCATTAGGCTTTTCAGGTATGTAATTATTTTGTAAAGGAATTGGTGGAGTCGCATGAGATTTTAATGTTACAGATTTAGTACATGAATTAATAAAGTTAACTGTATCAGCATACATACCAAGCCAAAAATAACGCTGCCGAAGACATTCATATGTTTTTGCAATTCCAAAATGTGATAAATGGGCAATGGACAAAACAATGTTATTGTTCCTAGAGTTAGGAACAATAGTAGGATGAATTTCTAATATGAAGTTTCTTTAGCATAGTACAATAATTTATTTTGAGGATGCAGAAAATAACATTTATTGTTGTTGCTGTTATTATTAGATTTCAAATCACTTATAATTTAGAAATGGTTTTGTCTTTTTATTGTTCATCAAGAAATGTTTTACAAGAAATATCTAGAAGTGGGTCCTGTGGCGAAGATTTTAAAACATTTAAATAATTAATATGTTTGAAGTTTTCAGGTTTATCAGAAATTGCACCATCAATGACAGGAAGAACATCATTATTTACTTTTAGAGTACTTGGTTGAGAATTTATGTCATGGTGATGTGGCGTTTCTTCAAGTCGTGAAAAGTAGTCAGCCAAAAGATTTTTTTTTTTACTAGGAATTGTTTGAATTTAAAAGTATATTCACTTAATTCGCACAGCCATTTAGTTGTGAGATCAGCAGGAGTAGTTTTTCGATTGTGTTTTCATGGTTTACTGTCTGACATAACAATAGATTCTCGATTGTATAGAAAATGTTTCAATGCTAAAACACGGTCATGTAGAGCCTTAAATTCAATTTTTATGGCAGGGTAATTTTTTTCAAACTTAGATAATGATTTGCTAAAGTAAGAAGTAGGATGTAATTCACCATTAAACTCTTGTAAAATTACACCAGAAATTGCTTGATGACTAACATCAGTATTTAAAAGGAAGGGTTTAGACCAGTCAGGCAAACAAACAAAAGGTTTAGTGAAGAAAATATTCTGTAGTTTATTGAATGCTTCAGTGTGAATGTCAAGCCATTGGAAACTTTGTTTAGGACAAGTCAATGGACAAGAGGATAGGTCAGTTAACATATGAAGGTATTAAATTTCGATAAAATCCTCAAACTCCTAGGAAGCGTTTAAGTTGTCTTTTTTTTCAGGAATTGGAAAGTCAGTAATTTTGATAATATTAGAGGAAATTGGTGAAATTTTATGATTTGATAAATGAAAATCCAAGTAATCTAGTTCGGTAAGATGGAATTGACATTTGTTTGGGGATAAGGTGATGTTATTTATGTTAGAGTTTTAAGCAAGGCGTCAAGTTTTTGAAGAGTTTATTCGAAAAAATTTGAATCAATGACAATATCATCTTGATACGTCATAACTCCAGAAACCTCTGACTCTTGTAATGTAATATCAATTAAGGCTTGAAATGTGCTGGCACCAGTTTTTAAACAGAACACGAGGTGGTTGCTGTGAAAAGTACCCCAAAGTGTAGTAAAAGCAACAATACATCTGTATTCATGAGGTAAGTCAATTTGCCAATATGCACTACATAAATCCAAAACAGTAAAATATTTATAGTTTGATAAATTAGAAATGATTGTAGAAATTTTTGGTAATGGGTAAGCCGGTGGTTCTAAAATAGCACTTAAAAGTCTTAAATCGAGTGCCAGTCTAAATTTTGGTTAGAATTTGAATCAAGAGCTTTCTTTTTTACTAAGAGCATAGGAGATGCCCACTCGGTGGGAGTTCTTTCAATGATATTGGCTTTCTGTAATTCATTTAGTTGTCTAAGAGCCTCATCTTGTAAGGAATGTGGGATGGGAAATGGTAAAGTCCTAATTGGGAATTTATTTATAAATGATAACTGTGGTTTAATTTTATCTCTGTGTCCCAATGTCTTTGCGGATTTTGAAAAAGTAGAAAGTGGTTCATCAATTTTTTTTATTTGGGTTTGTTCATTGTCAGTTAAGTGTTTCAAATTAAAGTCATTTTCTTTAAGTACATTCTTTCTTTGTTGAATTATTTCATCAGATGCAGTAGAGATTTATTTGTTGGTTATCAGGTATATTTGTGTGAATATTTAACTGAGCTTCTGCAATAGGACTTAAAGTTCCAATACTCATTGACTTATTCAAGTGTATGGTTTGGCCAGAATTATTTTTCATATAGATATAAAAATGGGGATTATTAGTATCAGAATTAGTAATGGAATGTATTGAGTCATAAATTTCTAGTTTTAATGATTGTATATTAGGTTCAAACAAAAATTCTGCATATGGACAGTAGGGTGGATCGAAAAATTTTTTTCTTTCGAAATCTTTATCTTCTGAGGTCTTAAAAGTTGTAAATTGATATAAATAGTACATCTGTAAAATTTGAATGTTCTACGACAACGTCTTGGGGTTGTGCACCGAGCTTGAAATTTAGAGTTTTTTGAAAAATATGACTTTTTTTTAAAATTGACCAAAAAAAAATCTTTTCCGAATTATTAGGCTCCCGAGGTTTTAGAAGTTGTATATTGTTATGAATAAGACGTATGCAAAATCTGAAGGGACGGTAACAATTTCTAGGAATTGCCCATCGAGCTTGAAATGTATAAATATCGGAAAAAGTTACGTTTTTTGACAAAAATATGTACAAAAGCAAAAATTATATTTTTAATGAATTAGTCCCGTTGGAAAATAGCCAGTAACGTTCGCAGCTCTTCTCTAGTACAATCACAATCGCAACTACATTACCCAGGACCCACCTCGCTGATTTGCCTGCGATCCGAGTCCTGCCAATGCCAGCCCAAGCATCCAATTATTGGAGCATGCGTTTTAATGAATAATAAAAAGCCCAACTTCAAATCAAACTGTGGCATTTTTTGTCAAATGTAATAGTTTAGATCGTAGGAAACCATCATCTGATAGATGAATAGACAGCAAATTTCGGAGTGGCTGTTTGCTATGGTATAAAGTTGGCAAATACAACATTGCAGAGATTTAGTTAGATTGGAGAATTGCGTTTCTAGATTTCGGATGACGCTTTTGTTATTTCCAGAATTCAATGATTCGCCACCACCACCAGTACTTGTGAGGGTGCTGAGATCAATATATTTGTGTCAAACTCTCCCGAATTTCCAGTGAAAATCTTAAAATCAGACCGCGACATATGGCCAAAGTATGTTGAACCAGGTTCCATTATCAGTGAGGTATGTTCTTTGTGACAAACACTGTGTAATTTTCAGTCAACAAATTTTTCAATGTATTTGGTTTTGTTCTTCCTCCTATCAAAACACAATCCAAAGAAAATTTTAAAACCCTCTTCCGTTTCTTCCACTGCGAGTCATCTTATCCTTCCTCTAACTTTATATTAGTCCAGTCAAATTAGGAAAAATGGGTAAAAAAAATTATATATTTTTGAAACTTGGGGAAAACACTAATTGGGTATGTAGTTGTATGAAACAGAAAAGTTCCCCCATCTCGGGGCGCCGCGTCCCCCCCTTTGCCCCCCCAAAAGGTCACTTTTTTAGATTTTCACTTCTATCTCACAAACCGTTTGTCTTAGCAAAAAAACGTCAATTACAAAGTGAAAGCTGATAAAATTTCCTACAAGATTGTAATTGTTTATTTTTTTCTATATGCAATAGCTTTTGAGATATGTTTTAGACAAAATCGCAATTTTTTGGAAAACGCTTCTTTTTATCCCGATTTTTAACCAATTTTGTCTTTTAACTCTTCAACGCTCAGTTTTACAGCAATTGTTTTCGTGACAAAGTTGTAGAGTATTCAGTTACCTTTAAAGTGAGTTATTATTTGTAACTTTATCTTTAAATGATCAAAAGTTATTGCAATTTGAAATTTTCAATAAATTTAGCAAATTTGAATGAAAACTACATTGCGCCTCAAATTATGACAAAATCTAGGAAAAAAAAATTATAAAGTTTTGAAACTTTGGAAAAAATTGGCCTGGGATGTAGTTGTAAGAAACAGAAAAGTTCCCCCCTCTCGGGGGGAGCATGTCCCCCCTTTACCCCCCAAAACAAAGGTCCTTTTTTGGGATTTTCACTTTTATCTCGAAAACCGTACGTCTTAGCAAAAAATTGTCAGCTACAAAATGAATGCTGAGGAAGTTTCCTACAAGATTGTTGGGGGTTAGTTTTTTCTAGATACAAAAGCTTTCGAGGTATAAGTTTTAGAAAAAATCGCAAGGTTTTGGAAAACGCTTCTTTTAATCACAATTTTCCACTATGCGTTATACTAGCTCTTCAACCCTCACTTTTACAGGAGTATTCAATTCCTTTAAAATAAGTTATTATTTGTAATTTTATTTTTAAAGGAGCAAAAATTATAGCAATTAGAAATTTTCAATAAATTTTAGAGAATTCGAATGAAAACTACATTACTCGACCAAGTACGCCAAAATCTGGAAAATAATTTATAAAGTTTTGAAACCTGGGCAAAGCACTTGTAGGTGATGCAATATTAAGAAAACAGAAAGTTCCTCTATCTTAGGGGGCGCGTCCCCCTTTCCTCCAAAATTTTTTTAATGCAAAACGTTTCTTTTTTTTCAATAATAATTTATATTACATAAGCGTACGATTTGGTTTTATTTCGTTTTTTTTTATTTCTTCCTCCTATTGTTTCTGCTGAACTAATTACATTTTATTCGTATATAAACGCATATTTAACACATAAATGTTAGTACTAAAGTCAAAATTCACCCCCTCTCCCCCCCCAAAAAAAATGTTTTGAAAGTGATATTTTGTACATCAATAGAATTCTGTAATGCAATACATCTGTTCAATATTATGTACTTTGACATTTGCATTTCAGTGATCATTCATCATCAGAATTAATAATGTCAGCAAAATTAATAAAAAAATTACTGCATAATTATAGCACACTTACTTTCTCTTGTGTGCAACATCTGTACAATAATAGTGCAACAAACCTATGGAACAATTTTATTTTTATAAAAATGTATCCTCATAGTATTCCTGCACATTGCTGTACAGTGCAAATAGGCCTTCACACACATGCATTTCTTTCCGCAAGTTTGACTGCAGGCTCATGAAATTAGTAGTTGGTTCTCGTTTCATATAAACTGGAGAGAGCGATGAGTTCAGTTCTCTCCATATCCAGTTTCTGGGTTCCAAATTGTTCTTTGTTATCCCCGCTCATTTCACTTGGCCGTCTTTTGAAGAATTTTCCCAGACTTTCGGGCAATGATTTAAAGATAAGGAAAATGTCACAGAAGAGAGGGGAATTTCTTGAAAAAAGGATATTACAAATTTTGATAATTCGACTGTTCGATTCTTTGAATTAAGAATCAGTAGCTAGAAGGAAAGCTAGTCGAAATATGGGATGAAAAAAAGCGTTTTCCAAAAATTTGCAAGGTTTTCTAAAACATATCTCGAAGCTATTCCATATAGAAAAAAATATTCGATATAGAAAAAAAATACTAATAATAAAGATATCGAATAATAAATAATTCGATACATAAAAAAATAAAAATTATAACCTTCTAGGAAATTTTATCAGCTTTCATTTTGTAATTGGCATGCTTTAGCTAAGAAGCACCAATTTTGAGATAAATGAAAATCTAAAAAGGGAACTTTGAGGAGGAGGGGGCTAAGAGGGGGACGCGGCACCCCCCAGAGACTGTTTCATACAACTACATACCCAACCAGTGTTTTCCCCAAGTTTCAAACGTTTATAAGCTTTTTCCTAGGTTTTTTCTTGCACTCTGACGCACAATGCACTTTTCATTCGAATTCCCTAAAATGTATTGAAAATTTAAAATTGCTGTAACTTTTGATCATTTAAAAATACAATTACATATAAAAATTAAATTTAAAGGTAATTGAATATTTTAAAACTTTGCTTTAAACCCATTCCTGTCAAACTGATGGTTGAATAGCTATAAGGCAAAGTTAGTGGGAAATAGTGATAAAAAGAAGAGTTTTATAAATCTTTGCGATTTTTTCGAAGACGTATATCTTGAAAGCTTTTGCATCTAGAAAAAAATAACCCCCAACAATCTTGTAGGAAACTTCCTCAGCTTTCATTTTGTAGCTGACCATTTTTTGCTAAGACATACGGTTTTCGAGATAAAAGTGAAAATCCCAAAAAAGGACCATTTTTAGGGTGGGGCTAAAGGGGGGACGTGCCCCCCCCGAGAGTGGGGAACTTTTCTGTTTCTTACAACTACATCCCCAACCAATTTTTTCCCAAAGTTTCAAAACTTTATAATTTTTTTCCCTAGATTTTGTCATAATTTGAGGCGCAATGTAGTTTTCATTCAAATTTGCTAAATTTATTGAAAATTTCAAATTGCAATAACTTTTGATCATTTAAAGTTACAAATAATAACTCACTTTAAAGGTAACTGAATACTCTACAACTTTGTCACGAAAACAATTGCTGTAAAACTGAGCGTTGAAGAGTTAAAAGACAAAATTGGTTAAAAATCGGGATAAAAAGAAGCGTTTTCCAAAAAATTGCGATTTTGTCTAAAACATATCTCGAAAGCTATTGCATATAGAAAAAAATAACCAATTACAATCTTGTAGGAAATTTTATCAGCTTTCATTTTGTAATTGACGTTTTTTTGCTAAGACAAACGGTTTGTGAGATAGAAGTGAAAATCTAAAAAAGTGACCTTTTGGGGGGGCAAAGGGGGGACGCGGCGCCCCGAGATGGGGGAACTTTTCTGTTTCATACAACTACATATCTAAGTAGTGTTTTCCCCAAGTTTCAAAAATATGTAATTTTTTTCCCCCATTTGCTGTTTTTTGGTCTAATTCGCCTATACTACATGGGTGGAGAGTCAGTTGAGAAGGTTTCTCTCCATCTACATTCCTTCCGCTTTCTAGATTGTGAAATAAAGTTGATACCAGAGTTCCTACTGCCCAGTCCGTAATAACTTTGCGTCGCAGACTTGTGAAAGCACTGAGATTTTCATTCTAACCTGATCGTTTGTGAACGCATTTCCCAAAGTGGCGGTAGATAGGCATTCAGCGTTTTCTTCAGTCTTTCGTACTTCTCTTTCGTTGTTTTCACTTTCCAAATCAATGACTCAAGTTGAAACATACACTGGATGTTGGAAATTTCACCTCTTTCTCCACCAATCTCGAAATTTCTCTTCTCAACCTTTCAACTTTTCTCTCGTTCTCCTTAAACTTCTCTTCTTCACGATTCCATCAATTGTCATATATCTAGCTCTCCTCTGGCCTGCTAATGGCTCACGTTCTGTGTGAGGTATGTGAGGCTCTGAGCCACACCCGCTCCGGGAAAAGTCAGTACATTTGCAAGTGCGATATTCAATAGCTCGGTAATGGAGAGTTTTTCCCATTTTCTTCATAAACAATTCCTTATGTCCGTCTCTAACGTAAGATTCATTTAGCTGCTGAACTTGCTCATGACCTTTTCTAACGATCTCTTGAATTTCTTGGATTGACACAATAGGGATAGTGGCCTTCATCCAAATTTCCTGTATTTTGATCGCCACAACTAACTGTTACTTCTCTTTCCACAGGATCCTGCCCTTTATTCAGTAATTTTTCTTCTCATGTACAAAATAGTAATACAGAAGTACGAGTATGTCTTCTTGGGTTGGTAATTTGGTACAAGGAAATTCTTTCGATATTACCAGCTCTTCTAAGAACACCGATTTTGTTCTATGTCCTGTTGCAGACAGTTTCACTCTATTGAGAATCGTAGCAGTGCAAGGCACTGCTACGATTCTGAATGACTAACAACATTTTAATAAGGCCACTTGGACTCTGAAATTCAGAAAGCATTGATCTTGGCGGATAATAAAGATCTCAGGTCCACCCTCGTATTCGCTATGAAGTTGCAAACAGCTCAGCTGGCCGTAAGAAAAGAGCGGCATAATATTAGAGCTGTGTCGTTCCAGGAGCCTACGGATGGAGAAATGGAGAGATTGGTGAATAAATTAATTCGGTCCGGAAGAAGGATGGTTCCACCCGGTTCTGCGTAGACTATAGACCTCTGAATGGCATTGCCAAGAAAGACAGCTACGATCTTCCCAGGATTGACATTTTATCGGAAAATGAATGGTTTTCCACTCTGTATCTCAAGAGAGGCTACTGGCAAGTAGAAATTCATCCCGACGATCGTGAAAAGACTGCGTTCACGACTGGACATGGATTTTGGCAGTTCAAAGTTATGCGCTTTGGACTCTGCAACGCACCGGCTACATTCGAGCGTCTGATGGAGACAGTGCTGAGAGGAGTTTCCTACGAAGTATGTCTCGTTTATTTAGACGATATCATCATCGTCGGAAAGTCTTTCGAAGAGCATCTCGAGAACATCCGTAAGGTGCTGCAGAAATTAAAGGAGGCAAGCTTGAAACTGAGTCCATCGAAGTGCAACTTGTTTCGTAGGGAAATACGTTATCTCGGGCACATAATATCTGCCCACGGAGTTCGGACCGATCCCGTAAAGACGTCCGCAGTCAAGAACTGGAGTCGTCCTGAGAATATCCATGACTTACGAAGTTAAGTTTTCTCGGACCGTGTACTTACTATCGGAAATTCGTGAAGGGTTTTTCTCAAATCGCCAGACCACTTCACAAATTGACAGAGACCGGACAAAAATTCCAATGGACTGAAAAATGTGAGGATGCGTTCAACGAACTTAAGATGGCCCTAACATCTTCGCCGATCCTGTCGTATCATCACCCTGATAAGCCTTTTATCCTGGACACAGATGCGAGAAAGGAGAGTGTCGGAGCAGTTTTGTCCCAAGAGATAGATGGCCAAGAACATGTCATTGCCTACTGGAACAAATGCCTTTCAAAGACGGAACGTAACTATTGCGTTACAAGGAAGGAACTTCTGGGTATCGTTAAGGCCGTAGAACATTTCCATCATTACTTGTAAGAGTGTAAGAAATCCACCAGAGGGGCCAACCCAAGGGTTTACGCCATTAATCCCTCTGGGGAAACATTTATTTAAAATCATAAAAATACAAGCTATGCCGCAGATAGAACTCAGAAGTCTGCGGCAGAAGAAACAACAAAAGAACATAAAAAGTTAAAATAAGAAAAGTAAGAAGAATAGAATGAGCAAAATCCACTTTACAACATTTAACTTGGCACACTGCCTTTGATGTGTTTCCCTATATGTCCAATATATTCAAGTTCATTCTTTCCTGTAGAAGACCTGTATCATTGTCAATTCAAAGATATTAATTATAAATAAATGCCTTCACCAGCACTGTCAACCATATCGACCAGGCACGAGCAACGACTGTTTTATAATGTCACCATATATTTACGTATACTTAGAGGTTTTTTTTTTCAGAAAACACTATGACGGCATGAACAGTTATTTTTGTTCCCGTGTCCTATACCTGTGATATAAATATACTATCTTATTTTAGTTCTAGTGTACTTCAATACCTGTGACTCAAATATTATACGGAATTATACCATAATTTCAATTACAGTGCCAGATCATAACTGCAGTTATCTGATATCTATGATTTAGTTGTATCAAGTAACCTTAGAGAATATTTAATTTAGTTTTGAATTAGATTTTTTTTTTTACAACTACAATGCCAAATCATTTTATATTCCATCTACTATTTTCTGTTATCTATAATTTAGTTGTTAATTTAGTTCAAGTATCCTTAAAGTATTTGATTTAATCTTAAAGTTATAAATTTATTTATTTGTATGTATGTAATATACAAAAAGTTTTTTTTTTAATTCAATATTAAACCCATCCCCTGCAATGATCACTATATGTCAAAAATATCATATTTACGATTCAGGGTTATATATTACTCTTATAGCTTGCTTACGTTACACATTATCCACAATATCTATATATAATCATATTATATATACACATGCAGTTCCACACCAATATAACAGTTGTCATAACGTGCACGATGCCGCGTGTTTGCACAATGTTAGTAATAATGCCACACATCTGCTTAACACCATAGTTCAGCATAATATGTCCAAATACAACGTTTTACAGTGTTCATAATACAGTATTTACAATGTTCAATCCAATTTTACAATGTTCAATAATAGGACCACATATCTTCATAACAGCATAGTTCAGCACAACTTGCCCATGTACAACATTTTACACACTGAATATGACACAATATCCATGTCTGTGTTTAGCAGAGTTTTTATACTTCAAAATTTTAAAGCAGTGAAAGCTAGTAAGAAAATGAATTGAGGGCTTGCCAGGTAAAAGATGACAAAAGCGTTTACCTTGATAGTTCTTTTATTTTAGTAATGAGATGTGAAGCTTGTATACAGATGGGGATGAACAAAGAAAAAAACAGATATTTGATGTAGTACAGCATCCATGTGTCGTCGGACGTTCTGGATAACAAACCAGCCTATCGTACCGGGTCGACTTGAAATAACTTGCAGGGGCGTAATCAAAAGGCTTTATTGGAAGCGGCGGCGGGAAGGCTCCAGGTTAATCACTTGACTCAGCTCCGAGCATCTCACACGGCTGGCCACGAGCTTCCTTCCACACACATCTTGTCTCATCACCCTTTTCGTCTTTCCTCTGTCGATCTGACTGACTGAAAAAGTACGATTCTAGGAGTTCCCAACTGGAAAAGTCTTACCTCCAGTTTGATCTAGGTGTCATTGTTCGAGACCTAGGTGAGAAGTTCAAGGGAGGATGTGGGGGAGCCCACATCAGTGAGGGTGAGAACTTGAAGTTGCTCTTGGATGAGAGGGGGAAGTTTTTCAGTCAAGTCAAAAATGGCCGTGACTTGGGGGGGGGAGGGGTCCAACAGCTCGATGGTCTACCCAGCTTCCCCTCACCGTCTAGCGGTGATCTTCGGCTGGGTTTCTAGACTGAGTGTTGGGCCTCCGCGAGGAGAGAGAGGGCGGCTTCGGCCGCTTTCTGTAGTGGGGATCACTATAATCATAATCTGGCAGTTCTGCGATTATCTCATCGGGGATAGAGCCCAGTTTGTTGTGAAACCTCTTTGTAAGCTTGTGGAGCTGTTTGGTCAGTGTGTTGATGTGCAGATCTTTTTTAATTATACGGATTAGCAGGAAATCCGGGCCATGCCGTATGATGCGGAGGTAATGTGCCTCAGTGGCAGAGAGGCTGGCAATCTGGCTCTTCGCAGCGTAAGCCCACACTGGGCGGCGTAGAGAGCAATGGGTCTGATTAAAGCTTTGTAGATGATGGCTTTGTTTTTCGTTTTTTGTTTACGAGTGTAGATAAGGCTGCTGACTCCATCAAAGGCGGCCTTCATCTTGCCTTTGGTTCGGGTGATGTGTTTTTTCCACGACAAGTTTTTTGTCAATAGTGACTCCCAGGTATGAAGCTGAGTTCACCCACTCAATAGCCCTGGTGTTTATGATAAGTCTTGAGGGGGGCGTCTTGTTCTCCATATGGATTGCACTGCATTTTCGCGCATTCAGCTTGATTTTCCAATTGAGCATCCAGAGTTCAATAGCATCAAGATGCGCCTGAAGGGCACTTCTAAAGTATCTGCTGTTTGGATGCCTTGCAATAATGGCCGTGTCATCAGCATACATGGCTAAGTTGGTTTTTTCATGCCTAGGGATGTCGTTTACATAGAGATTATATAGTGTAGGGCCAAGTATTGATCCTTGGGGGACCCCGCTTCGTATTTTATGTTTATTTGAGTGGACGTCGCCCAGTCTGACAGTATATGATCGCTCCGACAGGTAGTTGTTTAGTAAATGGATGAGTTTGTCCGGTATGCCGATGTTGATAAGCTTGTAAGGGAGCCCCTCATGCCAAACTTTATCAAATGCTTTACTTATGTCGAGGAACACGATAGCCGTGTGCTCCTTCATCTGAAGACCCTCTGACAGTTGTTCTACCACACGGTAGAGTCGGTGTGTAGTACTATGACTCTGCCTAAACCCAAACTGCTCAGGCATGATGATGTTATTTTCCAATAGTGTGTTGTTCAGTCTATGGAGTATGACTCGTTCAGCTAATTTACCCAAGCTGCTAAGCAGGCTTATTGGGCGGTAGGAGGCCGGCAGTGTTAGGTCATGCCGGGGCTTGGGTATGGGGCATACCACTGCATCTTTCCAGCACTTGGGGAAGTACAAGTGCGTCAGCATCAGATTAATGAGAGCCGTGATTTTAAATATGGTGATGGCTGGCAGGTTCCTAAGCATTTGATTGTTAATACCGTCCCTCCCAGGGCTTTTCTTTGGTAGTTTTACAATGATGTCTATTACTTCAGAGGGGCTAGCGGGCTGAATTTCCGGAGTCAGATCCCGTGAAAGGAAGTCTTGCACATTCTGCTGGATGTTGAGCGCTGAACGCTCATCATTCGTCAATTGTCCTTCATATACCTGTGCAATGGCTTCGGCCTTGTCCTTTTCCTGCACTAGTATAGCATTAGTGTGCTTTATTGGGGGAACGTGAAGCTTTTTATTCTTTACTCGCTTTATGGCACGCCATAGCGAGTTGTTTTCCGGGCCTATAGAGTCGAGGTACTCCATCCACTGTTCCATCTGAAATTTACGGATCTCGTCTTTCACTTTCTTTCGGAGATGCTTAAACTCGTCCCAGTCCACTGGGTTGCGAGTAGATTGGTGCCGGCGTCTTGCTTGGCTATAAGTTGCTTATTTTCCATTGGAAGAGAGAGGTGCTGGGGCGAGGTATCCTGAGTAGAGGCAGCCAGATGCGCCCTCTTTATTTCTTCAGTGAGGTTGAGCGCTTCTTCATCCAAGTCCTCTTTGCTTTGACAAGTGGGGAGGTCCTGCGGGGCGTCGATAAGACGATTGGTGAATTCAAGCCAGTTGGTTTTCAGCTTTGGCTTTCTACTTATGATAGAGTGGACACTAGGCAGCTCTGTGTATATGGGCAGGTGATCCGAATCAAACATGTTGATCGTGTTAATGACCGGTAGGCAGTCCATAGAGTGCAGAGCCAGGTCTATGGTGGAGTGCAGTTCTTTGTTATTATTTACAAAATGTGTGGGCGAGCTGGGAAACGCCATGCGGAGATGATCTTCAATGAGCAGTTTCAGCAGTTGAGTGCCATAGTGCGTGTTGTTACGGCAGTTCCACGCAAAATGCGCGGCATTAAAGTCCCCTATTATAAAACTATTGTTGCAGTGATGGAAGATTTTTCTAAGGTCTTCGGTGGGGAAACCGAGGTGATGCCGGACATATGCTGAGGAAACTAGGAGCTTTCCACTATTAGTGTCAACACTTATGCTGATGGCTTCCAGTTTTTCCAGTTGTAGGTTACCGATCCGGGTATGGGGAATGTTAGATTTAACATAGATCGCAACACCACCACACAGTCGAGAGCCAGTACAGTTCCTGTCGAGTCTGTGGAGGGTATAGTTAGGTATCCAATAATGTTTGTTCGATCGGAACATTGTCTCTTGCAAACAAGCGATGTCAAATTCCCCTTTGGCGAGGAAATCCCTAAACTCGGGGAACTTGCCGTGGAGGCCATTGGCGTTCCAGGAGATGATTTTTAAATGGCTGTTACTCCCCATGCTCAGTATTGAAATAGTTATTATACACCTGCAGGAGCTGGAATGCTTGATCAACAGGTTTTGTGTGTTTCCTCATTTTGGCCGCGACTTCCTTAAAGAAGCCTATCATTTTTGCAATGTTCGTGAGCTCTGATAGTTCCCTCATAGCGTCAAACAGCTCTAACACTGTTTCCACAGACTCCTGTTGTTCGCCGGGGGCGTCGGTACCGTTGCGCTTTTCTTTGCTTTTAGTTTTGGTATTCTCCTGTGGAGGCTTTCTATTGGTTGGTGGGTTTAGCCCAGGGGGCTTGGTTGCGTCCGCCTTTGCGCTCTTGGCTTTTTGCTTTCTCGAACGTTGATTGGGTCTGCTCGTTTTGGGAGGAGGGTTCTCGTTCTTCTCCAGTTCTTGATCAGCAGTTTCGCTTTGGCCATTGTTATCCCGGTCCGTGATCTTCACAGAGTCTGGAGGGATCAGGCTGGTGAATTTGCTTTGCACCTGTTGGGTAATGGAGGGAGGTGCGGTTTTCTTTGTTTCTTTTGGAGCAGCAGTCTTGGTTTTGTTTTTGTTGCTAGGGTTGCGGGGACAACCTCTGTAAGTGGCAACATGATTGCCGTTGCAGTTAACGCAAACGGCCTCTTGCTTCTTTTCCCGGTTGGGGCAGGAAGTGAAGGTGTGTCGGCAGGCACACTTTAGACACTTAGGTGGCAGCGTGCAGGTGGCCGAGTGGTGGCCATAGGCCAGACAATTATGACACTGTTTCACTCGTTTTTGGTCTTTATAATTTTCCACAGTAACGTTTAGGTGCCCAAAATTTGTTATTCTGTGCATTTTTTGTTCGAGGTTCGGGGTGGGTCTCAGTGCCACAAGGGCAATTGCCCAATGCCTTTGAAGTTCCTTTGAGTAGAGAAAATTAATTTGTATGGGATCGAGATCCTTTTCTCTGAGGAATTGTTCAATTTCCGTCGTGGGCGTGGTGGAAGGGATTCCTTTGATTACGTATTTCTTGGGCCGTTGGGCCTTGGGGTCCATTGACTGGAACCCTATTTTGTTTTGATTGAGGTAGGCCTGGACTAGTCGGAATTTGTTGCCATCAGGGATGACAATCTTGTGTTTGTCCCCTGTGAGAGTGGACCTAACTTCTTGACCAACAACTTCAGAAAGTTCTTTAAGCTGGTGGGCATAGTCTTGTTTCAGTTCAGCGTATATTGTGTACTTCGCTGGTTTGCTTCCAGTCGATTGTCCGGCGGCAGCAGCAAAGTTGAGTTGGGGCTGGGATTGTCCAGTTTCGGTATCATCCATCCTTTCGTTTATGGCATCAGTAGTGGAGCTACCGGCCGCAAGGGTGGGCGTGTGGCTGGGCACAACAGGGTATTTGTCCCCGTCGTAGCATTGGAGTTTGTCTGGTAATCCATTTTTGGTGTCGCTGTCTTCATCTTCAATTTTTCTCTTATTTTTGAGTGGCGTCACTTCCGTGGCGGTAGTAAAGGAGACTCCGTGTCTCTCTTCATATTTGCGGACGGTTTCCTCATTAAGGGCCCGAAAAAGAGTTAGTCCCTTGCAACTTGCAAGCGTGGCAACCTCGGGTTTGTTTACAAGATCGCATAGCTCATTCTGAAAGGCCAGCCTGGTATGCGGGTCTCTCGAGTCGAAGAAAGCCAAGAATTGACAGAAAAAGTCAAAGTCCTCGCAGTCAGTGCTATTCCATTTACATCTGAAGACAGATTGCAGGTCCATGGGGACTTGAACATCAGCAGGAGAAGTCATGTTGCTTCGTAGATAGATGATCCTATCACAGTAGTCTAACAGCCAAGTAAATGTGTAGAGAACATGTAAAAGGAAGTAAGGAAAGATAGGTGTTGTGTAAAAGAGTAAAGGGGGGGGGGCGAGGCGCCGGCTCTTCGCCTATAGCTTTACCCAAGTGCCCTTTGCGCTCTGCACGCTCACAAAGCTAACAAAGGGGTAAATGGGGAGCAGGCTGTGCGATCACGCCCGGTACTATCCTTAAAAAAAACAAAAAATAAATTGGGGACGGCAGGAGAGTGCCGTGTAAACAAATGCTCGAAGTTAGGAGGACTTCGGAAGACATCCAAGAATTGGCCGAGTCGGGGCTCGAACCTGGGACTGCTTGCATGGGAGCGCAGCGCGCTACCAACTGGACTGGCGGGGACGAGCCGCTGGAGAACCGCCGAGGTAATTGTACGTCAGGCAAAGCTGGCACTTCTACTATTCTGGTCCTGATAAGGGCCGTGCTTCCCCTCACAAGACGTAACAATTGCAGGAACAATCAGGAGATTGCTGGACGGTGAAACAGTTTTTCCCACGGGAACAGGTGAGCTGGGACGAAAAACGTCAGCAGGAGGATCTCGCGAAGTATGCTCCGGATGACACGCCGGCTGGGTCTGTCGATCGCGGCGAACGGCGAACTTTTATACTGTCGGCCAGGCAGCGACGTCACTAATTACTGCGGACCTGTGACGTGAAAAGAAAAAAGAAAATAGCTCCGCGGCAAGTCGCCGGACAGCGCCTCTAGCGGCCAAACACAGAAACACATTATGCAAAACGTTTTGCAGCAATTAGGTGCTTGTTTGAAGCGTTAATATTAGAATAGTGTTAAGTACGAACTTTAATTAAGAAAAATAAGAGCTATATGTGCCTTTAGATTTAATCAAATAATTAAAGTTAAGTTATACAGCATTCAGTTATAATAAAGAAAAACCACAACCACATGTCATGGAACCTTTAAGGTAAGGCTTACAGTTACTTTTCCTAACAATGGCCCGCCTTCCATGACATGACAAAAGAAACTGCTTCAAACAAGCAAAAAAAATTGTTTTTCAAAAGAGAGTAAGTACTTTTCCCTCTGAAAAGAACAAAAGACACATTATTCAAATAGCGATGAACACAGATGATAAAGCACAGAAGGTTAGTACAAAATACGCATAGTTACACTATAAAGTACGATTGGCCAGTCAAAAAAAAACGTTAGTCAAAGAACACTTTTCAAAAGATTCACATAATGCAATTAAACACATTTGCATTCACTTTACAATGAAAAGATAATAAGCTTGTATTTTTTTCTTTAGGGGTGAGGTGCACCTCAAAAAAAAAAAAAAAACTCTTAAGAAAAGAGATAAAAATAGAAAAGTTTGTTTGAGTCATTTACATTCACCGAGCAAGGTGGGCATATAGGAGCTTCCATTCAACATACTGTGACTCACAAAATTAAAAGATAACATCTGTGAAGAATGACGAAAATATACCGTCTAAGAACAATCCACCTTCTCCACCACATTCTCTGGCGAATTAAAATGTCACCTCACGAGACGTAACTGAGGCTGCTCGAATGGGCAAAAAAGGGTCTTGACCCCCAGAACAATATACTCCGTGGGGAACTTTACTCCTTACATCTGTAAAAGTAAAGAAACAAACAATGATAAAAGGATGGTGACGAGTCACCGTTAAAGGAACAAATCCTCTTGACCAAGGGGTTTTTTTTTTCTTCGTTTTTTTTTCTTCTTTTCAGAAAGATCAAGAAAATTTTCCTTTCCCCCTTTTATTTCATAAAAAAGGAAAGTCTTCGACATGACAAAAGAAAAAATTGTGTTCACCAAAAGAAAGTCGAAAGCGACTTTTCAGAAAAACTTGCCTAGATTCCCTTTAGCGGGAGTAGGGCTTTGATACTGAACAAAAAAGTCGCTCGTTGAATGTTGTAAGTCCAATCTTTGGAAGAGGTTTCGTAAATATATCTGCTGGGTTATTCTTCGTATTTATATATTTTAAGGTAAATAATTTATCTATAACAAGGCCTCTTAAAAAGTGATACTTTACATGTATGTGCTTCGTGCGGCTATTCTCAATGGGTGAATTGCTGAAATGTATGGCGGCAGTATTATCGCAAAAAAGTGTAACTTTATCCAGGTCTTTGGGAAGTAGTTTTAAATTTATTAGCTCATTATAAATTCTTTGTATCCACAGCAACTCTTTAGAGGCTTCTGTCAGGGCGATAAATTCCGATTCCATGGAAGATAGAGCGACACACTTCTGTTTTGACGTACGCCATGATATAGGGGTTTGATCCAGCATTAAAATATATCCTCCCATTGACACTCGGTCATCTCTGTTTGAGGCAAAATCAGCGTCCGAGTAGCAATTTATGGATATTTGATTTATATTGGATAATTTTAATTTGAGATGTGAGGTAGATTTTACGTAGCCAAGTAATCTTATCAATTGATTGAAATGATTATGTCCGGGATTAGATTGAAACTGTGATAAAACATTTACTGCATACGAAATATCTGGACGGGTTCTGCTTGCAAGGAACGACAAACATCCTAAGATGTTGCGATAGGGAAATTTTTCCATTTCTTTAACTTCTGCGGCGTTAGTTTGACAGTCCGTTTTTTACATTACGATACCCGGAGCGATTGGAAGAGATGAAATGGGTATATTAAAACTTTTAAAGCGGTTGTAAAATTTGTTTATGTATTCCTCTTGATGTATAAATAAACCTTTTTCATTTTCTTCAAACTAAACGCCTAATAGTTTTCTTGTTTTCCCCAACTTCTTAAGATTGATTTTTCCTTCTAATAAATTGAATACCTGGTTTATTTCTTTTTCTGTTTTAGCTAGGAGTACTATGTCGTCTACGTATAGAAGTAACACTACTAGATTGTTGTAAATATAAACGCAGTTAGTCCACTCAAGCTTGAAAAAATGTAATTCAGTTAAAATTCTGTGAAACTCATTAAACCATTCTCTGCGACTCTGCTTCAAACCATATAAGGCTTTATTTAGTTTACATACAAAATCTTTCTTACCTTCTTCTTTGAAACCTTGAGGTTGGAACATATAAATATCCTCTTCAATCGGAGTGTACAGGTACGCGGAGGTTACGTCAGCTTGAGAGTGGTTCCATTTATAGTGACCTACTAGTAATGAGAAAAAGAAACGAATTACAGTAAAATTAACAACAGGACTAAAGACTTGATCGTAAGTTTCCCCTCTTCTTTGCCCAAAACCCTGGGCGATGATTCTTGATTTAAACCGTACGATTTTTCCACTAGCGTCTCTTTTTACTGTATACACCCATCGGTTTCCGATGATTTTCGCATTTTCAGGTTTCGGAAATAAGTCCTATACTTTTCTTTCATTCATTATATCTAGCACGTCATTCATAGCTTGCATCCACTTCTCGGCCTCGGGAGATTTGATTGCCTGGAAAAAATTATTTGGTATTTGAATTTCGTCTAGTCAGGAATCTGAAATATTAGCTTCATCTTGTACAATGCCCGAGTATGTATTTTTCCTTTAAAACAAAACATTTCTGGATCATATTTAATCCCGTGCTTGTTGCAGTAGCTTTTTACATCATTATGAGATCTTAGCCTGACATTACTGCCCTCAATTCCGTAATAGATATCGGTTCGGAACTTGTCTTTTCTTGGAACTGCTCCTCTAACCCAGTTTACTGTTTTAAGCTGCGTTTTTACGTTTCTGTAGGATTCCCTCTCCCCTTCGGATTCGTCACTTTCCCCTTCCTCAGATGTACTCGGCTTATCGAAACACATTTCTTCCTTTTCGTCAAAAATAAAATCCTTTTCCTGTGCTTCGTCTTCACATTCACTATCTCCCGAATCCTCGTTGGGTGAATTTACAGGGTCCAGTACGACTCCATTGCTTTCATGTTTTGTATTTCCTCTTCAAATCTGACGTTAGACGTCTCGATTACTTTCCTATCGCCAGGGATCCAAATTCTATATCCACGACTTTGCATCGCATAACCAACCATAGTGCCCTGTTTTGCTCTCATGTCAAGTTTATTTCTTAATTGACGAGGTACTCCCACGTAAACTTTCGAACCAAAAATTCTTAAGTGTTTAATGGAAGGTTTACGGCCACTAAAAATTCAAAAGGTGTTCTTACTTGATTAGCGTGGCAAGTTCGGTTCCATACGTACGTAAAGCAAAGTAGTGCTTCTGACCAAAAGCTGTTACTTAATCCGTTTGAGCTTAGCATAGCTTTTACAGCATCTAGTGCAGTGTAATTGTACCTCTCGCTGACTCCGTTCTGTTCGGGAGTATAGTCGTTTGTTCTTTCAGCGTGAATCCCTTCTTCATCTAAAAACTTTTTTAATTCGTTGTGACAAAATTCCATCCCATTATCTGTTCGAATGTTAATAATTTTAGTGTTTAAAAACCTTTCTGCTCTTCTTTGAAATTTCTTAAAACACTCAAATACCTAGGTTTTCTTTCTCATAGGATATACGGTAGTCTTATTGGAGTAGTCGTCTGTTATTGTTAAAAAGAAACGATGACCAACTATTGATTGGTGGGGGAGTAGGACCACAGACATCCATATGTAAAAGTTGTAGGGGTTTAGTCGAGCGGATTGAAGAGATACTTTTAAAACTTTTACGTCTCGTTTTAGCTACTTTACAATTATGGCATGAAATTTCGGGGTTTGCTTTTTAAAGTAGGAAGGCTAAAGACACAGTTCGATTTACTGGTTTGAATTATGGACTTATAATTAATATGACAGAACCTTTGGTGCCAGAGTTCTAGATCTTCCGATTTAGGGGGAGAGGAGACATTTTCTTCTCGTGAGTATTTTTAAAATTTCGCTTCAATTTATCATACTTTTGATACAAAAAATACAGTCCTTGCTTCCTATAGGCGGTGAATAATTTTCGATTATTCTTCAGAAATGCATGAACTTTACCCTGACCACCTCTAAAGGTAAGACCTTCTGAATCGAGGATAGAACCGGATAGTAAATTACGTCTTAATTCAGGGGAGTATAAAACATTTCTCAGAACACGTTTCATCTTTCCGTTCTGGAAATTCAAAACTACGGTTCCCTTCCCCTCGACAGGACATTCAATACCATTTATGGCGACAGACATTGACTTACCCTTAATGGGTGTAAAATATTTAAATAGCTCTTTTTCATTACAAAAATGATTACTGGCGGCAGTGTCAAAAACCCATGAACGATCATTTTCAACTACTTGGTTAGAGTAAGCTTCAATGATAAAATTTTTAGGGCGATAAGATCCCTTTTGCTTTTGGGGAGGAGGGTGTCTGCAGTTGATTTTTAAATGTCCGGTTACGGTCCATCCATAGCAGCGCCTCGTCTCACGTTTAAAGTTTCCTTTACGAGGGGTACGTTTTTCATGTTTGGCTTGACTGGACATAGCAATAGCGGCACGGTGACCTAAGCTTTGTTTCAACCTGGCTTCCTCAGCTAATAATTCAGCTAGAACTTTATCGAACTTAAATTCATCGTCATCCCATCTATAGATGGCCTGCACAATCCCTGCGTATTCAGGGGGTAAATACCTAATTAATTGAAAGGATTGGTACCAATCTGCTAATGGTGTACTGGCTTCACGCAACTGCGTTGCAATCGATTTTAAGCGAGCACCAAATAATCCTACTTCCTCATTGTCGTTCATTCTGCATGAAAAGAACTCATCGGTCAAAGCGATAGAACGAGCTCTTGATTCGGGCTTAAAGTGTTTCTTTAGCTTTTCCCAAACTTCCTTGGGATCATATGTCCCGACGAGGAGGGGCTTATATTCACTGGATATATTTAAATATGTGGTACTATACGCTTTACCGTATCTTATTTTATAGTCCCTCAACTCTTTAGCTTCCGTTTCTTTAGGTCTAATTTCTTCGCTGGTCACAATATCCCAGCAATTTCTATCTATTAACAAGACTTTTATATCTTCTTTCCATGTCTCATAGTTATCAGAGCCCAATTTATCAACTTGCATCGATATAGTTTCCATTTTTTTTTCAGACAGATTTATATAATTAAAAGCTTTTAATCAGGGCCCGCCCTCTTAATGCTCGTTAAAATCTTTTTGTAAACAGTTAAAAGGATACATGCACATACTCAATAACATAATCTTCACATAATTTTAAATGGCAGAGGCCCATAACCTAAATGTCTGTGTTTAGCAGAGTTTTTATACTTCAAAATTTAAAGCAGTGAAAGCTAGTAAGAAAATGAATTGAGGGCTTGCCAGGTAAAAGATGTCAAAAGCGTTTACCTTGATAGTTCTTTTATTTTAGTAATGAGATTTGAAGCTTGTATACAGATGGGGATGAACAAAGAAAAAAAACAGATATTTGATGTAGTACAGCATCCATGTGTCGTCGGACGTTCTGGATAACAAACCAGCCTATGGTACCGGGTCGACTTGAAATAATTTGCAGGGGCGTAATCAAAAGGCTTTATTGGAAGCGGTGGCGGGAAGGCTCCAGGTTAATCACTTGACTCAGCTCCGAGCATCTCACACGGCTGGCCACGAGCTTCCTTCCACACACATCTTGTCTCATCACCCTTTTCACCTCTCCTCTCTCCTCTGTCGATCGGATAAGAACGTGATGTCTTGGGAGCGCCTGGGAACTCGTCCCACATCTTCCATTCAATAACAGATAAAAGGGTTACAGGGGGGTGCGCGAGTAAAAATGGAAGTGAGATTGTTTACCAACAAATGAGGGGGGGGGGAGTTGAAAGAAGGAACAGCCGAAAGGACTTAACCGCTGTTCTCAGAATTTTCATTTTCGTTTACTTTTTGATGATCTGGGCCGAAAGTTAGGAAGCTTAAAAAGAATAACTTTTTTTCCTGTTTGTTATTTATTTTCTTAAGATTTTCTAGAAGGGAATTTAGTTGACTTAGTAAATCACTGAGAGAGCGAACTCCTAGTTCATTTTCAATTAGTTACGTAATTTTTTGAATTTCCAGTAGAGTGTTTTGATCAGTTTGGGGGGGGAGGGGGGTTGAGATTTCTTTTTACGGCAGTGGCGTAGGAAAAATTCGAAGTTATAGGTGTTGGGCAGGAGTGTTGGATGGAAATTTAGGGCAGCCTTTGTAGCTAGCCGGATGGTCCGAATCACAATTACTACACTTAGGAGGGGGTTTATTTTCTGATTTCTTAAGGGGGCAGTTAAAGATCTCGTGGGGCTCGGCACAGAAAACGCAACGGGGGGGCATGCGGCAGAACTTAGCAAAATGGAAGAAGCCGTTACAGCGATCTCTGTCGATCGCGGCAAACAGCGAACTTTTATACTGTCGGCCAGGCAGCGACGTCACTAATTACTGCGGACCTGTGACGTGAAAAGAAAAAAGAAAATAGCTCCGCGGCAAGTCGCCGGACAGCGCCTCTAGCGGCCAAACACAGAAACACATTATGCAAAACGTTTTGCAGCAATTAGGTGCTTGTTTGAAGCGTTAATATTAGAATAGTGTTAAGTACGAACTTTAATTAAGAAAAATAAGAGCTATATGTGCCTTTAGATTTAAGGCAAATAATTAAAGTTAAGTTATACAGCATTCAGTTATAATAAAGAAAAACCACAACCACATGTCATGGAACCTTTAAGGTAAGGTTTACAGTTACTTTTCCTAACAATCCATATATATCACATCATATATACGCATGCAGTACCATATTAAGATAACAGTCATAACTTAACGTGCACGATGCCGATGTTAGCTTGCACAATATTCAATAATGAAACCCCATATCTTCATGACAGCATAGATCGGCACATCATACCTATATGCAGCATTTACATTTAAGTATATAATATACACACAAACAGAGCCTATATATATTCATATTCAAATAGACCATCATATATCATTACTATGCTCACAACTGAACCTATAGGCATACTTAACACACTTATTAGGTATACTATGAAAAGTATCACAATATATATAATTTTTTTTCTTTAAATGTCTATTACCATACGAATAGCACAAATAGGAACAATTCAAAACATTATATCTATCTTCATCATCATACAAAGCAATTTGAAATATATTTAAGAGCCTTGTTAGATGCATAAGTTTACATCTCGAACAAACCCCGCACCTCCTCCAGTCGTTATCAATACAGCTGCAAATCCTTTTCTATATGTCTATTTGATTTGTAACGACATTTCATAATATGTTAGCAGTTCAGTGCCAGTTGGATCATCTATACATCTACACTGATCTGTATATCTGCCATAACTATGCAGGGGCAGTTCTAATTTACACCAGTCAAGTATACAGTATATATGCAATAGAATATGTTTGCCCTTTTGAATAACTTAGCTTTTTTTTTTTTTTTTCAGTGCGCCGAGATTTAGGCCATTATCACTGCCAGTTATTATTATTATTATTATTATTATTATTATTATTAATTATAACACCGGGGGAAAGCTAAGTATATCTCAATTTTATATCACTGTACAGTTCTATTAATCTATTGTAGTTATCTTTTATTAAGTTCATTATTCTATGTATCTGTATTATTTGTACAAAATTTTGATATTCTGCGTATGTTATGTGGCATTAGGGGACAGCCTCCAAACACAAAATGCAGCGGGTCACCCAGGGACCTGCAGTTACAATTTTCGGTGTTCCTCTTATTGATCCTTTTTAAATACTTTGGGAAGCTGCCCCCACCAGTAATGAACTTAATTGCTATTGTATTGTTGATATCAATATTATTTTTAATTTTAGGTATGAAGTTATATGTATATCTGCCTGTTTCAGTGTTATTCCACCAAATTTGCCATTCAGAATCTATTTGTTTGTTTATTAGATATACTATTTTTGATCGTGGAACCGTATAGGATCCACGGGATAGGATCCACCGTATAGGATCCGTATCTATTGCTTATAGGATGGTTATTTGTCAAAGGTAATTTGGCTAGTTGGTCTGTCTTTTCATTCCCCCAGTGTCCCACATGAGCCTTGATCCATATGATAATTATCCGTAGATCACTATTGTTTTTTAATAGATTATATAATTTGATTAAGATTTCAGTATAGGGACACAGAGACTTCAATTTCTCCACCGTGGACCTGTTGTCAGTATTTATCTTAATAGATTTGAAGTTATTCGACACCGCCCACTCCAAAGCTGTAACTATTGCGAGTTGTTCGGCTTGGTATATACTGTTATATACAGTCGACCCTCGTTAAACCGCCCCTCGATAAACCGCCACCCTCATTCTTCGCCAGCTCGGGAAGAAAACCAATCTGTTACAATATACTGCAATGTAAAATTCCCTTGATAAACCGCCCCCTCGACTACCGCCATCCGCTGTTCACTTTTGAGAACAATAGTTGATTTTCTATTGGAAAAGTGGGTTTTTAAACCGCCAAGAACAACTGAAGTGCAGAAAAAAAAGCCGCCAGAATCTTTTCTCTTTCTGATTTTGATACGTCACTGCAGGGGAAATGCAATACTCGCAACAAATGTTCACTGTCTCCTGAGCTCGTTACGTCATACTCTAGGGGGCACTAAAACTCATGGCACCAAAAAATGCAGCTGCAAATGGAATTGTTCAAAACAAATGTAAAATGTATGCGAATTCGCGACAAAAGCTATGATTTCCTCCCACCAAAAACGTTTTTCGACCGACTCACAAGTCAATAAAAGGAGAGAGTGAACATTTTTGAGACTGAGTCAAAACAGAAGTGTTACAAAAAACTCTCGCTCAGAGGAAAAGTGTTTTTTTGTGTGTGTGTGGACTTGTTTTACAACAGTGCTTATTCTTTCTCTGTGAAAATGTCTAAAACTCTTTTAAGTGTTTGTGAAAAAATTTTGATTTGCGAATTTAAGCAAAAACATCCTTCGGCGTCTCAGCAATTTATTGCAAATCATTTTTCGAGTCTTCTGGAGAAAAAAATCAGTAGAAGAGAAGTTGGAGATCTTCTGAACAGCAAAGAAAGATAGGCTAATACTGAAGAATCAGCGTTGTCAATGAAAAAGATGAGAAATGGCAAACAGGAAATTCTGGAGAATGCTTTTATAATGTGGATAACACAAGTAAATGAAAAACATGGGACAACTAATGAAGTGATAAAAGAACAAGCGAAATTGTTTGGAGAAAAATTTAATATTGAGAATTTTTCATATAGCAATGGATGGTTGCAAAATTTCAAAAAACGGAATGGTCTTTCTCAACAGTTCCGACATGGCGAAATAGAGGCTGTGGATGTTAATGTAGTGGATGCTGGTAGGAAGAAACTTGCAGGAATTATTGAAGAATATGCCTTGAGGGATGTGTACTATATGGACGAGTCTGGTCTGCTTTTCTCAATGATGCCAAGCTAAACGATATCTAATCAATCTGAAAGAGGAGTTAAAAGAATGAAAGCAAGAGTAACAACTGTTCACTGCACGAATGCGGATGGTAGTGGCAAAAGAACTTTGGAGATTATTGGAAAAGCCAAATCTCCACGATGTTTCAAAAATTTTAGAGCAGAACTTTATGTGAAATATAGATATAATAAAAAGGCTTGGATGACACAAAAAGAATTTGATGACTGGCTCGATTCCTTCAATACGGAAATGAAATGCCAAAAAGGAAAAGTTTTACTGATCCTAGATAATGAACCATGCCATAAAAAAATGGATATGAGTAACGTACGCATTGAGTTTTTACCTCCGAATGCTATGGGATTGTTGCAACCGATGGATGCTGGAATAATAAAAACATTTAAAGCTCATCACAGAAGATTTCTAGTAAAAAAAGCTGTAAACGATATCAACGAAGATCGGGATATTTCAATAACATTAAAAGATGCTATTTATCTTTCTAAAAAGGCGTGGGACTGCGTAAGCAAAGAAACTATACAAAATTGTTGGAAGCACACAGGCTTAATAAAAGATCAAAGTGGCACTGAAGAAAAGGAGGCTCAAGAAGAATTGAAAATTGCATTGGAGGAAGCTCGTTCGAAATTTTCAATAACTATGTCAGCTGAAGATTGAACATATGACAATTGATGAAATTGTTTCTAAAACCGACGTCATGTACAGACACCGAACCGGAGGATAGCGAGTCTGAGATTGAAGAAATTGAGGAAAAAAAAGTGACAAATAGAGAAGCCCAAGAATGTATAGATAAACTGAGACATTATTTTGATCAACATGATAAAACTGACACAGAAATTATTAATAAGGTGTTACATTTGGAAAAATGTGCAGATGCATTTCGTGTCACTAATCAAAAGCAGATGACTTTGGATGGTTTCCTTTCGAAAAATAAATAAAAGGTGCGTTTATTTTATCAATCACTTTTTCAAGTTTTCTTCGTTTTGAATCAATACAGATTACATTAATGAAAATTAGTTATTATTTGAGCTATTAAAAGTAAATACATTCATGGTACCAGTTTTAAAAGGTGTAATTTAAAGTCCCTTTTTAAACCGCCACCCTTGATTACCTCCAAAAATTACGTGGAACCAAAGATGGCGGTTTAACGAGGGTTGACTGTATATTTATTCTTTCTGAATATTCTTTTATAATTTTGTTATTCTCTGCACATGCGATATAGCCGAAGGCAGTTCTGTTGATCATTTTCGAGCCATCTGTGTATATTTTTATGTATTTGTTGTCTACTGTGTAATTTTCGATTGAGTCTATAAAAGTTATTTGTTTGTTTATTATATTACATTCCGGATATTGAAAAGAGGGGATAATTTTCTCTATGGTGTAATTTTCGGGGAGATCTGCATGTTGTATATGGTTATTTAATTTTAGTGCTTTATATTTTTCTATCTCCCTTTTTAGTACCAGTTCGATGGGAGGTATTTCCAGGATGGCACATAAAGCGGAATGGGCGGTATTAGCATTGGCCTTAGATATTTTAATTAATGCTAATTTTTGGATTGCCCACAGTTTGTATACCGAATCCCTGGTGAGATTGGAGGCCCAAGCGGGGGCAGCGTACGACATTTGTTTCTCAGTAACTGTTTCATACCAAACTTTTAACATTTTAGGACGGACCCCCCAGGACACCCCACTAACCAGGGACATATTATTGATAAAGGTTGTTACTTTTTTGTTGAGGTACTTTATATGGGGTGTAAAAGTTAACTTATTATCTAATATAACTCCTAAGTATTTTAGTTCATTTACCGATTTTATCTTTTGACTATTTAGTTTATATCGAGCTTTTGTCCTTGATTTAATTCCTATGGTGATCACCTGAGTTTTTTCTACAGATATATTTAATTTCAGTTCGTTACAGATATTATTTAATTTCAGTATTTTTTGGTTTGTTTTAGCTTGAAGCTTTTCTATTGTATTTTCTGATTCTAATAGTACAAAGTCATCTGCGTATGCGAAAAAATTATTGTTTCCATCATCCATTTGTTTTAATACGGTATTAGCGGCGATCAGCCATAGGAGAGGGCCTAAACAGGAACCTTGTGGGCAACCCTTAAATATATTGTACGTTGTTTGACCTGTACAATTTTTGACTATTATTTTCCTGTTATTTAAATAATCTTTTAAAATCATTTTTAAATAATCTGGGAGGGGTGAGTTATCTATTTCTTTTTTGATTATATTCCATTCTATGTTATCAAATGCGCCCTGGATGTCAAAAGACACAAGGGCAGCATATTTATGTATGGATTTCAGTTCTTTTAACCGGCCAACCACCAAGTATAACAGGTCCACCGCTATGAAGTTGGAAGCAGCTCAGCTGGCCGTAAGAAAAGAGCGGCATAATGTTAGAGCTGTGTCGTTCCAGGAGCCTACGGATGGAGAAATGGAGAGATTGGTGAATAAATTAATCCGGTCCGGAAGAAGGATGGTTCCACCCGGTTCTGCGTAGACTATAGACCTCTGAATGGCATTGCCAAGAAAGACAGCTACGATCTTCCCAGGATTGACATTTTATCGGAAAATGAATGGTTTTCCACTCTGTATCTCAAGAGAGGCTACTGGCAAGTAGAAATTCATCCCGACGATCGTGAAAAGACTGCGTTCACGACTGGACATGGATTGTGGCAGTTCAAAGTTATGCGCTTTGGACTCTGCAACGCACCGGCTACATTCGAGCGTCTGATGGAGACAGTGCTGAGAGGAGTTTCCTACGAAGTATGTCTCGTTTATTTAGACGATATCATCATCGTCGGAAAGTCTTTCGAAGAGCATCTCGAGAACATCCGTAAGGTGCTGCAGAAATTAAACTGAGTCCATCGAAGTGCAACTTGTTTCGGTGGGAAGTACGTTATCTCGGGCACATAATATCTGCCCACGGAGTTCGAACCGATCCCGAAAAGACGTCCGCAGTAAAGAACTGGAGTCGTCCTGAGAATATCCATGACTTACGAAGTTTTCTCGGACTGTGTACTTACTATCGGAAATTCGTGAAGGGTTTTTCTCAAATCGCCAGACCACTTCACAAATTGACAGAGACCGGACAAAAATTCCAATGGACTGAAAAATGTGAGGATGCGTTCAACGAACTCAAGATGGCCCTAACATCCTCGCCGATCCTGTCGTATCCTCACCCTGATAAGCCATTTATCCTGGACACAGATGCGAGAAAGGAGAGTGTCGGAGCAGTTTTGTCCCAAGAGATAGATGGCCAAGAAAATGTCATTGCCTACTGGAGCAAATGCCTTTCAAAGACGGAACGTAACTATTGCGTTACAAGGAAGGATTTTCTGGGTATCGTTAAAGCCGTAGAACATTTCCATCATTACTTGTACGGCAGAAATTTCCTGCTCCGAACGGACCATGCCTCTTTAACCTGGCTTCTAAATTTCAAGAATCCAGAGGGCCAAATTGCCAGGTGGATACAGAGATTACAAGAATATGACTTCGAGATACGTCATCGGAAAGGGGCATCTCGTGGAAATGCAGATGCTTTGTCGAGAAGGCCCCGCATAGACAGTTGTCGCTATTGCTCCAGGGCGGAGAAAAATAACCTTCTAAAACATCCCGTTGTCCGCCAAGTTACATCATCGGCACCATCTCAAGATCCCCGGAGTGACGAATATATTCGGGCGGACCTATTAGCAGATTGCGACATTAAATCTATTGTGTAATTTTTGGAAAAATCCCGCGCTAAGCCCAGCTGGCAAGAAATATCGCCATGTAGTCCGGTAACGAAACAATACTGGGCTTTGAGGGATTGGCTTCGCCTGAGAAATGGAGTCCTGTATCGTAAATGGGAGTCGGACGGCGGCAAGATGCTCCGATGGCTGTTAGTACTCCCTCGTTCGAGTATTCCGAAGGTTCTAGAAGAGCTGCATAATGGCTTATTTGGGGGCCATTTTGGCATAATGAAGACCGTGCAGAAAGTTCGCGAGCGCTTCTACTGGGTTAGGGCTCGTGGCGATGTCGGAAAGTGGTGTCAAGCTTGTTACGCCAATGCCGTCCGTAAAGGCCCGAAGAAACGAAGCCGTGGAAAACCACATCGTTATAGTGTAGGAGCGCCTTTTGAGAGGATTGCCCTGGACATCCTGGGACCTCTTCCGCGAACATCGGATGGCAACAAATACATCCTAGTTATCATTGACTATTTCTCTAAATGGCCCGAAGCGTTTCCTATTCCCGATCAAGGAGCTACGACCGTTGCAGAGGTACTGGTGCAAGAATGGATTTCCAGATATGGAACACCTCTGCAACTTCATTCCGACCAAGGAACGCACTTTACCTCTGCAGTTTTTAAAGGACTATGTCGACTTCTCGGAACCGATAAAACCCAGACAACGCCTTTACACCCACAATCCGCCGGCATGGTGGAGAGGTTTAATCGAACAATTTTAAACAACCTCTCACTCCTCTTCTCTAGGAATCAAGAGGACAGGGACAAGAAACTCCCACTCTTCCTTTTGACCTATAGGAGTGCCGACCATGAGACTACCAGCTTCGCACCATCCCGGATGCTATTCGGAAGAGATCTTCGTCTTCCCGCCGATCTAGTGCTCGGCCGCCCTCCAGATGCGCCGAGGCAACGGTTATTTTCCGATTTATATGTGTAAGATTGAAAAACTGGATAATGATCTATGTATATGCGGCCGTCAGGGTCACCCATTGCACTACATTTTTGAAAACTGTCCCATAATGCCACATCACTTCAGATCTAATAATAGTATGGATATATATCAACAATTTTTATTTTTAACGCAATGTAAAAACTACTTACGGCAAATATGTCTTATTTACGCTGAATTGTAGAAGTTATATTTAGAATATCTTAGATGAAAAATTTACCATAACAGTACTAGTGTGATGCGTAATATGTGGATGAACTTACTTATATTTATGGGATGCTGCTATTTTATGCTTATATGAAGGCTTCAATGTTTATATGAAGGTGCCTATATTACATGATGAATATATGTGTATATATGTGAATATGTGTGTGCATGTGTATGTGTATATATGTATATGTATTGTTGTTTTTGTTTTTCATGTATTTTGAGTTGCATGTTTAGATTGCAATTTGTATCCTCACACAGCATTATAATAGTATTGGAAAATATGGATGTGTATATTAATATTTGTATATGTATGTATATAGGGGTTTGATAAGTTATGATGCACAAATATTAGTTTAAAAATTTAAATGTGTTGTAGTGTCGTGCTTGGCTTTAATTTACTGCTGATAGTTCCTACTCCTCTGGCCGTGACGGTGCGGTTTTAGGTCTCCACCGGGGGGTTGTTAGTTGAAAACCGCTTTCGCGGTCGGCTCCCCCGGTGGGTGCTCCCTCCAGATGCGCCTCCATCGCCAGAGGAGTACATGGAAAATCTTCAGGCACGGTTTGAAGATGTGCATCATTTTGCTCGGGAGCCAAAATGATGCACATCTTGACAACCTGAACACGGAGAAGATGAAGACTCGCTACGACACAAGGGCTACAGGACACGAATTGAACGTAGGTGACAAAGTTTGGCTATGGAATCCTACTCGACGGAAAGGCCTGTTTCCCAAGCTGCAATCGCCATGGGACGGTCCTTACACAGTCCTAAACAGACTGAATGACGTCATCGTAAGGATTCGTAAGTCACCTAACTCGAAACCAAGAGTCGTTCATTACGATTGGCTTGTCGTTTACCGCGGTTGCAATTAGTTAACTGAATATTAGTCCATGGTCAGTGTGGCGTAATTCCCCCTTTCTTTCATCTCTCATTTCTTTCCTGTCTTTTTCTTCTCTTCCTTTTTCGCTCAGCTCTCTTTTGTTCAGCACTTACGCCATGTTTAGTGTACATATTTGTAATATATTCGTTTTCATTAATGTGTATTTGTTTATTATGTTTCTTAGTTATTAGTGTGTAATTATTTATTATGTTCATTATTTATTTATTAATGTGTATTTGCTTATTGTGTTATTGATTACTTGCTTGAATTATGTTGGTAAGATCCTGTTAATGGTTACACACTGTGGATATTTGTGTGACCTCCTAACTGGGGATTGTACTGCCCGGGACGTGCAGTCCTTGGGAAGGGGGCAATGTTACGAATTTTCCGAGCAACCCGCTGGTCTGGGGCTTAAAATAGTTTAAAATTCCTATTCTACGTTTCAAACAGTTAAATTTTGTTTTTTGTTGCATCAAAATTGTCCCACTAGAACGGGAGATACGGAGGTTTCAGTTTCCCCATTGTTTTTCTACGGGTTTCTAGAAATCTCGAGAAATATCCCAGCCAGCCACAATACATCGAATTAACGTCGCCGTCGACGTAGTTTCGACGTAATCATCGACGTTAAAAATCCTTGGATATGTCCACCTGTTTGCCCGTCGAGCGCTGAACTTATAGACGGCGTATCACCCGCGAGGAGTGACCGTAAGAGATAACAATCTCGCTTAACTACAGCGCAAGAATGAAAAAGGTTGACCGCCAGGAAGAGAAAATCCCCGATATTGGTCGAACACTCGTCGCTATAACGGCAAAGGGAGACAGATTCTTGGAATCCGTTTATAAAATTCAGCTCATAGTGGGTGATTTTACGTTATACATTGTCGAATTGCTTCAACAGGACAGAAAAAACCGGCTTATATTCGTCTAATAGAAGTCGTTCTTTAAAGTCTTCGCAGAATTTGTCGAATTCTGACCATTTATAAATGTAGTAATTATGCCGCAATTCCAGACATTTAAAGAATGGGCAAATACCATTTACATACGTCGTGAAGCAATGGAAATTCAATCTGCTCTGATCTTGTGCACTTTTGCCGTTTTAAAGGAAACACTTTATTTTCTATAAAATGCATTTTACTATTAGTTTGTTAGCTAATGAAAAATAATTTTTAATCCAATATGCAGAAATAACAAGTTTTAAATTAACTTCTGATCGTTTTGATAAAGTTACAAAATATACATTCATAAAAATTTGAACTCAGAGAAAATATATTAAAGAAAAAATATAATCTTGATTTTTGGAATTTAACTGATCAGTAACTCCCATTAATAGTTTATGTCTCTAATTTACATTTTAAAGGATTTACTTTTTTCCCCGGTACATTTTATGAATTGTTTCAACTGTATTAGGTATATTCAATAAAAAAAGGGGGGGTACGCTGTTTAATTCAAAGTTATGAACAATCTAAATATTTTCATATATGTGAAAAATGATGAAAAAGTAATTTAAAAAATTAAATAAATATTAGTAAATTTAGTTAACTAATACAGTTTTAGATGCAATTTTACTAACAGTAAATATAATTTACTTATTTTATATAAAAAAGTTACTTTTTCACCAGTATATGAAAATATTTAGAATCTTTATAACAGTAGATTAAATAATTTTTTATTAAAAATACCCAATACAATCAAAATGATTAATAAAATGTACCAGGGAAAAATGGAAACACTTTAATATGTAAAATAGCGACATACGCTGTTTATGCGAGTTACTTATGAGTTCAATTCAAAATCAAGATTATATTTTTAACTTTAATATATTTTTTGTATATGTTCAAACTTGCATAAAAATCTTAATATATATTTTATAACTTTATCTAAACGATTAGAAGTTAATTTAAAACTTATTACTGAACATTTAATTCAAAATTGCTTTTCATTAGCTAAAACCAGTATTAAAATGTTATATTGAAAAATATAAAGTGTTTCCTTTTTTTAAAACGGCTTGTGCGCAAGATAAGAACTGCTTGAATTTCCATGCTTTCACGATGTATTTAAATATTATGTGACTCACACATTCTCTAATTATCTAGAATTGAAGTATAATTAGTACGTTTATAAATTGTCAGGATTCGACGAAATCGTCAAGGAACGAAGTAATTGAACGATTTGAAAGAATTGAACGAATTGACGCAATTGAACGAATAAGCCTGCTTTTTTTTATTACTTTTTCCCTGTAATAAAATGAGAACAAGTTTTCTATCTATAAATTTCAGTCCTTCCCCCCGTCCCACGAGAAAAATCTTGTCTACTTCATTACACAAACAGTGTTTTATTTATCTCTCTTAATTCTTTGATTTGTTAAATTTTACTACTCCAAACAGGTTTATATTACATACTAGATGCATACATATTAGTATACAATTTAAAAAGAAAAAAAATTACCTTTGCATAAAAAGCTTAACCTATTTCATATTAAGTTAAGCCATAATGCAATAATGGTTGACTTTTGTTATAGTAAGCTCACATTAAGTAAAATCGTGCTTATTATGAGTTAAAAATATTTTATATGTTTAAGGTACGCAGTTGATTTTATGGTAATTGTACCTGTATATTTCCCTCTATAATAAAAAATAACAAGACTTATAATTAGCGATTAAAAAGAAAATGATTAAAAGAAACAAAGCACATAAGTATTAGTTAAGTAATTATTTAACTCACCTCTAAAATTTTGACGGCCGGAATTGAAATTAGTAGTTACCCCGACAAACTTTAACAACACCGGCCAACACAATTTAAAGAGAGTCAGACAAACTTATTAATGCATGTCAAGCTAACGATAAATCGTGTTAGTATTAAACTTGAAAATATTCCAAGAGATTCTGAAAAAATATCCACTTTTATAGTTAAAACTATCGAAAATGTACTCTTCTGTGCAGTGCAGCCGAGATCAGCCAGTGACTACGCTATGAAAATGAAGCTAGATCTGCCCTTGCATAAAAAAACTGCGAAGCGAACCACGACCGAACCATACACACACAAAAATAAGAAAAAAAAGGGCATCTGTGACGTGACTTCAGCGTTCTCCAAAATTCGGAGAAATCGGGTGGGGTGGACAGGTCAAAGGTCGTGTGAAAGGACACGGTAACGTTTGTCTCCCCTGCACTGTTTATTCGACGTTAAACTGACTATTAACTAAGCTGAAAAAATTTCTCGGTGCTCCATCTGTTTCTTCTTGGCTGGCTGGGGGGTCTCTCAGAGCGCCGAAGCTATGAGCGGAAAATCGGTGATCTATTGACGTAATAGAGACCTTGTGAGGGTGACCAACCTAACATTCGAAAGTCAGCCGCCTCCCTGACCAGCATACAACGGCTCTTTATAACGTCGACAACACAATGTATGTTTGATCTCTTTTAAATGCTATTTTTTGCTGTAATTTTTCCTCGACCTATTTTCGACATTTCGACATCAGGAATACGTAATTTATACGTGTGTGCGCTTGCTGGGATGGGTCCTAGGGCTTCGTGCTCTTCACTTTTGGGGACTTATTTTTGGCGCCAAATTTGGCAATATATCGCCAAAAATCGCCAAGCTTGCGACATTTTGGTCATTTGGTGCAATTTTCCCAATGGGGCTTGAAAGTTTGTTTTTCCGCATTAAAAAGGCATAATAACCTTATATTTCTCTTCTATGACGTAATCAAAATTCCCGCTTTATGTGGAATCTTCGTGAAATAGACTTGTCCGGTAGCTTCTTGTACCTTCTGCTTCGGCTATATATAGAAGCGCTTCAAAAGCCCCACTTCAGTCTGCGTTGATCGCTCGACCTGTGAGTTTACTGTATTACGCTTTGTATTAACGCTACAGAAGCAGTGTTTTGACTTGCTTTTCGAAGCTGTTTTTAAAGTGCTGTGTGCAAATTCTTGATTGCTGAGTCTTGAGAGACTGTTAGTGCTATCTCTCGTATATTTTCACTGAATTTTTGCCATTGAAAGTGATTTATTTTATGTAAGAAATACAGCATTTGTGAGAGCTTCAGATCTAAGCGGACTGTTAAAAGCACATTACCGTTTGATTGTGCTTGAGAATTTTGTACAGCTTATTGTTCGACGAAGTTCTAGAAGCAATAAAGTTCGTTTTCCATCCTGAAAAGTGGACTTTTTACTAGAATTTTCTACACCAATCGGACTTTAGAACGACGAACACTGGAAGCAAGCAGAGTGTTCTGCAACAGGAGTAACTCGAGTATCAGGGGCAAGAGTTCTCATAGGTGGAAGCTTTGACACAGCTGGTTCGGTTAAAGTCATTTGAGAATCTCGAGTACCAGCACCAGGAGTTCTCATTAAAAGTTTAATTGGTCATTGTTGGGTAAAAAAGAAGTTGCATTCATAATAGGATATTGGGATGTAACATTTTGTTGAGAGGCATTACGAGTAGGCGAATTTTGGAAAATTGCATTAGATTGAGTTTTGGACTGAATTGGAATATAAGAATTTTTCATTTTAAAGCATTGGTGGACATTATGAACTTTTTTGTAGCAGAACTGACAGGTTACAGAATATTTCATAAAATTGATTATCTTTGGAAAATTGTTTGAATTTGTGAAGTTCTATTACTAAATCTAGATTTATATTGATTGCTTCTGTAGTTGTTACGAAATTGTCTGTTGTATGGTTGATTACGTTGGTATTTAGAGTTGCTGTGTTTACGAGTAGAAGGATTACCTTTTTCTGGCATCTTCAAGTTTTGTAACTTGATCTTTTAGAAGGTTCACTTCTTCCGTTATTGACATAATCTGGGAGGACTGAGCTCGGGGTGGGGAGTTAACAGAATTAGTTTGCTGCAATTCATGAGCACGGGAAACAGCCTTATCATATTTATCCACTTTTTCAATTTGCAAAATTTTTCTAATATCACGAGGACTTGCATTAAGAAAATGATTAAATTTTATTGTATCCAATACTTCTTTATCAAATATGTTGTTATAATTTTCTTGGTGATTAGATCTAAACGAAGCGATAAATTCAGTATCGACTCATTAGGATGTAAATTTAGATTATGTAACTGGCTTATGTTTGCTTGTGTATTATTAGTTCCAAAAAAATTCTGAAATTGTGTATAAATCTCACCAACATGTTTTGCCTCCACAAAAAAAAGGAGACTCTGCATAATACTGCAGAGCAGCACCTGAAAATTTAGTACTTAGAAAAAATTTTGTTTGTGCGTCATCCCAATTATTTAATTTTTGTAGGTCCTTAACTTGGTTGAAGAAGAACTCTAGTAAATGAGGTTCTCTTTGAAAAGGGAGAATGTTCAGAATGGCTGTATTAGACATATTTGTTGAACTTGCGATTTTATTCTTATTTTTTGAATTCATTTAAAATTATGCACATACAAAAATATGACAAAAAAAACATATAAATTTGCTACTTATTAATTTTAAATCCACATACACAAAACATTCTTAAATCTACTTAATTTGTTTAACTTATTCAGCAGTATACTGAGAAATTGTAAACTACTTGAATATGCATGCAAAAAATATAAGATAAATAACGTTCATTGTTTCGAAAGGGGGGCAGGGTGAAAGGTACCCTGCCATTTTAAGATCTCTGGCTCAGCTCGGGGGATTCTCCCCCTTTGACATCGAAAAGAGTCTATACTCCGATAACATCAAGGAGATAGCCAGCGTTGTTCTGTACACTCATGGTCATCTATAGATCTCCCCATGGACACGACACCAACCAACCATTGTTTCGAAAAAAATTACTCTTTATGAAATATGTACGTAAAAAAAATCTAGATCCCGGAAAAGACTCCATATTCTGCAGAGTATCCAAAACTTTAAGCAACTGCTCCACTAGCCTTACCAATCTACACTCTAACTTTGTGAACATCTCAAATCCATCAGAGATTTCAAATGTGGCTATTGCAAATGAGCTGGCTACATACTATTCGAACACCAGTAGATTAGAGTTTAGCAACGGAGATAGATCTGTTCGCACCACAGTCAAAAAACTTTTAAGCGGAGCGAGATCGCGGGTTAGCAACAATCCAATGTCGGATGACATCACCATAGAAGAACTAGACCGCGCAATTAACCCATTCGTGCCTGGATATTTTTTCGACTTTCTTCGATTTTTGCTAACACCAGCAGTAATTGATAAATTTCTGATGTCAACTTTTTGAACAAGGGATGATTTCATTTAAAATCATTATGTATAAAATTGAAATGTCAACATCCTACTTGGCCATATTAAAATATTTTGCGGAATTGAGGTTCGATACTCGCGAATAAAGGCTAGGAAAAATAAATAACGTTTTCGACTGATAGCGAAAATGCCGTCCCAAAAAAGGGACGCTAGGCATAAATGGGTTAACGAACTAGATCCACGGAAATCACCAGGCTGTGATCTTGTTTTTGAATAGATGGTTAAACATTTTGGCAATGTTGCAAAAGACTTTCTTCTAAAAATAATCAACACCTCTTGGAAAACTGGAAAGCTGCCAAAGTTATGGAAAATGTCTATCATTATCCCAATCTTGAAACCGGGAAAACTGCTGATGAATGTAAGAATTATAGACCAATTTCTCTAACAAGTATTCTATGCAAAATTACTGAGCGCATCATTAATTCTAGAATATTGGGTGTTCTCTCCGAACAGAAAAATCTAAGCTACTCTCAAGGTGCCTATCGGAAGCACCATTCAACAGAAGATCAACTGTTCCACCTTTGTCAATCCATCATTGGCTGCTTTCAAGAGAAACCTCCAAGAAAAACAACGGCTGTCTTTCTTGACATGTCGTCAGCTTCCGACACTGTTTGGAGGCAAGAGCTGATTTACATTGTCCACAGTTATGGAATCAAAGGAAACGCACTAATATGGATTGCAGACTTCCTGATACATAGGAATTTAAGGGTTCGTTTCAATGGAGCTCTTTCAAAAAGCAGGAAAAGTTGGGCAGGAGTACCCCAGGGCTCTGTTCTTAGCCCATTCCTTTTTCTTTTGTATGTCAATGATATCCACCAACATCTGAGTGATGAAACAAAAATTGCATGCTTTGCAGATGACATAGCAATATGGCATACTTCCAATGATATTGACAATTCTGCCCTCACTCTTAACCAATCACTGAAGAATGCCCTAACCTGGTCTCAGAAACTTAAACTGAAATTTAATCCTCAGAAGTCGCTATTCACAGTGTTTACCACAGATCGAAAGCACAGAAATAAATTCAGACTTACCATCATGCTGGATGGCGTCCCCCTTACACAAACAGCTAATCTAAAATACCTAGGAGTACAACTTGATCCTGAATTGTGCTTTGGAGAACACATCAGGAACTGTGGAAACAAAGCTCTAATGAGGCTAAAGATCCTAAAGAGCTTGTGTGGCACCAACTGGGGAGCAAACCCCAAAACTCTTCGGACCACCTTCGGACCCTGGTAAGACCACACCTTGAGAATGCCACCCCATTTGGGCCCATACTTCTGCCACAACACTCAACTACTTAGAAAGCATCCAGGCAAGAGGGGCCAAAATTATCTGTGGCGCTGTTTCCTCTACAAACAATGAAAAAGTGATACGAGAATGTGGCCTCATCTCACTCAAAAACAGAAGGAAGTACCAAACCATAAACTTTACTAACAAAATGCGATGTCGTGACCCAGACCATATTTCAAGAAGAACCTTTGAAAATTGGTTCAAGAAAACCAGACTTAAAAGATCACCTACTTTACAATTTGATTCCAACATAAGACGAGAGATCGGTCTCGAGCACAGCACCCTTGTTTTCCTGGAGGAGCCCACAGTCTGTAAGTGCTTACCCAGGAATACTACTGTCAACACCAATCTCATTGTTCCATGCTCCAAAAAGGAATTTAAATCAGATATGTTTGAAAAAGGTATGCAGACTATCAATGCAATGTCGGAAAGTAACCTTGTCCATGCATTGCTGACGAAACTATTCAAAAAGGAGGAGCGGGTGTACACTTTGTATTGCCCAACGGCCTAACTACGAACCATTCAATGGGCACTGGATCCATTGCTCCAAATTTCACCAGTGAACTTTGGAGCAATAAATTATGCATTGCATGAATATATCTCACTCAACAATACTGATAAAGCTAATGGGCTTGTCATCTTTTGTGACTCCAAAGCTGCCTTAGAAGCAATAAATAACGGTCAGACAAGGCTAACCCATGATATCATACACCAATTGAATGAAATTAACAAATTAAACAAGGTATGTATTCTGCAGTGGATGCCTGCGCACGTTGGCATCCCTGTAAATGAGGAGGCAGATCAACTTGCCATGGAAGGGAGACATCTCAATGATGGAAATATCAACAGAGCCACTCTTGACGATGTGAATGCGATTGCAAGGTACCGTCTAAGAGAAAACACCATTAAAAAGACTCACAGATTTGTGAAATAAACGCCAATAGGAACCTCACTAAAACTATTACTCGCCTTAGAACAGGCCACTATGGAGGCATGAAAATCCAAAGAGATGGCAATAGAATCTACCGTCTCTGCAATAATTGCGATAATATTCCACTGACTCCAAAACAAATTTTCGACTGCCCTGCCATTTTAAGATCTCTGGCTCAGCTCGGGGGATTCTCCCCCTTTGACGTCGAAAAGAGTCTATACTCCGATAACATCAAGGAGATAGCCAGCTGTGTTTTGTACACTCATGGTCATCTATAGATCTCCCCATGGACACGACACGACACCAACCAACCATTGTTTCGAAAAATATTACTCTTTATGAAGTATGTATGTATATATATTTATAGTAAAAAAATAAATCATAATACCCTCGTCAATGTAAATAAAAGTCAAATAATGCATATAACTATAATACTAGATATATTCATATAAACACTCGTAAAAGAAAAATATGCTTTAACGCACAATACAATAAAAAAATTAAAAAAAGGTTGGGATCCAAAAAAAAAAACATGAAATAAAAAGGAAGATCTCTTAAAAGTCTTTTGTATTTTTATCGTCACAAAACCGCAACAAATTTTGTAGCACGAATATCATAAAATATTAGTGCATTAGCTCATGCAGGATCGTGCCTGGTAAACGGCACCATGATTTCGTGTGAAGTTGGCGATGATCCTTGAAAGAAGATGGTTGGCATGTAAATCGTTGTCACATATGGTATGAACAATCTTGAAGAGCACCGCGTCGTTGTATTAAAAATAAAGAAATGTGTCGACATCCATCGTGCGTATTAAGATATACTTAGGAATGCAGCACTTCATAACAATGTTGTGGAAAAACACATACATCTTCTTAGCGTTTGTCGATTTTATATCTTACCGGAAGGGAGCACAGAAAACTCTGGAACAATGGAAAAAACACATTATGAAAATCATACTCTTGAGGAATTACAGAAAAGGCGATAAAGATGCTGCATGTCTTTTTTTAGTTTCCAATCGATGTCAAAAAGCAGTTACACATTATTACCAAAAAATATTACAAATTTACAAAAATTCCTGTTCAACTCCACGGTTAAAAATATAGTACATACGAGTACATTCAATAACAATATATATTGGAGAGTATAAAAAATCTTTCAGAGTTATACTCCCTCACAATCACGGAGCGAAGGGGAGAGAGCCACCTCCATCCTGAGAATGGCTCTTCCCCATCTAAAATCGGCAGCTCAACTGTTAAAATGACCGTTATGAAAAACCGTCAACAGAGAGTACAAAACGGTAGAGGTAAGGGTATCTGGTTTGTTCTAGAAAATTTCGAGACGTCAGCAGTAAGTGCCTTTACACAGCAGAAGAGAAAACCGGAAAATATCAGTTTCTGCCCAGACAGATCACATAAGCGAAGAGCTGCTATTATTATTATTATTTTCTTTCAGCAGGCGAGCAGCTAATAAGAGCGCAACGTGAGAAAGAAATTTACTCTTGTGGTTTTGCAAAGAGGCCCAAGGAAGGGGAAAAATACATTTTGATTTTGATGATTAAATCCATAGTAATTAAAATATAGAAAATATATCCTATGAGATGAAAGAGCAAGAGAACAGACCTTTTTGAAACTTTTTTCACCAGCTGGGCATTCAAAGAGCCACAATCGGACGGCTAGCAAAAGCCGGTCCAGACAGCAATCCAGCTTAGCATATATATCAATGGGTGAAACACACCGGTAGAACAACTTTCAAAGGTGCTCTCGAGAATATACAACAGTGTGTGAAGGCCTATACAAGAGTGTGAGGGCCTAGATATTTCTTCGTCACACAGCCCTCTAGTTCCTGCGCATAGGCTTTGTTATACATCTCCCGTGGGTGTCGGCCCTGGCGTCTTGTCAATAGGATCGTCCCGACCCCCGTTGGTGTTGGTGCACTCAATACTTTTGAATGATGTATAGATTTAACTACGTGGGATTGTTTTTTTTTGTTTCAATTTAAGCTAGCTAATACTACTTTACCTCGGATATTCAAGAGTAGAAAGCCGTTCGCCTGAACGAAGCTAGAAACCCAGACCACACCAAAAACAACAAGTGCAAAATATACTAATCAGCTCGGGGTTACTCAGTTAGTCGAAAGTTTTTGAAGTCTGATTATCTTACCTATTCATTAAAATTTACATTTTTTGTTTTAATCCTTTTATCTGTATCTGCATAGTTTCAAACAATTGAATGTCAGATTTGTCAGAGAAATTAAATCGCCAGAGTCGCGTCCGTGTTCGTAATAAAATAATATATATATATATATATATATATATTCAAAATTAATAGCTCAGATAAATGCTTTAATTTAACAGACGGCTGTAATGTTAGCTCTACTACATACTTCATTCGTTTTGCGCTTATCACGAGTGATCTGTTTTATAGTTTATTTCGATCTTAGACCAAGGTTGTTTGCAAGCTTCTCCCAAAAATCGCCCCTCTGATGCTTAATCTGAGTATGCGGACGAGTTTTTACTCTTCCGTGTTTCCTCATCCTTGAAATATTTTTCGTGATTCGTTGAGATTGTAATTAGTATTTAATCTCTTAAACTATACACCGAAACAAGTACCTAATTATTTATCAAATATGTCTGCACATGTAATATAAACGCGGAAACAGTGCTAAAAAATAATAATCCAAGATCCCAGGGCCCCGGACCTTACTTATTCTCTCATTCTCAAAATGTATACGATAGAGTAGTGTTAGTAGGTACAGTAAACGTATGCATGCTTGATAGCTTGAGCCGCCGGCCAAAACTCAGGTACCACTTGCTACAGGTGCGTAAAAATAATACTAACTTTACTTAAATTCTCACAGCTGATTTTAAGTATGTTGTACTGAATATTGTTGCAAATTTTGAATCAATACTGCCAGACACTTTCTGTGCGCTGTAATTATCGCCAGATGCTTTAAAGATCGAAAGAAACAAATATTATTTTTTCGGAGAGTGTATCTCTCCCTCCTATACTTACGGTCTACTCTAAAATGCAGTGTGCGTGCCTATGGTATTTAGTATTTTGTTGGGTCTATTCAAAGCAGCTGTGACTTCGGTTTCAACGAGTAAATTAAAAGTATTTGCAGTGTTTTGAAAAATAGTATGGGAGAGTTATTAAAAGGTATTTACTTCGAATATAAATTTAGTATCGATTACGGAAAGGAAGTTTGGCAACTTTTGGTGTACATATGTATGAATGTAACTCGCATATGTCAAAAACTATTTGCCGTAAATTGTTGAAATTTTATATATAAGATTGTTGCAACATCTAGTTGTGTGACTCGATTTTTGGTTCCAATCTACTGGGGAGTTCATTTACAGGACCACCCAAAAGAATTTCAAAACATTAGCGTCTATGCATATTTTCTATATATTACGTCAGCAGTCAGTCATTATTTGGTCCGTATCCATAATCTCGCCATTTGTTATCGACCTGCTCGAGCTTTGCCGAAATATTGCCATTTTTGACGTACAAAATAATTACAGATTTCGTGTAACTCTAAAACTGTTTACTGTAGAATTTTGACGCTTTGTATTTAGAACTAGTGTAACATACAATTGTGTTTTTTTTTTTTAATCGAATGGGTAATTTATTTAAAGGGTCAATCAAAAGACTTTCAATACATTAAGGTCTGTGGATACGTTCAATCCATTAAAAGTCTGTGATGAATCATTATATTGCGGCTATCACCAAAATCTCACCAACTGTTTCAATCTTGTCAGCTTTTTGCGAAATATCGCCCAATTAGGCGCCAAAAACAAATCTTTCAAATTGAACCCAGCTTGACGATATCTCACCTGTTTGGCTAGCAATTGCTAAACCTTACTATTATTGCAGTATTTTATCCCTTTCAAGCAAAAACGTTTATAGAAGTGCTCCGAAAATATTTGTAATTTAAGAGACGTTCAAGGAAGTCCTGTGGTGTCCACATGAGATTTTATTCTTCCGATCTTTAAAGCGTCTGGCGACAATTACCGCCCACAGAATGTGTCTGGCAGTAATTATTCAAAATCTGAAACAATATTCTGTACAACATACGTAAAAATCAGCTGTGAGAATTTAAGTAAAGTTAGTATTATTTTTACGTACCTGTAGCAAGTGGTACCTAGAATTGGCCGTCGGCCCAAGCCAGCAAGTATGCATATGTTTACTGTACGTACTAACACTACTCTATCGTATACATTTTGAGAATGAGAAAATAAGTAAGGTTTGGGAGCCCTGGGATCTTGATCTAAAAAAGGAATAAGTTTTCTTGACCCAGTTTATATTATTATTATTAACAACAGAATTAGGAAAGCAGTTGTATTTAAGTAACGTTACACAGTAAAAAAATTCAGAAACGTTACATACTTATAGCAGAAAGGTTTCCGAAAGTATAGCGTAACCTACCGATGCTCTACTCGAACTCATGATTTCGGAAACGTATAACCCACATTTCGGCTTAAAATATTTACGGGGAAAGGAAATCTTCATTTGGGACTTCGAGCGCATGCGCCAACCCAGCAAACACACTACTGCCCGCAAACTGACGGCAGGGTACCCGCCGTGCTGGCAAAGTGCCGTACGCCGGGAGCACAGTGCATTGTCGTCAGTTTAAAGTCACTGGAATACCAATGCCTGAAAAATGCATATGCGCCAGTACATTGCCAGTAATGGTGAAATGCCTGTCGCGCCCATGTGTCTAAAACATGCATGACATAGTTAACGGCGTGGTACTGTTTAAAATGTACCGAGCCAGCACTTTTTAGAGGTAATGGGCCAGTAAATATTTCGTAGTGTTAGCATAAAATTTCTTTATTTCATTTAAATAAATGGGACCTATATCAGATGTCGTCCCAAGGCCGCACGTTGGCTTAATCAAACTCTGATAGGCGTTCTTCTTTTTCTTCTTCTTCTTCTTATTATTATTGGATGTGGGGGTGGTGGAGGAGTTCATTTTGGACTTTCTCATATTTCAGTACTAAAACTAAAATAATACAAACAAGTTCAATATGGTATAAAAATATTCATGCAATTTTGTGAGAAATTCTAGCTTTTTTAGCTTTCGGGCACCCCCCCCCTTCTCCCCTCCCAGGAAATTTTTTCTCACTATGTCCCTGTTTCTATGTTCAGCCCCTTTTAATATCTACCAGAATAGAGGTGCAAAAATATAAGCTCTCTGTACTTTTTTTCTTTCAGAGAATTTTAGATTAAATTAAAATTTTTAGCAACCTTCACAATTGTTTCTATTGATATTTATTTTATTACATTAGATAAAACAGTGGTAAAACAAAACGCTTACTTAATTTTATAATAAATCAGGTAATTAATGCTAAAATTTATAATAAAACAAATCAGGGCTCCAGGGACGTGCTAAGTTTGTTCAGACTCATTTATTTAAAAACGCTATTTAGATTCTTCTACAATTAAACTTTGATTCTCACTTTTCTTACGAAACTTATGGCAGGTGCAAAAAAAAAAATGAATAAATAAATAAAAAAAAGAGACAGACATATACATCAGACCTCTTTCCCAGTTAAAAACTGCTGTCTCAGATTTGGCGATATTAGAATGGATGCAATATTCCAATTGTTTTCGCAGATCTGGCTATATTTATTGAGATTATTTGTTGGTCGTTTTCAGCGAATGTATTCCAACCTCCAAAACAAAGGGAGTTTAAACCATTATTGAATCCATGCTTAACCTATTAGAAAAACTAAAAATTTTAGCATTATACTCAAAATACAGTTAAATACTTGGTTTAAAGAACAAATAAAAATACAGTCAATCTTGAGTAATTCAAAATTAAAAGGACAGAAGAAAAAAATCGAAATATCTAAAAGTTTCGAGATATATATATATTCCCACAAAAAAAAGAGATGCATTAAAAAAAAATTCTAGAAATCGACCATAAATTCGAATTTTTCAAGTTTTATTTGAGCAGTACGCATAGGGATGGATGTTCGACGAGACAGAGATTTGCACCTTTTTTGCAAGATGAGACAAACATTTTTAACATTACGATACAGGGATCTTGTTAGATGAGTATACGAAACTGATGATAGCTTTTCTTCTGTTGCTCTGAAATTCACAAAATTATTCTGCAGAAAGCAAACACGGTGGTTCTATTTACATTTATACATTTATTTTACAATTGCCATAAACATTAAACATTTAACATTACAAGGGGCATCTTTCAGCCCAAAATACAAAGGGGTTAGGCGTCTTTCAGCTCTAAGCACCTACGCAGTACGCAGTAGAAAAGCAAGTGGGGTTTTTTCCCCCAGAGATCAATGAACTTTTTATCCCATAGATCTGGGATACAGACAACTAGCGCCATCAAGCGCTATTAAAAGGAGGTTATGAAACACTCCCCATCTGATAATTTTACAAAAATTATCACCTTTTTCTCTTTATCAACAACAACAAAAAAAAAATACTTACCAATTACCTCAATCTATAATAGCACTAGGTTAAGTAAGAATGTGAACATATAAATTTTCTTCAAAGTACAACTTAAATTTAAACAGATGATTACTAAACACAAATTTCTAGATTAATTACAAAGTCAAAATTAATATTTTTAAAGTCAAAGAATTTAACAATTATACTTCAGTAATGATTCACAAGTTCAATGTTTATGTATCAGTCATTGATTTCCAGTGGATATAAAAGCTGGACTGGGCGTCGAAATTCTCCATTTTTAGTTTTTACGACGCATGATCGGACGAGGCCATCTCTACCTTTCATAGTTTGTGTTAGTCTAGCTAAGTTCCACAAGAACTTAGATTTAGTTGAGCCTTCAAAGAGAACAATGTCCCCAACTTGTAAGTCCCTCTTCTTCTGAGGAGTCGAAAGTTCGTGGAAATTTTTGTTATTCAAAAGGTACTCACCTTTCCATTTTTTCTATAACTGAGACAAAATCTTAGATTGGTATAATTTTCTTTATTTCAGTCCTTCCTTGGTTGAAGATCTGTTTGGTATTTCTACAAAGTTGTATGGATATTCTATTTTTCTTCCAACGAAAAGAAAATGAGAAGGGGTTAAGGGTTCTGGCTCTGAATGATCATTAAATACATAACTAATCGGTCTTTGGTTAAGGATATTTTCAATCTCGGCAAGAAGAGTCATGATCTCTTCAAATGTAAGCTGAGCTCTTCCTAAAGCCTTTCTCAGCGGTTCTTTAATCGATCTCATTAATCTTTCATAGAACCCTCCCCACCATGGGGCAAGCTCAACTATGAATTTCCAGGTTATCCCTTCAGATGATGCAAAATTCTGGATTTCTTTGCCTTTGATCAGGTCTACAAAGTATTGTAAGTCCTTACTAGCACATTTAAAAGTTTTAGCATTGTCAGAGTAAAATATCTTGGTGTTCCCTCGTCGGGACAAAAAGCGTCTAAGTGCTAAAATAAAACTTTTAGTAGACAAATCTGAGACCAGTTCGAGGTGAACTTCTCGAGTGACTGCGCATGTAAATAATGCGACATAAGATTTTTGGGTTTCTTTTCCCAACTTTACGTATATGGGTCCGGTGAAGTCGACACCTGTCACACTAAAGGGAGGAGATTCAAGAATTCTGTCCTTGGGTAACTGTCCCGTCATTTGACTTGCTGGTTTCGCTGAATACCTTCTGCAGATGAGACACCTGTTTATAACTTTTCTTACGACTTGTCTTCCTTTGGGTATCCAATACCTTTGGCGAATCTTCGTTAAAGTAATACTTACACCAGAATGCATAGCTTAATTGTGGTCTCGCAATATTATTAATTCTGTAAATCGTGAATTTCTTGGTAGTAGAATTAGGTGTATCTCATCTCTTGTAAATTCGCCTTCTTCCAATCTTCCTCTTATTCTGAGAATTTGGTTTTCATCTAAAAATGGGCATAAACTATATATACTGGAATCTGGTGAAATGGGTTTTTGAGAATTTAGAGAGGCTATTTCCGGAGCAAAATATTCCATTTGGACTTTACGGATGCACATGTCTTCACACATTTGAATTTCTTCTGTGGAAAGAGGGCCCTTATTTACGTTCGTTTTTTTCAATGCATTAATAAATCGTTTAACATATGCTATTATTCTTATAAACTTTGTGACTGAGCTAAATTTATGTCAAGCAGCTCTTCTTTATTTTGAACAATACAGTCATTCACTAAAATGTTATTACGAGCTTCAGGGATGTCTTCATCTTTTATTTGAGTTATCTGTTGTTCTGACCATTCTGTAGTAGGGCATTGTAGCCAAAATGACCCCAGCCACCAAAGAAAGCTTTTCTTCAGTGATTCGGCAGTCAAACCTCTGGTTAGTAGATCAGCCGGATTTTGCTTACCGTGGCAGAATCGCCATTGCCGAGGGTTGGTATTTTCCTGAATTTCGGTGAACCTGTTACAAACAAAGGGTTTCCAGTTCTTGGGGGATCCTTTGATCCAGCATAATATTATATTAGAATCAGTTCACAAAAAGGTGTTTTTTATAATATCACCGAATAGTTTTTGAAGCTATTTCGACACTCTGGAAGCAATTACAGATCCCATCAGTTCTAACCGTGGTAACGTTAAAAGCTTTAAGGGGAGCAACCCTACTCTTTGAACAAACGAAGGTAGTTTTAATTTCACCTAATTTGTTGGTGTACTGAAAGTAAGCTGTACACCCAAAAGCCTTTTACTTGAATCACTAAAAATATGTAAATCACAGTTTTTCACCACGTCGCAGTCAGGGAACCCAAGCAGCAATTCATCAGTGGCCAAACTTTGGCCAAACATCGCTCACCGAGGAAGTTGACATGGGGCCAACATCGCCGGCGATATGGGCGATTGATTGGGCATGTCTCATCGGGTGAAGATTGGCCAATCTTCTGGCGCCAATGGATTTGATCGTCGGTCGAACAGTCGCCAAACAGATACCAAAGACTTTCATCGTCGGTCGAACAGTCGCCAAACAGATACCAAAGACTTTCATCGTCGGTCGAACAGTCGCCAAACAGATACCAATAACGTTGATCGTCGGTCGAACAGTCGCCAAACAGATAGCAATGACTTTCATCGTCGGTCGAACAGATAGCAATGGCTTTCATCGCCGGTCGAACAGTCGCCAAACAGATACCAATGACTTTCATCGCCGGACGACCAATCGCCAAACAGTTACTATCGACCGTCGATCAGTTGCCAAACGGTTATTATCGACGGCCGACCAATCGCCAAATGTTAACCCAAGCAATCCCAGCCTTTATACCCCAGTTTCTATTGTATATATATATAAATTATTCGCTCTAAAGGTAATTTTATTATTCCAGGTATTTTATTTTTCAATCTGACAAATAGTACTTTATATATATGTATATATTGTCACCTTTAATAAAAAGTGGCACTGCCAGAAGGGGAGGGGGCAGTTAAAGTATCAGGATATGTATTTCTGCCCCCCCCCCTTCATATTTTCACTTTACTTAGTATGAGCTCTCAGATATTTACACTCACTTAAAAAAAGTATTTGAGTGCAAGGCAAAATTTCCTATTTTGATTTTGTATAAATACCCAGTTTAAAACACACTCAAGAAATAAATAAATAAAATATATAAATGTGTGTGTATATACAGTAGTACCTCGACTTAAGCAATTTTCAAATCTCATCAATTCGCCTTTTTTATTTACTAAATAACTTTGGTTTACGATTTTAATAATGTAATTTGCTATATTATCTTAAGATTTTTCTAAATAAGAAAATTAGTTAAATTATTCTTTGAATATGCAATATTAATCCCCCCCCCCAAAAAAAAATTATGGCTATGCCTGTGTATAATGAAGTAACATCCTCATACTTTAAAACAAACATTAAAAATGTTACTTTTTATTAATTACTTGTGGGCATAAACACAAAAATGTATAGAAAATGGCATCACTGATATTCATCCCCCCTTTCTGCATACTGTTACATAGTAGGTTTAAAAAAATGCTCCTATATAAAACTCTGCCTACACTCACACTAATTTTAAGCTGATCAAGTGTAAAAAATAAAAATATATGTAACTTATGCAATCTGTATGTAACTTAAATTAGGTAAAAAAAGGTGGAGTCAGTACCATATGGAAAAACAGATTTAAATAAATAATTATTCTCCAAGTAGAGGGTTCCTTTTCTTTTCTTTTTTTTTTTCATGCACTAAGTACTATTTTTATACTCTAAACTGACATATTTGCAGTCCCAGGTTAACTTATACAAAGTTGAGAGTTGATCAGTTACTTCATATTATAAAGTTTTATTGTACTTTTTTCTTGGAACCTTTAAAATGGCAGCTTCTCCTGCAGTAGGTTTTCATTTTGTCGAATGAATGCTTATTAAACCTATGAAAAATATTTCACCACCGTTACACCCCCCCCCCAAAATTTTTACACTTAAACTGGTGCCCCCATTATGAAATGGCCAGTAGTTCAGGCATTTGTAGTGGTGAAAGACTTGATTATTAAGTACCCTCCAATCAAAAATTTATACTTACCATCTTCTTCAAAAGCATTTATCATTAAATTTTTATGAACTGTTGCTAATCACAAAACATGTTTTTAAAACCCCATTCATAGTTTTCTCAATAAAAAAGATTAATGACACAGATTTTAATGATATTCAAGGTAAAACATAATTAAAAATGAAAAAGTTTATTAACATTCTTTATTACATACAAAATAAATCAGTATTTCATGAAATAAATAAATATATATGCAATGTTTTTTCCCTCTTTCCATCATTTTCCATCTACTACTTGTTCGTTGTTCTCTGGATGAAAGTTGATAACCAGAAACTGGGAAGAAAAAAAAAAGTACAATTTAGAATTTATAAAACATTAGAATCTCAGAAATGTCACATTTAAGATAAACAAGAATAAAACATTAAGTACTTTCAGATGCAGTAGTATCTTAAAAGGTTTCAGTCAAAAGGAGGTATATAATTTCAGTCAAATTGCAAAAACTCCAGCCGGCAATCAGACATAATTTAGTTGCCCTCCCCCCCAAAAAAATAGTAATTTTAGAACATTAATTAAATTACATGAAATAATCCATTAACACCAAGTGCACACAAGTAGTTCATAAAATAACAAAAATAAATTCTTTAATTTCTTAACAAAAATAATAAGTCTATTTAAGGAAGTTAATTTTTTATAAAAATTTATTTAAAATTAAATGCTCTATTAGTTTTTATCTATTTGAAAGTAATGACAATTTATCCATGTTGTGTTTAGTGAAGAAAATTTGGAAAACTAATTTCTTATTAACACGTGAGAAACCTAAGCTTACCTTTAACAGTTTACCTTTGTATAATAAAATGATATTTTTCTTGTTACCGTATTTACTTGTGTATAACGCACACTTTTTTTTTTTTTTTTCAAAAATTTAGGGCAAAAACTCTCTGTGTGCGCGTCATATTTGGAATAATTTTTCATTGCTGCATATAATCACACGATATAGGTTTGAATCAAAAAAAGTACTCAAAGAAGAAAATAAAACTGGAAAAATCTTACTTAATAGAAGTCATTTTTTGCTACATATATTTTCCCCTCCTAACACTTCTTTCATACAACAGTGCTAGAAACATTACATTAATATAACTAGCAATCCTTATTGGTGCTACCTTGCTCTGGTCACAGTCCTCGTCATCACTGGCACAGTCAATGTCCTCGTATATCATATCGTCTTCTGTTTCATCCATCCGATTGGAAATTCCAGTCACTTTGAAGCTCTTTCTTATCGGCTGAGATGCAATTCCAAGCTTCAAATATCCATTCACATATGGTTGCGAGAGAAGGACGCTTCATTCTCCCGCTTGGAGTGAATTTGTGATCTGTTGTTGTCATCCAACAATTGTAGGCATGCCAAAATGCAACCTTAAATGGTCGGTAGATGACAGCATCTAAGGACTGCAGCACTTTCGTCATCCCACCAGGTATCATGACTAAATCACTTGAGTGACGAATTTGCGCTTTTATTTCACAGGTCCTGTGTCCGCGGAAGCTGTCCAGAAGCAGCATTGATGGCCGACGTAAAGCAACAGCCCAACGTTCCCACAATACTTTAATCCAGTCTTTCATGAGCTCCCCTGTCATCCAACCCTTTTTCCTGGACTCTTACAATTATCCCGACTGGAAAAGATATCTTAGGGATAGTTTTTCTTTGAAATCACATACGGTGTCAGCCATAATGGTCAGCATAATGGTGCATCATTGCTTGTCTGCTGCTGTTGTGCGCATTTGAATGCTTCTGTCTCCTACAGGATGAACAGTTGTGGCTTCTGGCATGTCAAACCACAATGGAGTCCGATCTGCATTGCCAATTTATGACATCTGATATCCCTTTTGTTTTCGCAGCCTTATAATGTATTGGGAGAATTTGGTACGCTGTTCTTCGTATTCTTCCGTCAGCTTTTGTGACAGCGTCGTTCTTCTCCTGATAGACTGTTACAGATCATAAAGCGTTGCACTCAGCCATGGCTCCCCTTGATGTCTTCTCTTGGAATATTCATTTTCTTAGCTATTTTACAGGCCTCGAACATCAACATTTCTACCGAGACTGAGTATCCCAAATGCCGCAGATCCATTACATAATTCAGAAGCTGCTGCTCCACTTGCGGATATTTACACGACTTCCCCCCCCAAAAGCACATTTTTTAGATGGTGCTTTCTTCAGTTTTTCTTCAATATGCCGCCACTCTCACACGTTTGACTCGCCAACACCGAATTTCTGACTTGAAACATGGTTACCATTTTCTTCTCCAACCCTTAGGTAATTACTGAACTACTTTCAACTTAAATGCTGCAGTATAACTAGTTCGCTTTACCATCTTACTCCCACGTTGTCAAAAGACTCTCACAAATAATGAAGGAATGGACAATATTTGTGTGACATTACTTTGCAACCAACACGTGACCCACCAACTGCTGTGATTTGTTCCATAACGCAGGGAGACCGGGTTGGGTTGGTCCATTTTTGAATGGGGGAAGAAAATCCAGGATCATTCCTCTTTATCTTTTTCTTTAAGCTAAGTGACGAGCGTAATGCCCAGTCCAAAACTGACAAAAAGAGAAAGGAAATGCTGGTAGTTTAGGTATTTGGAAAGCTGGACTAATAATTTTGAATGGAATGCTTAGGTTAGGAATCTACAAAGTCTTTTGAATGTCAAATTTATGGTGCGCGTTATATAAGAGGTAACAAAATTTCTCGATTTTTTCTTGTTAAGTATAGGGTGCGCGTTATACATGTGTAAATACGGTGTTTGAACACCATGCATGTTATGATGAATAAAACTTCAACCATCAATAAGCTTGACTTACTTTGAAGAAATGATGTAAGCTGATGAAGTTATCAAGTAAAATTTAAGCATAATGCAAATCCGGGATACTATGTTTCTTAATATACATGCGTAAGATTTTGCCTATATTTTAATTTCAGTGACTGAATTTTGGTAGGGCTTAGGATGACATGGGGCATCCTAATAGGGCTGAGGTAGTGGATAGGAGGCAGGGTTGTTATAATTTTGCCTAGCGCGAGGGGAAAAAAAAAATTCAAATGGGGGCTTTTTGTGCCAATCATTTGAATTAAATGATTAAGGATGTTTTATCTTAAAAAAAGTCATAAGTTCTAATTTAGCACTAGTATAGTACAGTGAAACCCCCTGATTATTCCATAATAAAATCTATTTGCTTTAAAATTTGTTTTTTGTGTTTTCCCAGAACAAAAAGCTCTACAGCCTACTTCTATGAATTTCTCTTTTTGTGTGACTCAATGTGTTGCTCCAATGGTAAAATCACTTGTTACTTAGACATAATCTCACGTCAACTACAAGATTTGTACATTACTTGATAAACAAAAGCACTTACCTTAATTTCGTCTTTCCTTTTTTATCAGAAGGGTGGGGGGAGGGGTGGCAATCATCTTCCACAACATCTACCAAACAATAACAGGCCGAGCTTCATCCATAAAAACAATTAAAACAAAAATTAAGCACCATGGAAAAATAATGAAAGCAAATGCAAAAACATATGTACAAGTGTGAAACTAATTATTACAGAAGACTTCATCTTAACCTGCATAAAAATAAGATTGGAGATAAGTCAGTTCAGCAAAATTCTGGTTAAAGCCAAAAAAAAAAAAAAAAAAAAAAAGAAAATCAGAAACACTTTCAAATTTTAAGTACGCATTAAAGTGCTATATATTAAAAGCGTATCATATGTTATTTATGGGTCGTCCCTATTTTTGTTCCTTATTCCATTAACTTAGAAATTGGGGTTAATGGAATGATGAATAATGTATCATTATTCATGATAGTGCCGTATTTTTCTCCCTTATTCCATAAAACGCATCTTTAGAATCGAAATCCATCTAAAAATTGCCGACTAAAACTGTTTTAAAATTTCCGCCAAGCATATTCCAACTGTACTTCACCATTTTAAATACTATTTGGAATGGGCATCATAATCCATGATTGTGCCGTGTTTGTCTTTCTTGGGTTGATTTCTACATTAACGCCTGGACTCTCGCCAAGGTGATGATAATTAAACATATGCAGTTACCACAGCGATTTTTTTTTCTACAGTAGAAGACCCAAAATATGCCGGGCTGTAAAATCCGCACTGTCTGTTCAATGTAAACAAAGAAATCTTCCCTGCCAGCTGCAAGTTCAGAAAACTACAGTATAACCAGAAAGTAAAACTAAATAAGCTATTTGCACTTGAAAAAAATTTTTTAGGAGTCTGTGAGCTCTAATCTTAACATTGATAACTTTCAAATGACTGACTGTGGCATAATTGACACTGAATTATGACCACATGACGCAGACTCTGACACAGTAACAAGTGAGGATGATCAAAAAGTTGATAAATTAACATTTAATGAAGGTTAGGCTGTGAGAAAGAAATATCTCAGATTTGTAGAGCAACAAAGCTGTGTTACAAACAGGAAATATTTGAAAAAAAAAATTATAATTAGAACATCCCAGTCCTAAACTGTTGAATATACATGTTTAAATAAGTTGTACTATAATCTCATAATTTTGTATATTGCATTAATCCTCTGAGTTTTTATATTATGATTCTAATTATAAGTAACATGATTTGCTTCCCTTGATCTCTATTGTATATTTTTTTCTATTATTTTCTGAGGGGGGGTGGAAATAGAATAAATTTCCTATTATGACCCAAAATCCGCAAAATTCTAAGATCTGCACAAGGTCTGGAACCAAGCTGTGTGGATTTTGGTTCTTCTACTGTATTTATGTGGTAACCATAATTTTGAATTAAATGGCGATTTGGAACAACCTGTAAGTACAGCATTCCATTACTTATTCATTTATTTTGGGTTGCCAATTAATCTAGTTTTAATAATTGTCTTCAAATTCCTTAACGGGTGCGTTCATCGGTAATTTGTTCACTTTCATTTTCATCTAGTTCTTTTGGGAGAGCGTTGAAACTCATACTATAACACTTAGAGACCCATGACTGCAAAGCTTGCCAAAGTGAGGCAATTTTTTAGGTTGGCAAGAGTGGGGGTGTTAAAATAGGAATCAACTCTTTCTTGTTCCATTTTCTATTTACAATCTACATTTTCTATTTACAATGTTTTGAATAAAAGAAAAAATATCTTGAGTGACTCCATTTGACTTTCCGACCACTTTATCTTTACCAAGCATTTAAATAAATTTCATTTAACTCAATCGGATGCAATGTTAAGGCACTAGAGCACCATGGGTGATCACTCACCCTGGTGACCATGGTTTGAGTGCTGTAATGTATAAGAACGCTTTTTTGTAGTCCTGTAAAAAACTGTAAGTTATACACTTACTAAACTTTATGCAGTATGTAAAACAGAGACCTATAATATGCATACCTAATATGAGCTCAATCGAATGCACTATATAGATACTAGCTCACTTCCTTAGGCTATAATAAATAAGAATTACATTTTACAACCCTGTGAACAAACTATCGGCTCTACACACATCAAAATCTATGTAAGTCATGTCATAAGACCATGATGTTACCCAATTTGAATTACATCAGATGCACCATACTAGCAGACTTTCAAGAATTTCTGACTATAGCCCAAAAAAGGAAAAAAAAAACCAACTAATATTTGCCCCGTAGAAAACTACTAGTCTTATACACAACAAAATCTATACAGGTTGTGTAACGGTGACCTATAATATACATCCCCAATTTAAACTTACTCAAATGCACTATTTAGATGCTAGCTCACTTTAAATGATTTATATTCCATAGGCCATAATCAGGGTCCGACAAACACCATGAGCCCACACGCCTGGGCGACTACAAAAAATCTTTTGGCGATTAGATTTTCCTGACTGGAAAAGAAAATACTGTCATCCCAAGCACTTATGTTTTTTTAATTAGGTGCATTTTTACGTTTTTTCTCCCTTCCATACGTCACGGTAATGTTTACCAAACTGAATCCCCACCAAGTCAGTGGATCGAGATCTCATCTCACTCACCTTGAATTGCAAGCTAAAGCTATCTCAGGATCACAGGATGCTCAGGGTAGTTCTAAGAAATAGCTCAGTGATGTCACGTAGAGTTAAGCCTATTGGTTACTTGCCCCTACTAGATGTCCCGTAGAATACGCCTACCAAGATTAAGTGTGACGTCACACGCTACAAGCCTATTCATTTTTCCTCCCCTTTAGGAAAAAGGAAATTTCAACTGTCTTGGCTGCAAGATTTTGATTGGTTAGAATATGAAGATGGAATTGCAACATGCAAGGTTTGCAAACTTATTTCCCAAATTAAGTGACACTACCTCAAGAGTAGTACAAAGCTACTTGTCCAATTTAAAATTGGAAACTTTAAAAAAACATTTTCTGATTGCCATCTTCATTGTGAGGAAGGAAAACATGCAAAAGAAAAGCCATATGTGACATGCCTACATTAGCTAAAAGCCATGTGGCACATAGCTTTTAGCTAAATGCCTAAAAGCTATGGATAAAAAAACATTTGATCGCTTAACAGCATTATTCGGGCTATATTCTGTATCCAGTGCTGTTTACACGTTTCAATTGGTGATCGTTCTGGCGCAGTCGTGGGCAATGCACAGTGGGAGTGAAGTACCCTGCCGGTGGTAGTTCTGACTGACAACCATAAAGAAACGTGAATCATCTCGTCAGTCTGGGAATTCGTAATTGTTTCATGTTATGGATGGAAAGAAATGAAATATGTTATGTTATTGTATGAAAAGAATGTGTGTGTGTGTTTGTTAGAAATATGGTATGAATATAAAGCTAAATAAAATGAAGCATGTTGGTTTTACATTATCAGCCGGTGTGTGTATTTGTTAGAAATGTAGTGTCAATATAAAACTAAATAAAAGAAAGCATGCTGGTGTTACATTATAAGCCGGTGTGTATTAGAAACATTTCTGAGCGGTTAATTAAAAAAAATAAAGGTAAGTGCTTTTTTTTAAGAAATACTTGCAATGTTTAAGGTTTTTAATGTGAATTTGAAATTGATATTTATGTTTTTATGTTGTGGTAAGTGCTTTTTACGTGCTATTCTAATCATACTGCCTTCTTATGAGGTGTACAACTAGGTTGTTCAATTCACTGATGCTTTTTTTAGTTGTAAACGGGACAGTGTTTGCCCAGTTTACATTAGCTGTACAACTGGGTTGTTTAATCCACTGATGTTTTTTTGAGTTGAAAACGGGACAGTGTTTGCCTAGTTTACATTGTCTGTACAACTAGGTTGCTTAATCGACTGTAGTTTTTTTAGTTAAAAACGGTCCACTGTTTGCTCATTTCAAATTGCCTGTTACTGAATTTGCAGACTTTTTTTGGTTAAATATGGATGGTGTATTTTGTTTTAATGTTTTTGTTAGTAGAATATATGTGCAATTTTAATGTGTTAAAAGACTTTGCCGACTGTGCAAGATGGTTGGCGACAGTCGCTGGGGCTTGGCAACCGCCACGTGAACGGAAGTGAAAAATAATTCTGCATAGGAAATTCACAATCGCAAATTACAGAGCTGGGGCCCTAGCACGATCTTCTCGGAAACCTTTCCGAAGCGGAAAAACAACCCTTTTCTCACTCATGACGTCACATTCCGAAAGGGCGTCAATTTGGTCTACCACGATGCTCTCGGGAACGTTCCGATATCGGAACCCCTGTCGGAAATTCCACTTTTTTTTCCCGGCACGGTAAACGCGAGTGAGAAGCTCTTTCCGCTTCGGATACAAGTCAGCGTGCGTGATTATTTGTTCTGATGGTAGTTGTTTACATCAAAATAATGGCTCAGTTTTAATTGTAGCAACTGTTGCACAACAATAAGATGCTAGAAGGGTTCATAGGAATCGAAATTCGATTCCTAGGTGTAAATCCTTTGAATTAAGCGACGACGAATTTATCAACAATTTTCGGTTGAATAAATCAGTAGCATTCCAACTGATTCAAGAGTTTAAAAAATATTTAGAGCCTAGAACAATTAGAATATAATAATGCTAATTTTTAATGATATTTAAAATTTATAAAATAACAGTCTGCTTAACTTTTGCCAAGCTTTCACATTTTTAATAAAACCTTCACTGCTGTTTAATTTTTGTGCTAGAGATTTAAAATCCTCATTTCGTTTGCTGCGCTCTATAAAAACTGGAAAAGTTGTTTTCATTTAAGTAATGATTTTCTTCCATTGCTTGGACGATAATTTCAATCTGATTTGTTTTTACTCGAATATTACCGTTTTTATTTTATAAGGAGGAGGTACGGCTTCAGGAAAATGCGGATTTCAATGAACTTTGGCATAATGGTCATAATGGCCATGTGAATATACTGAGTGTAAAATAAAGTTTATAAAAGGTATTGAAAAACTGTCAGCACTTCTTCAGAGGGTCGTTAAATCGGAAGGGTCGTAAAATTGTGTGTTGACTGTATATTTATTTATATATTTTTACAATTTTATTTCTGCTATTCAAAGAATATATTTTTACAATTGATGATGCTTAAAAAATTAATACTCTTGCTGTTGCATCACGAACGGGTGACAATTAGGGAAAAAAATAGTCTGTCTGACAAAAATTAATGTACCTCAAAGAAATATTGAGTTTTGTGGGTGTTAAAAGTGATTTATTTTGAAAGTGTAAAATTCGGATGAATTAATTACCAAGATTCGCGTATTTAAAAAAAAAAAAAAAAAAATGTGCAGGAAAATATTGCGCAGCACGGGGTTCGATCACATAACGCCCTATTAATAGTCCCGCGTCTTACCGATTCAGCCACCGAAGCGCAACTAACTTTACACGCAACTTACGATTAAAGTTTTGGTAAAGCGGTTCGAAAATCGATATTAATTTTTTTTTTTTACTGTATTTGAGTACTGCGCATTAGTATGTTACACGTTGTATATTCACATGGTATAACACAGCCAGAGATCGACTAACAAAATAAGACAAGACGTGGTACCTATTTAAGTACTATGTCATAAAGTTAAACTACGTGCTCGAATGCGGCAAAGAGTGCCTTGTTTTGATTGGTTGATAGCGTCCCCTTCCCATACTCTCGGAAGAGGCAAAAAAATTCTCACTTCCATTAGTCGAAACCATGGTGGTAGAGTCAAAATGAGGGTATCGGATATTTATCCGAAGATTTTCAGTATCCGTGAGTGAGAACTATCCGTGACGGATGCCTTCCGATAAGATCGTGCTAGAGCTCCTGGAGCCCATCTCATCTGTAGTGGGGGGCGGAACAATAATGTTGATCGATGGGGTCAAAGATGCAATGTTGTTATTTTCAGTATTTATATACTTCATTAATTATATGATTAATAAAACATTTATTTCACATTTAATGATTTATTAATTTTATTTGCATATATGAAACGTATTGTGCAGTCAGAGAGGTCCCCTTTCCAATGTGCGCCCCCTGGTAATCACCAATTCTCTGTGGCACCGAGTTTATATAAAAGTGTAAAATATCATTACCCCTCCTAGACTGCAACTCTGGAACCGCCCTTGATACTATCTATCAGGAAGATGCACAAAGCATTATTTCTATAAGTAGTTGAATATTTGTTAATTTTGCCTGTTACTCATTTGGTTATTTTTACATGCCGGGTCGGGCATGTAAGGGAAAAAAATGCATGCCCGATTTTAATTTTTACATGCCCCGGGCATGTGGGGCAATTTTCGAGCCCTGCTGGATATGAGACAGGCTCAGCCCAAGTCCAAACCTCGCCCAGGCTCTCTCTCTGTAATGCAAGATTGCCTTCGGACTTGGGCTTGCCAGAAATTTTTAATATACTGATGTTTTGGATTAAATTTGGGTACTTATGTATTATCCCGGCAGTCATTCCCACCACACTATTTTTCCATCAAATGAGTTGCCAAACTGTTACCAATCGTATTCAAAACCATTAGTAATTTCATATGCCCAGCACTTCTATTGGCAAAAAAATCACTCGTCTTGGCGGACCGCCACGATAATATGTAATACCTAAATTTGTTTTCATGTTTTTAGATCTCTAATTAAACATACAATTTTAAAACGTTATTATTTTAATAATTTAAATATACAGTGTAGCAAGGCTGTGCCCAGGGTGGGGGGACCAGGGAGTCTGGTCCCCCCCTCTGAAATTTTAAATTTTGTTAGCAAAATAATAATGATGAAGTTTTTTGTGAAAAATTCGCCTTTTTCACCATTTGGTCGCTTCCCCCCAAAACTTTTTTCTGGGTATGGCCCTGCACTGAAGAATGGGAATAGCCTGTGTCCTGATAGAGCCATCTGCCTGAACAGCCACTTTGTAAGGAAATCATTGTGTTTAAGCAATCAGTTCTTTACTTATTGTAGTAGTTTGGAATCAAAGTAGCACAAAATCAGTGGCGTATGCAGACTTCCTTCAAGGGGTGGGGAGGTTATAGACATAACTTTGTATTAAAATGCATAATATTTAAGTTAAAAATTCAAAACTTATGGACATTTTGTCAAAAAAATTTTGACAAGAGCAGGGTGTTGAACCCCCCCACCCCTGTATACGCCACTGCACACAATTATGTAAAATTTGTAAAGCTAGATATAGATAATGGATAGACCACTCTTTTATTTTTTTAATTGAAAAGAGTGGTTGATGGTGGTGGAAAATAAATAGCTTTACTACTAAAACAGTGTTGTTATATGCTAACTGAACCAAAATATAAACAAACATAATTTATGATTTTAGGATGCATTTTTTTTGCTGGCATCACAAACGCTATTATGACACTAGAAAAGGTGTCATTTGTATATTTTAAACTATTATACTAAGATCAGCTTTAATGAAGCATCTTCCTCATCGAACAGCTTTGAAAGTAAATTCCTTTACGCAAAATATACTCAACTGTACTTCCCCCTCAGAATTTTACGTTACGTGTAATGCTCTAATGACGGTCGAACATTGTTAAAATAGAAATATTTACCATAACTTTGAATTACTTAAAATGGCGGTACAATGCGTACTCAGAGCATCAACCACACTTCATTATAAAGGATAAAGCTGTACCGATCTAACAAATGATACTTTTTAAGTTGTTTCAATAGGATCATTAAAGCAATATTTCAACAAACAGAAAAATCAGAAAATATTAAAAGAAATAACTTACCCTAATTCGAAGAAAGCACCGTAAACAGTAAACACCGGCCGAGCCCCACCCGTTGCCACTGAAAAGAAGTAAAACGTCCCAGATTCCGCAGCGCCATCTGTTAAGTAATTTCGAAGCGAATTTGGGCCGATGTCAAACCCTGAACGATTAGCGGCCAGTTTTTAAGTGATCGTCGGTCGATATCGCCCCAAACAAATTCCGAAATCTGCTTATGATGTCGGAAATTTAGCATCGCAAGGCGACGTCGCGCCAAACAGATGACGATGTCGCGTTCTGAGGACAAAATTTTAATATCGGAAGCGATGATGGGCCAATGTTATTATGATATTCTTATAATATGACCGAACAAATCCCAATCAAATCGATGTTTGGCCAATCGTTTGCCAAACAGTCGTGCTGCTTGGGAAGTAATCACGAGGAATTGAAGTAGTTTTAACAGTTTCTGTATCAGAGAACCAGTTTTCAAAATCCGTTTTTAAGTCCTGGGGAAGTTCATCGTCCCAATCAACTCCTAAGAGCCATATTTGTTGCAGCAAAAGTTTAATTCTAACTGTGAATGGCGTAACATAGCCTGCTGGATTATACAGTTTTGCGGCGGTTTTAAGAACGATTCTTTTTGTTATTTTACCACCTATATTTTCAAAACAATCTGAAAATTCCTGTAAATCAATTCTTATAGTATCTTCTTCGGTGTTCCAAATTAGACCTAACACTTTTGAAAGTGCAAGCGACTCATTTACTTCACATTTGTTTTTTACCCAAACATTTTTTAATTCAGTGGAATTGGAATTATATTTACGTAAGTTCATTCCTGCATTTTGCAGAATAAAGGCAGAATTAGACGACAGCTGATATCCATCCTCGATACAGTTTGCTCCGTAGAGTAAGTCGTCCACATAAAGTGAAGAATTCAGCACGTCAAAAGTTTCGGGGTAATCATTCTTATATTGCTTAAGGTGATATTTTATCGTAGCAGCAAGTATAAAAGGACTTGAAGTAACTCCAAAGGGTAATCGAGTCATATTCATCACTCTAATTAAATCCGTTCCAAAATCATCAAACCATAGAAATTTGAAATATTTTCGACTTATTTCGGCAATACTAATCATTAAAAAAGCCTTTTCTATGTCTGCCGAAAATGCTATATTGTATTTACGGAATTTCAATATTATATCCAAAGTCATTTAATGATTTAAAATTTTCACCCTTTGACGAAGCGTCAAAAACAATCCTAACACGAGATGTCTCCTTATCGGGTCTAATGACCGCTCTATGGGGCATAAAATAACCATCATTCCAATTATTATTCTTACATTCTTCTACAATACCATCTGATATTTCTTCATTAATGATATTTTTATACTCTGCGCAAATTTCCCTATCAGCATTCAGTTTATTCTTCAAATTCCTAAAGCACCTTTTGGCAACAGAAAAATTACTATCCAGATCGCTAGGTTCGCAATCCCAAAGTAAATTTGTTTCGTATCTGCCATTTTTAAACACTAGTTCTCTTTCAAAATGCTCCACTATTTCCGTATCTTTACAGGACATTTCCTGTGATTCAACTATTCCTAAACTATCAAGCCTCCAAAGATCCGCTAAGTCATTCATTAATACTACATTATTCATAATCGCAACGTTTTGCGCACAGTTATCCTGTCCAATGAAATTAGAACCGTATATTATCCAACCAAAAACAGAATTAATTGCCCCTTCAGTTTTATTTATAGTAATCCTCTCATTTAAAACAAAATCCCAAAATAAATCACTCCCAATCAGAATTTCAATATTCAACTCATCAGAATTCGAAAACGAATCTGCAAGGTCTAAACAATGTGTTTCCATGAAATTCCGAATAAAAACATCTGGCGTCGTGATTTCTGCGCCCGTCATATTTTCTACAACTAAAGTTTGTATTTTCCTCTTAAATTTCCCATCTCTAGACATCAACTGAAATTCCACAACAGGATATAGCCTTTCAGTTGTCTGTTTCATGCCAAAAGAAAATACAGACAAATTCTCAGAACGTACAGGCTTTAAATTTAACTGCTCGACAATTTTGTTTGATCAAAAACTCCGAGAGCTCCCATTATCTAGCAAAACGCGTGTTAATTTACTACCACTTTCAGAATTAACGACAGCAGCTGAAGTTTGCAAGTAAACACTTTTAGCGCACTCCTTGTTTACATCGAAAGAAACGGAATCGATAAGCTCGCTTTTCGGGGGAGGAGAATTGACCTTGACCTCGGTATGCTCAGCAGCTTCACGGCCTTTCCCTTCGGGAGAGCTCGTATAACCTTCGCCATTTAAATAATTGTAACCAACACGTTTAAAATTTAATTTACTATTATCATTTACACAGCAGCTTCATGATGGTTGTCATTTTTGCATTTGTAACAAGAAATCTTATTCGTTCTGCAATGGGAACTTTGGTGAAATTTTTTAAAACATTTAAAACAACGTTTATTATTTCTCAATATTTCCATTTTTTTCTGAGCATTTAAATCACATTTGAATGAATCATGAGGAGCATTGCAGAAAATGCATATCAGCTTAGGTATGTGCGTATTTACATTCAAAGCACTCGCTGAGGGTACATTTCTTTTAAATCCTCTGTTTACAAATTTGTTATGCTGGGTTCGCTGGTTAGAGGGCATGTCTTCCCTTTCATTTAATGTAAAATAAACAGATTCTCTACACTCAATTTCACATTTCAAAAACGAAAAAAGTTTCGAAACATCATCGGTCTCTTTAGATTTCCTTTGCCGATTAAAGTCTAACACAAGATCTTCTGGTAATAAATTTAACAAAATTGGAATCAAGAGAGGTCCATAATTTTCAGAATTAATTTTCATTGAATCCAAATTACGTATTGAAATGTCCAATTCGTCGTACAGTTTGCGTAATCCAGAAACATTTGTTATTAATATAAGTGAGTATTTGACATTTTGCAAATTTAAAATTTTATGCATAAAAGAGCTCACAATTAAATCTTTGCGTCCAAAACGCTCTTTAATTAAATTAACACACTTATCGTAATTAACGTCGGTAAGTTCGAAATCTGATACGACACTTAATGCTGATCCAGACAAAAATGATTTTAAATAAGCAAATTTCTCAACCTTAGAAATTGAATCATTTTGATTAATAGTACTATCAAACGAATTCCAAAATTCGTTCCACAATTTTCGATCGCCAGAAAAGGTCGAATAGTTAATTTTGGAAGTTTGACCGAATGAGGAATATTAACCTTTTCAGTTACACTCGAACCAAGAGCAGAAGGAACCTCAGAACTTGAGGTGTTGAATGGTTCTTTATTTTTTAAGAAACGCTTAATTTTGTAGTCGAACCTAATACACTTTTCTTGATATTCATCGCTGGCATTCGCTTCTTGTTTAGTTAACATCACATCGATAAGTTTTCAATTTGTGAATCTAATAATTAATCTAATAATTTTAAATTATTAGCTCTTTCCGTCAAAACAGCAAGATGTTCCTCTAACTCAGCGCAATCAGCATTCTCATCAGCTAAAACAGTTTCTAACTTAGTAAACAATTTAGTTATATTAGGTCTTTCGATGTTTCTTTTTCCTTTCAACAATGCCAAAGTATCCTCTGTTTTAGACATGTTTAAAATATTAAACTGAAAACGTATTTTAACCCAATAACATCAACAAATAAATCAAAGTTTTACGGTACCTGTATAATTCCAACAGTATTAAATATAACTATCCAAATTACGAGAGCTTGCACTGCACAATCAAACAAAAGAATCGAATTACGCACTTGCCGGCCTATCATGCACCAAAATGTGCGAAACTGATGATAGCTTTTCTTCTGTTGCTCTGAAATTCACAAAATTATTCTGCAGAAAGCAAACACGGTGGTTCTATTTACATTTATATATTTATTTTACAATTGCCACAAACATTAAACATTTTAACATTACAAGGGGCATCTTTCAGCCCAAAATACAAAGTGGTTAGGCATCTTTCAGCCCTAAGCACCTACGCAGTACGCAGTAGAAAAGCAAGTGGGTTTTTTTTCCGGGGCCACGCGAGATAGCAATAGCAAGTTTCCAAAGGAAACTTGCTATTGCTATTGCTCCAAAGGAAACTTGCTTGATCTCGCGTGGCCCCGGTTTTTTACCCAGAGATCAATGAACTTTTTTTTCCCATAGATCTGGGATATAGAGAACTAGCGCCATCCAGCGCGATTAAAAGGAGGTTATGAAACAATGAGAGAAGCATTTTTAACATTATGATACAGGAATTTTACGACACGAGACAAATCTTTTAGGCTGTTTTGCGAGAGGCCTATTTTTCGTCCAGCGTTCACCCCCTAATACGCACGTTTCAGGAGTACAAAGGTTCCACCCTTCTTCGTAGGGGCGTAGTGAATGAGGCAGGGACGTGCTTAGGGTTTTAGGAGGCCCTGGGCTAAACATATTTAGCGGCCCGAGATAAAAAACAATTAGGGGCCTTTCACTTTTCTTTACTTACTAAATTATTGTGGATCTTGTCGTGTCCCCCCCCCAGCACAAATCGCTACTGCTACTGTAATTAAGTAAATTACATTAACTAATTAAGATTTTAATACAGTAAGATTCCATAATGTAAAATCTGCATCTAGCTACTTAACATGTTGTAAATTTGAAAAAAGAAAAGCTATACAGGAAATTACATATTCTGCACATTTAAAAGCATTAATTTTATCGACATTTAAAAGCTTCAATCCCCCCACCCATAAACGAAATAATTCGTAAAAAAAAAATAACGTTAATGAAAGTTTGATCACCTGATATCCACGAATTCAATAGTTAGAGGCTCTGGGCGATGGCCAAGTTTGCCACCCCCTAAGCACGGCTCATGAAGGAGGGTGGAATTTTCGTACCACCCGAAACGTACATATTGTTTATTCGATTTTACTAAAGTGCCTTTATAATAATGTATTATTTGCGTTAAGCATTTAACTATTTATTTCCGCGTTTAACCTGTTCGCTCTCATTATTGAAAAGATGCACCGGGGAATACTTCCTTCACCGGGGAATCCTTCTTTGTCATGTTGCTTCTCAGTATGGGATTTTAAATTCCCCTTCCCCTCCGACTGCGCTAGCTGAGTCGCTGGGCCTCAGCAAAGCATTCAAAACCACATGCTAAATTGAGTTTTCAGCGCCCCTTCTGTTTGCCTGAATGGAAAACAATGGTAGTTCGAAAATATTGTGCCCCTTGTATATGCTATGAGCGGGGGCATATGCCCCTCTAGCCCCCACCCCCTTAAAACTTTTCACTATTCGAATATTCACTCTTTTGTTTGCATATATTTGATAATTTTTAAAAGCTACGTTCGTGCTAAATGGATAGTATGTAGTTAAATTCAAATTCCTCACAAACATAAAATAAGGAACATTTTACACTTTCCACAGCATTTGAGAAAAACGAAGATCCCAACTTCACATCAAAAGCAAAACAATTTTAATATAAATATGTGTATGGTTATTACTGGTAATTACAAGCTGAATAATTACAAGATTTTATATATATATATATTTGAGACGTCAGCTATTTCAAGTAAGCTTCAGAGTTTAGGCAGGTAATATGGTTTATTGAACATTATAATTAAGTTACAATTTAGAATGAGAAGAGGGGAGGGGAGACGGATACAAGAATCAGCGTGGACCCAAATTACCTTTTTATACATTACAATATCCCCCCCGGCAAAAGAAGTCTGACGAGCAATATCATTGAGGTGGCCAGTCTCTCACTTGCGAGACAGACGTCCTTGCAACCTAATCTTAAAACTGCGAACTAATCTAATTTTGAAAACGTTGTAGTAAAAGTTTAGACACCTTAAATTTTTCTGGCTAGAATTCTGGAGTTATGTTGTACAATACTTGAGGGGCAGGATGCAGTTTCTAAAATTTGACAAAACATAATGATGCAATAGTACGAAAATCTTACAATAAAAATAAAACAATGAGTGCGCATAAATTTTTTCAAAATATCACAAGTAAAATATTTACAACCTAGGTGGGATACAATAATACTGTACAACAATATAGTACTATAATTCAACAAAATGGAATAAACATGACTGACATTCATTTTCTTTGGCAAATACTTATGGCTTTGGCTTGCATGGCATATAAAGTGAATGGAGTGAAAATAACTTGGCAAAATGGTTGGCAAAATAGTTGGCAAAATGGAGTAAATTTATTTAGTGTAAAGGCAATGTAAAATAAAATTGTAAAAATGTGCGTAGTGTGTAGAAAATTTCGAAAACCATAGCTGTGAAACAGCAGTACCGTCACACAGGTATGGGGTATAGTAAATACCACTTGTAGGCATTTTAAGTTTGCCCAAACTTTAAACTCTCCATAGTATGACAACAAAAATGGGTTCACATGATCCCGAAAAAGGAAGACAATTGTCAACTACGAAAGAGAAAACTTGGCCATTGCCTCATACCTTCCAAAAAAAAGGGAAGAAATGACTCAATAGACAGTTGGGAAAAACTGGGGAATTATTGAGAGGAAGTCCCAGCCTAGTCTAAGTCTAGCTTCATTTATTGTTTGCATAATATCTATAAAATATACAAAGAAAAAAGGTGCAGTTTTACTTACACCGCACACACTCGGACTTGGGGACTTCTTCAACGAATAAGAGAAGCGGGTGACAGAGAAAGGTTGGTAGAAGCATAAAAGAAAAAAGGATAGACGATAGACTTTATGTCGAGTATTCAGGGTTACAAACTCAACACTTAGAAATTTTGAATACATTTTTTTTTCTTTTTCTATTTTTCTATTATTTTTTTTTTTTTTTTTTTTTTTTTTAAGGATCAATTATTGTTAATTAAATTTAATCACCTTCGTGGGCTAGCTTTAATTTGTCAGGAGGGTAATAAGGTCTTAATTTAGAAGAGTGAAATATTTCCGTAGGTTTCTTAGTATGGTAATTAGGTTTATTAATTTCGAATGTAACTGAAGAACATTTGTTTACAATTGAATAAGGACCTGAAAAAGTAGGAGATAATTTACGTGTATTTGGGTAGTTAAATTCTTCATAAATTACAAGATCTCCTGGTTCGAAATTAGCTTCTATGAATTTATTGTCATATCTAATTTTATTTTTATTATGAAATTCTATTGTCCTTTCTTTTGCTAATTTTCGAGCTTCATCAACAGGAGGATACGTATTTTCCGAAATAGGTGAGTCATATGGCAATTTTCCAAACATTAAATACATGGGTGTAAACTTCGTTACTGAATGAGGTGTGTTATTATATTCACTAATAACCTGCTCTAGTAACTTAGTCCAAGGAATTTTAGAAGGTGAAGAGTTAACTTTACATTTTAATATAGTAACTATGGATTGATTTACCCTCTCTACTTTTCCATTTGTCTGTGGATGATGAGCTGAAGTTAATAGTTGTTTAGTATTGTAGTTCTTGAGGAATTTTTTAAAACGCGAAGCAGTAAAAGCTGCATTTCTATCACTAAGTATCTTTTGAGGAACTTGAATGTTGAATATTTGTTTTAGACAGTTTACATAGGTTTCAGTAGTGAACCTTTTTCGAAGGAAAGGCCCAAACATATCTTGTAGCATGGTCAATTATTAGATGTAGATATTTTTTTGTTGAATTGTAATAGTTGAAACCTCCTACAGTATCAATAGAAAGACATTGAAAGGGTTTATGAGTAGCAGGTACAGCCTGTAACAAACCAAATTTCTTCTGTTTAGGTTTTTTGTTAAATTGGCAAGTCGAACAATGTTTAACATAATTGGAAATATCTTGAGTCATATGAGGCCAATAATAGGAAGGTGAAATTATACTTAACATTTTTTGAACACCGGGATGGCCAAAATTTTCATGTGCATTTTCCATTAAAAATTTTCTTAAGCTCATAGGCACCACTATTTTTTTGAATTCTTTCTTATTTATGGTAATTAAATCATTAATGACTTTATATTTAGGACCATGCATATTTTCTGCTAATTGTTGATTTTTAATTTCTTCAGCATCTAACAATAAAACCGAAGGTTGAATTAGTTGGAGATGTTGAGAAGGAGGAATCCTTGATAACATATCAGCTTCGACATTTGTTGAGCCCTTTAGGTACTTTATTTCATAGTCAAACATACTTAATTTAAGGGACCAGCGGAATAATCTTCCTCTTAAATTTTTGACATTTTTTAACCAAACCAATGCCGCGTGGTCAGTATGAATGACGAATTTTTGACCGTGAAGGTAATGATAAAATTTATCAAGGGCATCAACGATAGCCAAACATTCTAATTCAGTTATGGTGTAATTCTTTTCATATGATTCGAACAATTTGATGCATCAATAAATACATGGATAGGTAATTTAACGTCGTATAATTGTAACACAGGTTTAGATATCAAAATATTTTTTAAGGTTTCAAAACTTTTCTCACAGTTTGTTGACCAATCCCATTTAGCGTTTTTCTTTAACAAATCATTTAAAGGACGTCTTAATTTTGCATACCGATCAATAAATCTGTTATAAACATTTACAGAACCAAGAAATCTCTGTAGTTCCTTTACGTTAGTAGGTGGCTTCAAATTTTTGATAATTTCAATATTAGCATTATCTGGAGTAATTTGACCTTGTTTAACCTCATACCCCAAAAATTTTATAGTGTCCTTAGCAAAGTTACATTTAGATAATTTCAATTTAATATTTTCCTGCAAACAAATTTGGAAAATAGTTTCTAAATGCTGCATATGTTCTTCCATAGAAGAAGAAAAAACCATTATGTCATCAAAATAATTATAGGCAAATTTAATTTTATATTTATTTAATATTCTTCTCATGACTCTGTTAAATATAGCAGGCCCTGTCTTAATGCCAAATGGCAAGACCTGGAACGTATAGAGACCTGTATTAGTTACAAAGGCTAGTTTTTCAGTATCTTGAGGGTGGATGGGCACATGCCAAAATCCAGACGCCAAATCAAGAGTTGAGAATATTTTCGCCCCACTTAGTTTATCTAATAAGCTGTCAATACGTGGCAAAGGCTCGGCATCATTTTTTACTATATTATTTAATTTACGATAATCCACACACAGTCTAGTTTTGGTACCCTCGTCGCGTTTATACGCTAAAGTGACGGGTGCAGCATAGGGGCTATTGCTTTCCTTAATTAAACCAGCTTTTAATAATTGTTCAATCTGAGAATTAATTTCGTCTTCCTCTTTAGGAGAGGTTCGATAAGGCCTGAGGCAAACAGGTAGGTCAGAAGTTAGATTTATGCGTTGAGGTTCTACATTAATACGACCAATATCATATTTATTTTTTGCAAAGATTTTCTCATATTTATTTAATAATTCCTCTAATTTTGGATTGATAGCTTTATAAACAGTCTGAGGGGGAATGCTTTCCTCAGAGGCTTTGCTATCGGTTGAAGAACTGGGTTGATTTAAATGTAGAGACATAGGTAAGGCATCATAATTGTATAAAGGTAATCTAACATTATTTTTAAAAACACATAAATTCACACAATCAATAAATAAACAAAACTTTTTACACTCTGGTAAACCCAATATGGCATATGGCAGGCTTGAATATACTATAAAAAATTTTACACACTGAGTAATGTTTCCAATTTCTAAATTAACATAACACACTGTATCAAGTATCAGCAGTCCATCTGCCTGAGTAACATTTAAAGGCGAGACTCCCTGCACTCCTAAATTATATCGTCCAACAAAACTTTGCGGCAAGACAGAGAGTGTAGAGCCAGTGTCTATGACACAGGGAACACTTAAAAATTCAAAATTGTCAATTTTGGGTTGAGTTAATTTTTTCCTTAGGTACCCGGGTACAGTAAATAGTAATAAGTTCTCTTCTCGCGAGGTCTCAGTACCGTTATTTTGTGAATTTAAAATAGTGGCGTTCGAAGTCATATTCGGGTGAGTCATATTGGGTGTCGCAATTTGGTTGTTACTTTTAAAGGGACAAGTATGCGTCCAATGGAAAGCATTGCTTATCCCTAGCCCCTCACATTTTCTACATGGAGTTCTAGGTAGTGTGCTTTCTTGGTAATTGACATTATTTTGGTGGTGTAAACTTTGAGATAGGGGTCGAAAACGGGGCCAATTATTTATTGGGGTTCGCCCTTGGGTTGAATTATGAATTGGTTGATGCCAATTTGGTCGGTTATAAACAGGAGCATGGTAGGGTCTAAAATTCCGAAGCTTGGGTGTAAAGTAACTAGAATTTTGTGCATTATTGGGCGAGGAGGTAAAGCTTGCCTGTTGGGGTGGTTCGTGAATTTTAATTAATTTTGACGCTACCTTAAGCCACTCGGTGGCACTACTGGGTGGTTGCAGGGTTAAAAGTGCTCTCACATTACTAGGAAGACCATTGGTCAATCCTTCTAATATTATATTATTAGGTAGCCCCAATTTTCTACCTATTTCTAATTTTCATGAAAATAAGTTATAAGAATCGAAATTTTTTCTAGTTTTAAATTTGTAAAATCCATGAAAGTAAAGACGGTACATGAAATGTATTTTTCTCTCAGTATTTCAATCAATTCTTGCCAATTATTACAATTTGCTATGTTATTTATGTATGTTGTTAAGGCAGACCCCTTAAGAAATTTTCCTATATTTTGAAATTTCCAGTCTTCATCTTTATTTTGTTGTAAGCAACACTGTTCGTAATATGCTATCCAACTTTCAAAACTCATATTATCTTCAAAATTAAAGGGGGCAATAAACTCATCACTTTTTTGCAGGGACATAGTGGCAGTAGTTTGTGTATTTTCTTTACCATCTAACGACATGCTGAAATTTTTTTTCTAAATTTTTACCTGAACGGAGAAGCATTTAATAATTGCATTCAGAATTTTTATTTAGCAACATTAATAATAATACTGCAATAAATGTACAAAACCTTACCTTAATGAAAATACTATATTAATGAAAAAAAATGCAGATATATAAAAAAAAATTTTTTTTTTTCATCAACACTAAAATAGCACTTTAAAATAACACACACACAATTAATAACCATTTAAATATAATGCTCTAATGTTCACTTCAACTCTAAAATAAAAATAGCTTACTTTTACGAAAGAAATTGATATCCACAAATTAAAATCGTCATCCCTCAACGATAAACAAAACACACGCACACAAAAAAATATCTTCTCTCACAAGTTCAATGCAGGCAGGAGGAGTTTCGGTCAAAAACAAAAATATTCGGCACGGAGAAAAGGGGGAAATAATTCACCAGTTGCACACACTTCTCGTGGGGGCCTGTTGGGTGCAGAAGTAATGATGACAAGAGTTTCTCTTGGTTTGCGGCGAATGTGCGAAGAAAAAAAAAATGAATTAGGAGGCGCAGATTTCGGGATGGTAAACATGGTACAGAAATGTGATATCAGATAACGGAGGGCAGGCACTTCTTTAATTTACGTGTCGGCATCAGCGTCGTTAGTCGCTATGGAAAACTCAGGAGCGCAAATTTTTTGATGGGCTTCATGGGAGGATTCGATGGGAGGTCAGGTGAAAGTAGTTTCATCAAAGCAGGGAATGAGAAGTCCAAATCTGCAGTCGGTGAAGGGCAAGTTGGTTCTCTGATCGGCAGGCGTTCGGCATAACGCCGCATCTCCGGCGTACTCCGCATCTTCTGGTAAGCAGTGTACCCCGTCTCCCAGATTACTGAGCGTTAATTTTTTACAATTTAAAATTTTTAGTTGGCACACAGGCAATCATCCTGTCGACTATTTGAGACGTCAGATATTTCAAGTAAGCTTCAGAGTTAACCTTTTACACGCCGCACTATGATCGAAGTATAACACGAGTTATTTATAGATAAAAATATGATTAAAACTCTTATTTAAGAACCCTAAGTACATTTTTTTTCAAAAAAAAAATTTTTGTATATGATTTATAACATGTTCCAGAAGTGGAACATTGGCGTGAAACACTTAGTTTTTCTACATGTTTTTTATAAAATGTGGTCAATTGAATTCAAAGTCGAAATTCGTGTTCGCTGCATAATTTAAAATTTTTTATGAGTAAATTTTTCAAAAGATACTTGGAAATAATACAAGACACTTCGAAAATTAGCGGGGCTGAGCTTGTCAAGCATTGGTAGTCCTCAAAACTACTCCGACAGGACTTGTCAAGATGTAGAAAAAAGCTTGTTTACTAAATGTAAAAAAATAATTACATCACTATGAAGCAAGAATTATTACATTAAAACAGTTTTAAATTTTTTATTAGGATGTTAATCAAACAATAAAAATGGCAATAGGTAATAGGAAGGGATGGATAATAACTGAGCCATGTTTCCCAGAGAACGAACAATATATGAATAATAATGAAAAATATTGGCGTAATACATGGCGAACAGGAGGACAGATGAATAATGAGTAATAATGAATAAGAAAGAATAACATATGAATAATTTTGAATATTTTATGAATACTGAATATTTACACAAAAGAAAAGTTAAAGGATACAAGGAAAAAGTCTTACCAAAATTCTTATAAGAAAGAGGAACAAGAAAAAATTCCTACTGCCCATGGTAGTTAGGAAAGCATTTCTCATGCAGTCTTTTGTCACATTCAAAACATTTCTTTTTAGTGTTCTTCTGGCACACAGCACAACGTCCTTGGGTTGATGGCACAAGATAGTGTGCATCTGATTGTCTCAAAGATTCACAGCGATGTGCGCGAGGTCCAGGAACAGAGTGAATTACAGGTTTCATGCGCAGCAAACACAAAGTTACATCTCTCCGGAAATTTAGATGGGAAAGTTCTGTTGCTGTACCTTTGTGCAAATGCGAATGCAGAATCCATCCAGCTGCAACAGCCATATTTAGAGCATTGCTAAATAGATTCCAGTACCATTTTTTGCTTCTGAGCACAGGTCGATAAGATCCAAGAAGTCTGTCGAGCAAATCGACTCCTCCCATTCCCTCATTGTACATTTGTATAAGATGAGGCTGAGGAACATCAGTTCGTTTTTTTTTGCGCTCGGCAAAATCTTTTAGTTTTTCCAACAGGCTGATGTGTCAAATGATTAGACGCGATAGTTACTACGGCACTGTCTTTCCAGCGGCAAATGTAAACTTGGCCATCACATCGGTACTCAAAATTTCCTCTTTCCCATTTTGAGGCTTCTTTCGATGATTTGAGAGGGCATCTTCCTGTGCGAAATTCTCGAATCGTGCCAGTGGCTTTAAAACCTTTCTTCGACAAATCAATCAACAGCTTATGTGAAGTAAAAAAGTTGTCAAAAAAAATTTCATGTTTTTCTGGATTTTCAATAGTGGATAAAAGTTCCCACACAACTTTTGATCCAAGAGGAGAGTTTTCTATTTCGGGACTTTTCCCACTATAGATCCTCATAGCATATGGATAACCGCTGTTTGAACACAACATCCAAATTTTGTAACCAAACCTTATTGGTTTACCTCGGATGAACATTTTGGCAGAATGATGACCGTAATAGGGCACCATTGACTCGTCTATACTCAATTTAGAGTGGAAGAATCCAAATTGCTGAAAGTTTTTTTCTAGCACTTCATAAAAGGGAGCAATTTTTCCCATCTTATCTCCTACTGCCAAGGTGTTGTTATCTATAATATGAAAATTTTTCTTAATCTTTCTAAATCTGTTTCTCGGCATCACAGTAGATACAATTGGGACCGATAGATCTTCCTGAGTGCTCCAATATAAATCTTCTCCAGGTACTTGGTGGTATCCACTAAATAGCAATAATCCAAAAAACTGCCCTATATCATTTTCATCTACAGATATAATTTCTCCTTTCTGTAATGCGTACAATTCTGTCATTTTTGCTAAATGCAGTAAATATTCTACAGGAATGAACTTTTGAAAAATTTCAATTGGCGTTAAATTAGACAGTTGCGGAAATACTTCACAGATATTTTCAACGGATTCTGTTTTTAGAGTATTTTCATAACCAATATCTTTTCCCCAACGATTTTGGATGCTTTTCTCTTTTAACTTTCGTTTTGAACTCTGCCCTTTTGAAGTTGATGGTAATTCAGGATCAAAACCGCCTTCATCGGATATTTCACTGACATCTATTTTTGTGGATATTTCAATTTGACCACAAACATCTGCAGGCAGAACAGCATCAAATATTTCCTCAGTAATGTCTTCTTCGTCAGTCAAACACCCACTTTCATCTGGAGGCAGTTGACATATATCTATACATTCATCAGAATCATCTGATAAAGTATGAAAATAATCTAGTGCTTCCTCCACGGTACGAAAGGGCTTTGAATGAGACATCTGATCGGTGCAGCGTATCCTTACTAACTGAAGAAATTCGTACGTAAGTGGAAACGAAAAAAATTCACGTGAGTTTCCAGCATGCATTCTCTATCTGAGCCATAAACTACGCCTAAGTATAAACAAACACACGTGTTTTCAAGCGGCAACTGCACGCCGTCATAGCCGATCTGTGGTCATAGCAACTGGGGAAGGGGGGGGGGATTTAGTGGAATGGAAAGGGGATGTGCGATCATAAACATCTTTCGTTGACACTTAGTCGAAGTTCTTATGCGAGAAACCTTTTTATCGAAGCCACAACGCACTGTAGTCAAAAGAACTTTATCTTGTTAAAAAATATGCCTTTACACGCCAATGTTCCATTTATGGAACATGCAAATTTCTAACCTAATATTACATTTAAAAAATGAATGTATAGTTTATTAATTATTTTCTATCAAGAAAATGAACATTTTTAATTACTCTCACTTAGTTAGAAAAACATCTGATAAATTTTGAATTTTACAGGAATTTTTTTATTTTACTCCAGGAAATATACGAAAAAGGACAAAATTTAGATTTTTTTATCAAAGACAATTTTAATTTTAGCAGCATAATCGCGATGCCAAAAAATTAAATCAAGTTTTTGCTCTACATAATAATTTTTACAGAGCAATTGGAATAAAAGTGAATTTTTCACAGAATTTTAAAGTGGATGTTCCACTTATGGAACATTGGCGTGTAAAAGGTTAAGGCAGGTAATATGGTTTATTAAACATTACAATTAAGTTACAATTTAGAATGAGAAGAGGGGACGGGAGACGGGTACAAGAATCAGCGTGGACTCATGAAGCAGTTCCAGTGGCAGAAGTCCCCCGATTTTCGATGTGCGGGAGTATTTACGCTTATCACCCCACGTGGTCTGCGAAGACACAACTCCTCCTCTCTCTTATCTCTGATCGAACCACACACATTTACCAACATGACCGACATCCGGGGCTACGAGGGCGTGAGGACACGTGTACATCTAAAGAACTCAGAATCGACGGCCTGATGTCTAACAAATAACAAAATAAATAAAACATAGCTCCAGAGCGCGCGTGGCAAGTATGACAGGAAAGTAAAATTTACAGTGAAAGTACCCACTTGACCAATACCCAAACTAGTAAAACCCAAATTACCTTTTTATACATTACATATATATATATATATATTATCCACACTAAAGAAATGTTTATGATACGCCGAGTTATAGTGTGTGTATGGGAGGGGCCCACAGAAAGGTTATAGGCGGCTTCAGTGAGATGTTATGAAAAGTTGGCGAGTTTCATTAGAATGGAAGTGGCGATTTTTGAGTTTATAAGTTTTGGCAACGCATTCTAGAGCGTGCTTCCCATTCCATTACGTTAAACAACGGCCAAATTTTATTTGTTATTTGATGAATTACGTTCGAAGTACACTTTTTAGGATACAAAATTTTTCAGATTCCTCATTGCTGTATATAGCTTTCGAAAAAGTTAAATTGGTATTTTTAAACAGTTTCAGAAGGCTAGTAAAATTTCAACATTTGGAACAAAACAACGCTTTGATATAAAACAACGCTGTTTCAATGATGAAATCTTTGTTAGCTCATAACCTTGATGGCTGGGATGGCCTTACTGTGATTGCTTTCGAATAATGCCTTGGAGAACTATGGATTAAAATAACAGATAAATCTTAAGTTTTACTGTTTTTAAAGTACATACTCTCACAGCATATATATATATATTAGTGTATAAAACTATTTTCCTCCTTAAAATTTGAGTCATGTAGTATACAGCAGGTAGATAAAGGAATTTTTTTTCAAAATAGGTAACAAAAAATCTTTTGAGCTAAATAAAATGTTACCCTAACGTTATGTGTAACCATATAGCAACTTTATTTATTATTACTTCCTGTAAGATTAGGATTTATATATTAATGCGTATGTCATTTTATCTCTCACCCCCGTTACTAAAAATTGTCCCAAAAATGCGACATAAAAGTATGCGACATAATTTTACATATATTTAAATACTATTAGTTCACAACAGCTTTAATCTATTGCTACAGTATTTCGTAAGCTGTAGAATATGCATCACATGTATTTTTCTATAAATAGGTTACAATCCTAAAAATTTCAACATTGGGTTACCAGGCGAAATACACGAAAGATGAGATATAAAATGACATAGTCAATTAATATCGTTTTAATATGGCAATAATGAAACTAAAAAATTAGGGGGGGTTCATGGAGGGTCTCCCCCTAACGAGGCTCGAACAGCCGAGTTTTATATATATATATATATATATATATAAACAGTAAAATATTATAACTCATTTATAAAATCTCTTTAATTATGAGATATTGAAATTAAACTGTTTATAAATGATTTTATGTAGGTTTTGACATGTGTTATATCCTCTCTCATAAAAAAAAATATCTTTTGAAAATGAAAATTTGTAAGAAAATTGCAGTTTGTGAAAACTGCACACAATTCACTATGTTGGGCGAACATAATTTGCAAATGATGTACTAATGGATTTTGCTGGTTTTTTTTTCATGTATCTAGTTTTTTATCTTAAAATGTTACCCTTAAGCAATGTCTTTTTTTTTGGATTGGGTTGATGAATAAGCCCCCCTACCCCAGATCCGCCACTGGCTCATATTTTAATTATGGCAGCGTAATAATGTAATTACTGTAAATACCCCACTGAAAATAATCTTAAGATTTTCTTCAGAAAATGCCATATTCTTCAGACATTCTGCATAAATTTTATGATAATTTAGAGATTGAACCTTATCTTCAAAATATCTGCAGATTGTTTACAGACATTTTGCAGACATTTTGAATATCTTAAAACGACAGACATTTTTCTTAACATTTTCTTAAGAATCTAAAGACAAACCCGCAGATTCAACTTTGTCTTCAAAATATCTGTAGATTTTTTGCAGTTGTCAAATTTGTCACAGTTGTCAAAATTTGTTAACCTGCAGTTAAATTCTACCTTCCTCACTAAAAATAAGTAAAGTGTCCCATTTCGGGGGGGCAGCAGCCCCTCAGGCTGTGCCCCTGCTGTGCAACATAGTATTAATTAACTTGCAGTTAAATGCTACCTTCCTCATTAAAAATAAGAAAAGGCTCCCATTTCGGGGGGGGCAGAAGCACCCTCAGCCCCCCCTCTGGCTACGCCCCTGCAGTGCACAAAAGTAATAATTAATCTGCAGTTAAATGCTACCTTCCTCACTAAAAATAAAAAAGGGTCTCATTTCAGGGGGGGGCAGCAGCCCCCTCAGCCCCCCCTCTTGTTACGCCCCTGCTGTGCACCATAGCATTAATTAACTTGCAGTTAAATGCTACCTTCCTCACTAAAAATAAGAAATGGGTCCCATTTCGGGAGGGGGGCAGAAGCCCCCTCACCCCCCTGTGGGTACGCCCCTGCTGTGCATCATAATATTAATTAACCTGCAGTTAAATGCTACCTTCCTCACTAAAAATAAGAAAAGGGTCCCATTTCGGGGGGTGAACAGCCCCCTCAGCCCCCCCTTTGGCTACGCCCCTTCTGTGCACCAAAGTATTAATTAACCTGCAGTTAAATGCTATCTTCCTCACTAACAATAAGTGAAAGGGTCCCATTTCAGGGGGGCAGCAGCCCCCTCTGGCTATGTCCCTGATATCGTGTATACAATACTGCTTTCTAATTAAATTATACTTTTGTATATATGCTTGGGTACTCTGTTCAATGAAGGCGACAATGAACTTCATTTCCCTCAAAAATAAGTCACCAAAACATTTATTTATTTTTTGTTGTTGTGGTTAAATATGAATCTTTAAATCATTAGTTTTAAAATAAAACAAAAATCATGTCGGTACGATAGTTATAAAGCGCTTTCATAACAGTTTAGTAGTAAACAAATACGCGCCACTACTGACACAGGAGATCGCTGCTGAAACGACTAAATCGAATGTAGTCGAAAAAATCGAACTTCCTTCGTTTGCCATCCGTTTGTGTGTTTCTGTTTACATCGTTCACTCACAACGTGGTTAATGAATATGTGTTAGCGCGTTTTTTTTTTTCGCCCTTTTATACTTTTATTCTAATTTAGAGTTTATTATTTAATCTTTTCATTTTATTTTCATGGTAAAGTACAATTTTTAAGTTACAGCACCTGATCAAACTTATGTATCTGGCTCGACCGTCGAAAATGATCAGTATCTAGCGAGAGCGAGGCCTAATTTAATTTGGATCACGAGTGCCATTAGCCCACAATTGTTTGGCCTGTTCAGTAGTGTATATTTAAATTGTTTAATTAATAATGTACTCTGGGTGCATTTAAAATTCTATTTATATTTTGATCTTGATGCTTAAAATATTAATTTTCTTCCAAAACATTAAATTTTATCAGTGCTTCAAGTAATGCATTTTATTTTAACTTTTAAATTTTTGCTTTTATCTTGTTCAGAAACTTTTCGGACTTGCTTAAAATAGACCAACTTTTTGGCTTTTAGCTTCTAGGAATGATTTCAGTAATGTCTTTTCAAATTTCATGCACATAATTAATATTGTTAAGTATGTATTTAAACCACAGCCAATATAATGGAAATGCCTTATGAGCTGCTAGGCAGACCTAGACAAAAGGCAAAACTAAATTTGAACTGCAAAACTTACTTAAAAATCTTCTGCGAAAAAATGGTGTGACCCTCAAGAATAATTATTTTAAAGTAACAAAAGCTTAGTTATGATGCAGGATGGTAGCAATCTCTCTGAAGCTTTTTAATATCATTTCATTTTACTTATATAAAGTTAATATGTACAAAATATTTTCTGAACATATCCGTCTAGAAGTATACTTCTAAGACGGAGTTGACGAACTTGCACAGTCAGTGACCCTGGTTGCAGAAAACGTTTGTTGCCTGTCGCAGATTCTTGAGAAGGTTTGTAGACTATTTCCCAGTTCATATCAGCCGCTCCACTGCTTGTTATTCCGCAATGATGTTGTGTGCCATGTCTGAAGACTGCTCGTCCATAAGGCTCCTTCTACACAATGCTGTTAGAGCATGTAACACCCTCCACCAAGGTAAACATACACACACTAGCCAGTTAATTGAATTTGAATAGAGACCCTCAGGAACACTGGTCAGTAAATGTGTTTGCTTCCATACTCGTGGATCGCCTGCTTAGACCATGTCTGTTAGAGATGAGTTCGGGCTCATTTTTTGAGTAAATACAAATGTCTCAAAATTGCTGTTTTTTAATAATTGCTTTAAGTTTTCAGACCCCCCCCCTTTAAATACGTGCCTGGTATGTTTGAAAGTTCACCTAGGAAAAATTTGAGGTAAAACAATGGGCCTAAGTCAAAAATACTTTATTTATTTCATCTAATGCATGTTTTTCCAATTAATTTTATTTATTTTTATATGAAATCCTTTTTAGGCAAAATATAGCAAAAATATAAATATTATCTCTCATACCTTAATATATATCAAACCCCACATGTCGCACATTACAAATTTATTTCATAACCGAATAAAAAAGTTCAATAAATCATTAGTTTTTTCGGATGAATACTTAAATAAAACAGCACATTATCTCCTGAAAATAATTTATGTGGTAAAAAAAAGATTTAAGATTTTAAATTTATATTCATTAATTATGGTATTTTCCCTCCATTTATAAAATACTCCAAAAAACTTTATGTTTCCAAAACAAGCCATACCAGAACTAACTTTTGCAGCAATCAGTTTACTTTTAAAGCAAATCAGAGTAATACGATCACAGCGCTGAGGTAACGTGCTGACCTACCAGCGAATGCGTCGAGCATTCGATTTTGAGCGCTGGTACTGAGCGCTCCTTACGTGAGAGTTTGGTGGTGCCATCTAGTGCATGTTACTCGAAACGCTACATCTAGCGCATGTTACTCGTTCTGAAAAAAAAAAAACAGAAAGGTTACTCGTTAATTCGGAAACCTTTGTGAAATACAACGAAAGTTTCTAAATATTTTAACAGAATATACAGAAACGTTACACATTTTTTCGAGAAACCTTACCTAAAAAGCAGGAAAATATGTAAATATTTTTCCGAAATATGCAGAAACGCTTGTAAATATTTTACCCGCATGGTTCGGAAACGTTTTTGCAATTTTAAACTACAAGAGCTGTTCCATATTTTGGGGTAACGTTTCCGAATTTTTTTTTACCGTGTACTCTAATATACTGCACAGTTTTCATGTTCTTACAAACTATTTTTACCTTGATCAATTTATCTATAATTATACATTTACTATGCATAAACAATGTTGCATTCATTTAAAATAATTAACTCAGCAGTTATTATGCATACCTACCTAAATTTACTGTTAGTGGTTATTTTGACTTCTCACAAGGAAAGCTTCTTTTACCGATACATATTGGTGGTTTTAATGTGTAAGTGATAAATATTCACCCAAATTTTCACATTAAATTATTTTGAATGTGACTACATAATAGAAAAACACATTCATCCTGAATTTTGAATAATCTGAGTGTCATTCTAAGTTCGACTTATGCGGATGGAAAAAAAAGTGTCGTTGAAGTTGATAAAATTAAACTTGTAGGTATATAAAAGACCTCAAATAAAAATGTAAATTTTGATGAATAGATAATTAATTAGTTTTACCTCTGAAACTTTTAACGAACTGTTTATGGGTTAAAAACATAACATAGTAAAATCAAAAAATCATTTTGGGAAATGAACCATGAACATGTCCGTAAACAAAACATTTTGCTAATTTAAACAAATAATTTGGTTGATTCTAACAAATAGTTTGTGTAAATTAACAAAACATTTGTTTAACCAAATTCGTTTGTTAAACTGACAAAATGTTTTGTTGAAATAATCAAATAATTTTAACAAATTAACTTTGTTAATTTAACAAAAATTTCCCTGGCGCTATTTCAACCGGATAATTTTGTTGATTCAGCAAAACATTTTTTTCGGTGTGTGTTTCGGTGTCGTCACTTAGCCCTCTTTGTTTTATTTTGCCCTTTCGAGAAAAGTCTCTTTTAAAATCACAATCTTTCTTGCAACTTCTTTCTATTTTTTAAAATTATTATTTAAGGGGATGGGCAGTTAATGCAAAGATTCTTAACGGGTGTGTCGGTAAGAACTGATAAATTTTGTAACTTTTTCCACTTGTCTATAATACTTTTTCCTTAAGATCCAGTTTTTTGGCGAAAGAAAATCAATTTTTGATATATTTTGGTTTTCATTTGATGATGTTGACCTTGTGATGTATTCAGTGGGCCGACTTGCCCCATACGCAACCATTTTTTTTTACATCCCCATATCTAAAAATTTTATAAATATTTCACAAATTAAGTATCAGAAATACAGCTTGAAGAATAAAATTTCCAAATATTATCCTTTAAAATGTTAGCTTTTATTGTTTAAGCAAATTCGAAATGATTATTGCAAAATCCAAAAATTTACCCTCAAGAAAAATTGGAAATTCCAAATGTTTACGGAATAGCAGTTTCTTTCATAGTGCTGTTGATATAAGAGGGAGATGACATTGCAATGCACATGCTTGTGGACTTAAACCGCAATCTACAGGATATAATAATATAACACCTAGATATATAATATATTCGAAATATAACACCTAGGCCAACGTGCCCTGGTTACTCTGTTACTTCAGTTCAGTTGAAACAACAATTTGAAAATATTACACTGGTTTTCAAAATTGAAGAATAATGACAGAAATAAAACGTAACTGATATTTTTTGAAAGATTATTAACAGAAATTTGTACAAAAGGATGAGTAAACGTAAATTATAGTGCTTGACAGAGGATTATTTTCAGAATATTGAATTTAAAACCAAATTTATGGAAATTAGAAAATTATAGAAAAAGTTTAGTAAGCTCTTCTGGATTTTTTTTTTTTTTTTGAATGGTGTATAGACACTTCGTATAGATACGAATACCTGGCATCTTGATAATAAGGACTGCACCAAAGTGTCGATCAAGTCTTGCGGAAATGAAAGCCACTTTTCTAAAAGTGCACTTTTCAGCTCCTGGTGTGTCTGGGGAGCGTGTGGAAGAATCCCACGATGAAACAGATTCTCCAGCAGCGCATTGACGTATATGTCGGAGCCGGCGAGATGAGGCCTTTCAGGTAAAGCAAAGAGATCGTAAGAGAGATTGCGTAAGAGATTGCCTGCCTCAGTAGTGGAAAAGGTTTCGTTGAATATAAACACGAAGTTAGATGCGGATGCGCAGTGTAAATAGAACGATATTTTCTAATGTATATATTAATGATATTCGTGTTTGTAGATAACCAAGAAGAATTTTGTTAAAACCGATATTTTAAAATTTAAAGGGATATACCCTTTCGATGTTCATGTTTTTCACTTAAAGGCCTGTGCAGAACCCCCCACCTTTGCATGAATCCGTTAAGAGCTTATGCTTATTTGCCCAGATTTATTGAGTGATTTTGAGGACTTTATAGATAAAATTCTATACGTGGCGCCGAACGTGGGGCCTTCATTTGGAAAATATATTTGATCTATATTTAATTGAATACCCAAAGTAGAAAAATGTCGATCGATGTTCTCGAGCAGTGAAAAACCAAAAGAACGGCGACGAAAAGTTCTATTACGTAATTGATTATCAAAATAAACAACACTTTGCAGAATGCGACCTCTACTGTTACCTTAAACTGGTTAGAAGAATGGAAAGCACTGTTAAATAAACGAAACTTACTGAGCTCGATGAAAAAATTGAAAACAAAATAACTGATTTAAAGAAATTAGAAGAAAAAGTTGAAACTAATCAAGAATATAGAGAATATAATTTGGTTAAAGGAAAAATAAATTGTTGCGTAAGAAATTTGCTAAAACCAGAGAGGAAAATTGAACAGGAAAATTTAAGTCACGAAGAATCGAATCTATCAGGATTGTCAAATACAGCTACGCCCATTGTTATATTGAAAAATAAAATTCGTATTAAATGGCCAAAAATAAACGTTGAAAAATTTGATGGTAATTTTGAAAACTGGCATGAATTTTGGTGTCAGTTTAAGTCCGCTATTCATATAAACGAAAGCTTGAACAAAGTCGATAAATTCACCTATTTAAAGAGTTTTCTTAAGGATTCGGCTCGAGATTGCAATACAAGGACTTTCGATTTCTGAAGACAATTATGATATTGCCGTTAAAATTCTTGAAGACAGGTTTGGAAGGAAAGAACTTTTGATTCGAGCTTTTAAATTTATCCCCAGTGCGAAATTCTTCGAATCTTAAGGATATACGTCAGTTGTACGACATTTGCGAAATACAAATACGCAGTTTAAAATCTTTGGGTATTGAATTGAACACGTATGGCAACTTAATGTTCCATATGTTAACTGAATTGATTCCTGATAATATAATGTTTAATTACAATAGGGACTATAAGAATGAAACTCAATCATGGGATGTTGGTAAATTGTTAGAGTATTTAAAAATGGAAGTGGTAACAAGAGAAAGAACTCGGTCATTTCGAAGAAGGGAATCAGAAGAAAGCGTAGGTTATAGCAGCAAAGCATTTGTTAAGAGAAAAGAACAATATGATAGAGATAATGCATTTAAAAGGGGTTTTAATGAGAAATATAAAGTACCTACTGCTGCTTTATTGAATGCTAGTATCGATAGTCAAAATTGCTGTGTTTTCTAAAAGGAAATCATGAAATAGAAAAATGTCCGAAACCTGTTAATGAAAGGAGGGATATTTTAAAGAAAGAATTCAGATGTTGGAACTGCTTAAAATTCCATTTGGTCAGGGACTGTAGGTTTAAAGGTAGGTGTAAAATATGTACGCGAAAGCATAATACAGCAATATGTGAGACCAGTGAGAAAAAAGAAGAGGATAATTCTAACTCAGAAACTGCAATATCATCTATTCAAAAGAAACATGAGCGGAGGGAAATTTGGCGTCACTGCCCCGGAGTGGACAACCCCGCGGATTTTGTTTCGAGAGGAACAACATTTTCTAAACTAATCAGTGATCCAGTATGGCTATTCGGGCAAAGTGGCTTAGCCTTCCACCAGAATTTTGGCCAAAACCTGATGAAGTCATTGATGAAGATCAGTTAGAATATCGAAAGAATCTTGATATTTGCAATGCGCATGTGTAATTGAATAACTTAAAAATCCAATAGATGTAGCAAAATTTAGTAGTTTTGAAAAACTGGTAAGAATCGCTGCCTTACTTAAAAGGTTTGTAACGAAGTTAAAGATATCTAGTAAAGCTGATGGTCCACTAACTGCAGAAGAGTTGACAGAAGCTGAAAACTTTCTAAGAAGGAGCGAACAAAAACAATTTTACAAAATGAGTTTCAAAACCTAATAAATGGAAATCCGGTTGATAAATGTTCACCCCTTTTCAATTATGTTCCATACATCGATGAAAATGAAATTCTTCGCTTAGATGGCAGACTGGAATTCAGCAATTTTTCTTTGGAAGAAAAGCGCTCAGTAATCTTACCAAAACATTCACGGTTAACAACAATCTTTGTACAAAGAGATCATGAAAAAGTGATGCATGCAGGAACTGCAATGACGTTATCTAAAGTTCGTTCTAGAAATTGGATCCCCAAAGGCAGACAATTGGTAAAAAGCATCAATAAAATATGTCTTATTTGCAATAAATATCTTCCTAGATCAGCCAATCGAATCACAGCACCCTTACGAAACGACCGAATAACGATCTGGAGGCACGGTAGCATAATTTTGACTTCATTAAAATTTAGTAATTGATGAGGCCGAAAATGATCAAGTGCAATTGTGCCGCTAATAACCTACCTGGCAAGTACTCCTGTAACTGATCTAAAAAAAAACAAATAAAGAAATACAAACAAAACAATGAAATAAATTTAAAGGTTTTGAATTTCGTAAATATCATATTTTTATTTTAGGAGGATTAAATATTATTTTTTCAATACGAAATACTCTAATATACAAATAGACAATATAGTCTGGAGTAAAAATTATTTGGGAAAATGTGATTCTTAGGAGCGATTTTTGTCTAACTGTTTCTAGGGGCACTTTCACGGGAAAAGTAAAAAAGTCGTATAATCACCATTCCTTCATGCAGTCGTAGTCGGCCACGATTTCTTGGGATCAGCACGCATATGTCACAACGTCATGGTACCTATCCATCGCATCTCCAGATTATGTCTCCCCTCTCTCTCTATCTCTCAGAATGAGACTGCTTTTCTCCTTATCTCACTTTTTTTTCTTAAGGGGGATTTTTTTCGTATCCATTTCTCCTTATAGGCTGATGGTTACGATTTGTTGCTACAGAAGGACAATCTCCGACCTCTGCCGAATCACGGCTTAGAGGTGGGCTTATGTGCCCCTCCATATTCCGTTGTCATAAATATTTTCCTGTCTGCCCTAAATATTTTATCGCAGACGGCCCATTGTGCTCATAGTGTCGGAAATGCCGACTAACTGCCGCCCCTTCTAATTTATTGGCCACCTGTGTGGTCTTTCCACGGCAACAACATCAGTCTCTTCAAAAATTCTCTTTTTAAAAAAATCAAATACCCACGACTGGCCCTTTTACTCCACCACAAACTGAATTCCCTCCATTTTCAGTATGAGGTTCGAACTTCACGGGTCCAATATATGTTAAAAATCCAGACGTCTCAAAAATCTTATATCCTTTTGAAACCCTTCGGAGTCACCAGATCATTACACCTAGAACTTGTGTCAGACATGACCACTGACTCGTTTTTACTTGCCCTTAGACGATTTCTGTCTCGAAGATTGAGTTGTAAAGTAATTTACTCCGATAACGCGAAAACCTTTAAGAAGGATAAGAAGGAAAGAGAAAATCTGCACGACATTCTTCCAAGCCATCAAATGTTAAAATTCCTTGCAAAAAATTGTATGGAAAAATATCATTGAAAGAGTTGCATGGTGGGGAGGGTTCTACGAGCGCCTGGTAAAGTCTGTAAAAGAATGCTTAAGAAAAATTTTTAGTAAAGCCCTATTGAACTATGAAGAAATGTCAACACTACTGGTTGAAGTAGAAACCATCCTTAATTTGCGTCCTTTGACATATGTCTATAATGAGAAAGAACCCGAAGATTTAACTCCTATGCATTTTCTAAACTTTGGAAAAGAAATTTGTCTTCCAGTAAATTTTGTCGATGTTATTGCAGATGGTTCTAAAAGATCTTCACTCTTGAAGAGAAAAAAATACCAATCTCTTCTTTTAAAACAAGTTTGGTCCAAATGGAAAAAACTGTATTTACTTGATTTGAAAATCGCCCATTTCTCAAAAAATCCTACATCTCGCACACCACTGAAAGTAGGTGATGTCGTCTCAATTGAAGGTGGCCACAAAAAACAAGTTTCTTCGGAAAATGGGCAAAATCCTGAAAGCTATATCTGGAAGAGACAATAATGTACGATCGTATGAAATAAAGACTGAGAATGGTATCCTAAAAAGAAATGTTCAACATTTATATCCTTTAGAAATTACAGACTGATGAACAGTAATAAACTGTATTGCTTTTTCCTTTTTGAACTCTAAAATCTTTTGTATATTTTAATTTTTTAACTTTTTACCTTTTTCATAAGTATTATATTGTATCCTAATTTTATTTCTCGTATGTTTTGAATTTATTATCTGTATCTTGCATATTTTGAAAATGTTTTAATTGTTTGTTCTAAGTATTGCATTGATATTTGAGTTCGATTAGAATTATTTGATAGATTAATTTGATAGATTTTTTAGATTAATTGAACAATTTTGTTTGAATTTGAACCACTGATGTAGAATTTTAGATGATTTGTAGAAATTTAGAAAGTGAAGTCCTTTGCAGTTCAGGTGGGGAGTGTGTAGAAATTTATTTCTATGGATGGCGCAACGCGCTTTAAAAAGAAAGATACTTCGATTTCTACTACACTCCCATGATCCTTTTTTTGAAAGGTTTCGTTTTGGTTCGATTTTGCGCCAGAGAGCGTGTTTAGAATGTAAATTCGAAGCGACGCTGTCGCTATTCGAATTCATTATGTAAAATGAAAGGTTTTTATGTAAAAATATATAAATAGTGAATTGTTAATATATATTTCTTTTTAAAAATGAGTTTTTTATTGCGTCTCGTCTATTTTACTTTTCGAAACAGAACCTTCGAATTCAGACTGTTCTTGATTTGGAAATACGTTGATTTCGAATCCCAGCTTCTTTTTCTTTTTTATTTCTTTCATCCGAATCAAGAACTATCTAACTTCGAAGGTTTCTTTTCGAAAAGTAAAAATAGACGGGACGTAATAAAAAACTCATTTTCAAAAATAAACATACACTCTATAACAAATAAATCGACAGAACAAGAAGGAGGTGTCCGATGGAGACGAAAATTGGTGGATAGGAAGACAATGTGCAGAATAGTAAATGATTAAAATTTCAGAACAATTGAATAATTTATTTCAGAGTTACAGTAACAAGTTCAATAAGGTGTTGACCCGCCGCTAGCCTAGATACAAGCTGCCACAAGGCGTGGCATAGACCGATAAAGCTCCCGGATGGTCTCCTGAGGTATTTCCTACCAAATTCGCTCCAATTGTCGAACGAGGTCCTCAACAGTCCGTGCCAGATGCAATCGCCTTCCCATCATATCCCAGACATGCTCGATGGGAGAGAGATCTGGCGATCTGGCAGGCCAAGGAAGAGTTTGACAAGCTTGAAGACAGTTTAGAGCAACACGAGCCGTATGTGGTCTGGCATTGTCCTGCTGAAAAACCAGCCCAGGGCACTGCAAAAGGAACGGTAGCAAAAGAGGTCTTAGGATGTCGTCCACGTACCGCTGTGCAGTAAGTGTATCTCTAATGACGACCAAAGCTGTCCGGCTGTCAAAGGAAATGGCACCCCAGACCATAATGCCTTGTTGAGGGTCGGTGTGGCGTGCAATAGTGAAAGCAGGATCCCGCCTCTGCCCTGTGCGTCTCCAAACACGTCTTCGGTGATCGTCAGGACACAGTTGGAAGCTGGATTTGTCGCTAAAGACTATACGTCCCCAGACGGCATCATTCCAACCTCATAAGAGCCCTGCACCACTGTAATCTGGCTCGGCAGTGTGCAGGCGTGAGTGGCAGGTGGCGTAACGGTCGGCGCGAGCGTAGATTTCGCTCTCTCAACCGTCTGTGAATGGTCATGATGGACACTGGTGTTTGGGTTGAACGTCTTATGGTTGATAGAGATGAAGAAGGCACTGTGACAGCTGATCGGACCATCACTCTGTCCTCACGATCTGTTGCAGCCCTAGGTCGACCGCTACCATCCTGAAGCTGCACTCTGCCATTTTCCACCAATTCTTGCCAGCATCTTCGAACCGTCGCATCGCTTCGACTCAAATGACGAGCGATTCTCCGATTAGTCCAACCGGCCTCTTTCAATCCAATGATACGACCTCTGTCAAACTCTGACAGTTGCTCGTAATGAGCACGAATCCTGCAGCGAGGCATTTTTTAAGTTGTTGAAAGGTCATCTGAATCGCAAGCAAACCGAAAGTTTTAACAACCGTTGAAGAACTGCTCCTTATATACGTCTGCTGGATGCGCAGTTCCGATGCGCTAGAGATCAAACTATTCATTCATTGGACAACAAATTTGAATGATTTGCATATCTGTTCAAAACATTCATTCATACGAAATTTCAAAGCAATCGGATGATTGTTTCTTTCTGCGTCGATTTTTTTTGTTATAGAGTGTATATTGACAATTCACTATTTACATATTTTTACATAAAAACCTTTTATTTTACATAATTAATTCGAATAGCGACAGCGTCGCTTCAAATCTACATTCTAAACACGCTCTCTGGCACAAAATCGAACCAAAAGAAAACATTTCGACAGAGCATCATGGGAGTGTAATAGAAGTCGAGGTATATTTTTTCTTTTTTTAAAGCGCGTTGCTCCATCTATAGAAATAAACTTCTAAAATGGTATCTGGGAAAATAAGTACATTGTCAAACTCACTTGTTGCGTCAGAAACAATACTAGGGTGGCCTGTTAATGGCACGAGTGTATCAACAGACGTTAGTGTGTAATTAAATTCTATTTATGTTATGAAAGCAGCAGTTGGGTGAAATCTTTCAGAAGCTGACCAGGAAATAAATGATATATTGAAAAATTTCTGGGAATTAGACTCATTAGGTATTAAACAAGAGAAGGAGCAATGCGACCTAGAAAGTGAAGTGTTTGAGAATTTCAAGAATTCTGTTAAATTTTATGATAGTCGGTACGAGGTTCCTTTACCATGGAATGGTAAGTTCAATGACGTGAAAGATAACTATGAAGTAGCTATGCTCCACTCTAGAAACTATGCTAAGACTAAAAGGGTTAGCCTGAAAATTTTACAGGTCTCCTGAACTTTATGAAAAATATAAGTCTGTAATTGAAGATTATCTAGGCAAATGAATAGCAGAGACTGTAAACGATGAACCTAAATCTATATCGTATTACATGCCACACTAAATGGTTTTTCGAGAAGATAAAACTAATTGCGCACACAATTAAACACTAAATTGCGTGTGGTATTTGACGCATCAGCTCATTCTAATCGTTCCTTGTCATTGAATGATTGTTTACATCAAGGTCCTCATTTGAACCCAGATTTGTTCAGCGTTTTACTAAACTTTAAATTGCATAAAATAGCGTTTGTAACGGACATTAGATATGGACGCGAGGCCATTCGAGACGAGAAATGGCTCAAGTCTCGTCTCGTCTCGTCCTTTCATATTGAAGTCTCATCTCGTGGTGTCATCTCGCACACCGTGGTCTCGTCTCGCACCCGGAGGTCTCGTCTCGTGCGAGACCGCGAGACCGGTATCGCATATTGTCTCACCAAAAATGTCTTTTTACTTCTTTGTTCAAAGTAAAACATGTACAGTCGTTTCACATTTATCGGGGTCTGGCATAGTCGCATACTATCTAATGTCTTCATATTTACCTCCGGGTATGAAGCATCAAAAAGTAATTGCATGCGATAGAATCTCCTAGCAAATTACTACTAGCAAATACTTAGTGAATTCATATAAACGTTCACCCAATAAAAAAGTTTTGAAACATTCTCAAAAAAAAAAAAAAAAAAAAATCTTAAACATAAGATATTTTACAATATTTCTCTACATGGGAGCGAATTGGCTCATTTTGGGAGGCGATTTATCTGATAAAGATTTTTTTCTGATTACATTAAGACGTATAAGTTTACATCTAATATGAGTTCATACTACAGTTTATGAAGAAGTCATGTTTCAAGTTCATATGAAGAAGAAGTAGTCATGTTTCAAGTTTGTTTTTAAAGCTATTCAAAAAAGTTGTACGACCTATTTCTTCGAAAGAAACACCCTTAACACAGACTAGGAGGCAGGGACATAGCCAAGGGGGGGTGGGGTGGAAATTATGATTTTTGTTAACTGGATGCTGAATATCAGGATTTTTTGTGAGAAAATCTGCCTTTTGCAGCTTTCCTCCCCACCATATTGTTTTCTGGCTACATGCCTGCTAGGAGGGAAGTTTGCGAGATGTATAATCATTATTAATAATAATATTTTTTTAAAGGTTTAGTGCTTCCCTGAATAAATTTAATATCGCAAGCTCCATGGCGCACCACAAAAACTCGCCTCCCCCGAAAAAGTTTTGAGGGGGCCACCTTCACTATTTGTTTATATGTACGTATCGTATGTCACACTGCAGTACAAAATACACGGATGCACTTGAAATGTTTGTATTGTTGGTTATCTTTTAAAATGTAAGTAATACGGCATCATTTTGCAATAACTGCAAATTGGAGGGCAACCTTTACTTAGCAATTAATAGTGTAAATAGACACAGTTTTTTTTTTGGGGGGGGGGGTCATGAGTTTTTATCCCGAGGAGAATGGACGATGGTAGCAATATCAATCATTCATTTGAATTAAAATTGAATAAATAAATGTGTGTGGGACATCTGTGCTTTTTCTGAAAACAATTACATAGATCTGTTTGTGATTGAATATACAGAAACAGTCTGAATATCTTGCATATACATACAGACATAATTTCTTAGTTTTCAAAGCTGCCCAAGATCTGGAATCAGTTATTTTTACTTAAACAAATTTAAATCGATAAAAAATATATAATTAGAAATTAAATAAACATTCAATAGTGCTAATGAAGAGTGACATCAACGGAGCAAATAATCATTTTTAATAAAGCAGATGCTTTTCTAAAAAAATAACAGGCGAATGCATTTAAAAGTACTATAACTAGTATTTTTAGAGTACATTGAGTGAAGTCCTAAGAGTTTCGTATGAGAATGAAGGCGTTAGCGCCGGATATATTGGTTCTCCGGGGCTCAAGCACCCACAAATAAAATTTCCTGTGTGCAAAGCACCCACACAATTTTCGGGAACAGTTTTACATACTTTTATAGAAACAAATTTATTGAGAATTAAAGGGGAGAAGAAGGAATCGTGCATAATGAACAAATAATTTATCTCTTTTATTAAATACATGAAATTAATTCTGTGTTGTTTTTATTCTTGAGAGTTTCTGGAAGCTAAGGACCCATAGAATTTTTATGAATGCCATTCACACGCAAACTATATACCAAATCAGAATCCTCTCGAATCCGCTCTTGCGTGACTGATTAGCATAAAGTGGCGTAGGGCTGCAATGGCTGCAATTAGAGTTCACGACACCCGGGGCAAACCTCAATTAGGTCACCCCCCCTTGTCATGGAATCATAAGTGATTTTGGCGCCCTCTTTAGCACGCCGTCCGGGGCACGTACGACGTCCCTTTGCCCTCCACCCTTGCCGTCCCTTTCCTTAGGTGCGGCCTTCTTTGCCGCAACTAAGGAAGGTTGTAACTAAGGTTGAATCATTCCAGGTATAAGTTGTAATACAGGCTGATTTTTTAAATTACCGAATTATTATTTCGTCTTTTCCATAAAGTTTTTACTTTCATTTGTGTGTATAAAAAAGTAAAGCTATTAGAAAAACTATCAACTGAATCAACTGAAATTTTGTTGAAAAAGCAAACATATGTCCAAACATTCCCTCCGAGCTACCCACAAAAATTTTCTAAAGCAGCCGTTTCTGAAAAAAAACGTAAGATCCCCCTGTGGTCCTGTCAAAGATTTGCTGCGTTATCAGTAAAAAAATCGTTATCAGTAATTCTGACACCACATATGCTTGATGCAACCGAGTATTGTCATACATTTGAAAAATCTCTGGACGAACAACATCCCCAAACAGTCTACTTGGGGTACCTAAACCTCGTCGAGATATTTCCAAGCAACTACAGAACCTCCTTGAAAGATATGCAGCTCAGTGTGTCCGTTTGTCATGATTCCTCCCAAACTTAAATCGCGGTCGTAGAAATGGCATATTTCACGATCAAGGGACGGGAAGTTTGCATGTTCCTTTCACCCTCCAAATGAAGGCATGTCACGAATCAGTGTTCAGACTGAATCTGGACTTGTCAGTAAACAATACTCGGGACCACTCGTCTTGTCTCCATATAACATGACTAGACGTACGGAATTTCGTATTTACGAAATAGATGATAATTAATGCGAAATTTTCTCGTAATTACGAACAGATGCGAAATATGAGCAATTTGTGAATAAACGCGAATTTATACGAAAATTTCTTATTTTTGTTTATAGGTGCAAAATATACTCCCCTCCTTAAAAAAAAGTTTATTTAAAGAATTTTTCAAATGTTATTCAACTCAACAGTCAAATAAGCTTTATATCTGAGCTGTGCAGAAATTAATGAAATTAATTACAAATTAGAAGATTCAAGTTACCCATTCGCTCCCCATTTGTCAAAGCCGTTGTCAGGAAAAAAGTTCAGATGGGAGGGGTATATATTGCGCTACATTTTTTAAACTTGTAATTGGTCGCAAATGAAAATTTAGTAATGCATTGACTAAAATTTCGGGGGGGGGTGTGTATTAAACCCCCATGATATCGGCTTTGCCATTTGTGGAACAAATTAGAAAGCAACTCTTAAACAACAAAGTCAGGGGATTTGGATCTAAGCACAACGCTAAAAGTCCCACCTGAAAAAAACTTTCAATAACTTTCTTTGCACAAGAAATTATGCAACAAATGAAGCCTACTTTCACATTGGTCTATTAATTTGCCCATCCGTGGCTGCAAGTATGACAACCTTCAATTACATTGCTCGAAAGCTTTTCAAAAATTCCTTTCTTCAGAGAACTTCCTAAAAAAAAGAGCTCATTTAAGGGTACACCCACTTGCATCCCCTAATGTTGCAATCAATAAACAGGAATAAAGATCTCAATGTTAAAGACATTGTGAGCTAATAAATGCTCTTTTTAAAACTTCGCTGAAGCAGCTTTACAGATCATTCGAAGCCTAACTAATTGTGTATACGCAGAGCGCTTCTTTAGTAATTATAATGTCACCGTTATGGACAAAAGAACGACTCTAAAGCAGTCAAATGTTGAAATTACAAAAATGTAACTTTTATTTTACATTGTATATAAATTTCAAGTACATATAATAATGTTTTGCAAATATTTAGGCGAATTTTCAAAATTTCATACTTTTTTTCAGCGAAATTTCTGTTTTTTATTTGTGAAAATTCTGTACACATTCCAACTGGAATTAAAAAACAAGAAATAACTATTTATAGATATTTTATACCTAAAGAGAACTGCGAAAGAATGAATGATTTTTTTTTTCCTTGAGGGTAGGGGGGGCGGAATTTCATTATTTAATTCCCAGTAATCTGATAAGAATATCCCTTAAAAGATTCACCAAAATGCCTTAAAAAAGGAGGGGGGGGGGTAAGTTAAAGTTTACTTTTTCTGCCTATAAAAATCACAGAAGTTTGAGAACAGTTTCTAAAACAGCTTCAAAATTCATCTAGCGTTAAATAGTTATAAATAACAAAAAATAAAAAGTAAATGCAATTTTGATGATAAACTTATGAATGATAAACTTATTTTAACTAATACTTACTCCTTCATATTTTACAGGATCAACTTTACTATTTTTGAGTTCTTCTTACGATGCTAGTCTGTGCAATCGAACCAGCACTCAGAATGAAGACATTATTGGTGAACGATTTAACACAATAGCTCCCCGTACAGCAGACTTTTGTAGCAGCACTTTACCAGTTTTCAGCCACAGTGTCTTAGTTGTGTTTAATCTTCTCCTTTTCTTTTCTTTATTAATAACATTTTACGATGATTCCAAATGATACCATACAAATGATAAAATGAATAAATACTTTTGGAGGTCCAGAATGTAGAAGCTTAGAATTAAGTCGTTATTGTGTGTTTTTCTTCCTTTTTGTGGAGCGCATCTCGCCTTTACCCCATTCAACCAGTGAAATAAAATTTATAGAGTATTAGTCGTTTAATTTAGGTTTTGACCAACAGATGTTGTTAGTCGTACACTAAATCGCGGCATTTGAAAGTACATCGTATTTACCGCTCTAACTTCACTATGTTTGCCACTTTTTCTAATGACAAATGGCTTCAAGAAAACGTTTAGCGATTGACAGAGTATATATTCCTGATGATTTATCAGATTCTGAAAGTGATTTTAGTTTTGATAGTGATATAGATATTTCGTTTTTTCCTCAAATAGCCAGGAATCTGATCATGATTCAATACACTTGCAAAGCGTTAGGCAGTGGTGCAAAATTGATATGAAGAATATTCCTCCTCCTCCTCCATTTCTTTTTCGTGAAAATCCGGGAATTGCTGTGAATATTGCTAACAATGCAAGTACATTGAATTATTTTAAACTTTTTTTGAGCTTAGTTTCTCATCAGGGCCGGATTTCCCGTAAGGCAACGGCCAACCTAGGCCGTGGCCTAAGACGTAGCAGTCAAGTGGGTGCAGAAGAAAAAACTCTCTAGCAGATCACGTATTAGGAAGAGCGCTCCGAGGTCTATGTGAGAAATATTCCTTCTTTTTTTCCCCTAGTACAGTTTATATAGAAAACACAGATGTGGAGATCCATTTACCCCATGCCCAAGTCGGTGACGTGCGTCCAAGGCCGGATTTCCCATAAGGCCAACTTAGGCCATGGCCTAGGGCGCAGCGGTCTAAAGGGCACAGAACAAAGAACTCCCCTGCAGAACAATCACGGATGAGGAAAAGGACTGGAAAGGAGAAACGAAAACGACCTACTTTAAGTGATTATTTCCCAAGAAAAACACGCTTATGGCTTTCGAAAAATTTCTTTTCTGCCTAGTACAATTTCTTATCTATAGAAAACCCATGTGTGGAGATCCGTTAACCACCCCCCCCCCCTTGCAGACACAGAATTGCTCGCAGAGCACCCCAGCACAGACAATGTCCAAGTCGACGACATGTGTCGCAGAACTAAGAAATCCGCTGCAAAACAATCACGTTGAGGAAAGGAGGGGTACCCGAGAGAACAATTATTCAAAGTAAGTTATCATGGAATGGAAAAGGTGTCTGACCGTCTGTGCTCTTCCGATATCCCAACGTTCCCGTAAAAAGAACCACACCACACACACGCACATAACGGTAAATATGTCTGGTCGAGAAAAATCTGTTGCTTTGAGTGTAATGCGTCTATAATTAAAAAAAAAAAATGAAAACGCATTATCAAGGCTTTCATCCAAAATATATCGGTGAAACATCGCGCAATTAATGAAACGAGTATTTCTGGTTTCTTAGTTCCATCTAAAGGATCGCCAGAAAAAGTGCATTCTGATTCTGATATGTTACCCATAAAAATGCCCAGAACAGAAACTGATACCGAAGTTTTGCAGAAAGTTAAACAAGATTTTACAAAGTCAAAAAAATCTTTACCCAATGTGGACGCTGAAGATGAGCAGAAAAACGCCACTTTTAATAGTACTCTACTTTTAATAGTTTTAAGATATAACATAGTCGTTATAGGCTAGTCGATGAGGCAAGGAGCTTTTTTTTCGGGGGGGTTGTATGAGATATAATTTTGTATTGATAAACTTCATTTCTTATTGACGAGAAAAATCTGAAAGCTCTTAATAACTAATTTTGAAAGTTTCACAAGGGAATATATCCCGATATCCCACTCCATGGTTACGCTCCTGCAGTGACGTTAGAAATAAGAAGGGAAGTATTTATTATTGTGTGTATTATTTCTATGGTAGGAAAGGGGAGGGGGGCTTTGGGGCTCGAGGCCCCCCCATACCTTTGCAGGATGATAGAAAATAGCCATATATCGGTGTCTTTTTCAGTGTCAAGAATCCATGAAAACACACTGAGCCCCCCCCCTCTCCCCCAAACCTAGTGAATTGCTACGCTAGTGCGCCCCTATCGGATTGAGGGGTGACCTAGCGTTGAGCTATGGCTTATTCTTATTTGTTTTCTTTTTATAAGTGCAAGAGTTTATTCTGATTCATGGTAATTTATCTTGTTAGCACTTTGATTTTGAATAATAAATTTTAGAATAAGGACGATTTATAAGTATATATATTTCCCAGACAGCACATAAGCTTAAATCAAGATTGACATTTCTTTCAAGAAAAATTAATGTATAGCTGTGGAAAAAAGGCCCAATTGCTCTTTATTTGGCCATTATTCGTTGGACTGCAAAGTTATATATACCATTCGTTTGCAAATAACGTATACTTTAATTTTCTAGTAATTTAATTTGCAAGGGGCCAGCTTCATATTTAATTCTGCATCAACTTCGTTTTTTTCAATGGCAACATACTATTTGACTTTATTAAGCGAAAGAAATCCTTCAAATTACCCTAAATATAAATTTTCACCAATTTCCTACGATAATTTCTGGCGATATTGCGACTTATGTTTTGCGCGATTTTAAGGGACTTCCTGCATATTGAGAAACGCTATTTCCCAGACAGCACATAAGCTTAAATCAAGCTTGACATTTCTTTGAATTTGACGTATTAATACAAGCTTGACAGTTCAATCCATTAGCTTGATTATTGCTATTGCGCTGATGGCGCCATCTGTCGCTGTAGGCGAGAAGGAGAATGTACATTGAAAAGTCTAGCGTTTTCTCAAATTGGACATATTAAATAAAGAAAAGTTCGTAAAAGATGTGTTTTATTTTATTATCGCACAAAACCTGGACATTAAAACATTCAAGGGGAAGGAATGAATGGGATAAGCCCCTCTGAAGTGTAACACGAGGGGAGTTTTAGTTTTATTTACATCTAATTAACATTAGTAATTCCATTAACTAATTAATTAGCCCTAAAAATAAATTTTAATATAATTAACACAATTTAGTTAGTTAATATACTTCACTTTATGGGTGGTTCACCATAGAATTAAAAAAAAGATTCTATATTTCCAAATATGGAAATTCTTCAAAATAAAATACAATTATACTACGAAATTGATTTCAAAATCAGTCGATTATATCGATTTTAGCCAATATTGTCCAACATGAGTGTCGCGATATTGAAAGTTTTAAAACGTGTGCTGCTTTTAAGTTTATATTATGCTTATTTCCCTATTAGTAGAGTCTATAAATCACACATAACATTAATTTAATTTTGATTCATCCCATGAAAAAAATAAAAGAAAGAAATCGGCATCGAGCACTGATCGATCTCGCCAGAAAACGGCGTGACAACCATGACAGTCACTTCAAACTTAAGAGTCGTGACAGCGCGAGGCAGATTGGTGGAACGGTTAGGACGCTGGCCTCCCAACCCTCAGGTCCCGAGTTCTACCGCGGACGCTTGATGGAAACAGATTAAATTAACTTGAGGGCCGTGGTAGCCCAGTGGTTAAGGCGTTGAACTCGTAACCGGAAGATTGTGGGTTCGATACCGGCGTACCACTAAAGACCACCGTGTACATGCGGTGTACGTGCACGTTAAATCCGTGGTTCCGAAAGTCCTCTCGGCGGTCGCTAGCAGTTTCCGAGGGGTGCCAATATTCAGAAGTCCCCCCACCTTCTGATGAGGTTCCAAATTGTGGCGGGAAATTCCGGGAAGGACGTATATGTAGCTCTAAGCGACACATTCAGTGACGCGAGCTGTCCTCTCCTGGCAAATAAATTAACTTGAAATTTCAGCATAGAGGGGAAAATGCGTGGAAAAATAAAATATGTGGGGCGAGTTCGCCGACGGGCGCCCCGTGTATTTAAGAATTTTTTTTTTAATTTTTTAAGCTTGAAATTAAGCTTGCTATGTCAAGCTTAATGTAAGCTGGGCAAGTGTAAACTTGAACACTTGATTCAAGCTTGCATTAAGCTTACACGCTTGAAAATGTCAAGCTTAATTCAAGTTTATTGACTTGATAAATCAAGCTTGCTGCAAGTTTCCTGTGCTGTCTGGGTTATATATCTATATAAATAAAATTAGACTTTTGTCTGTACATTTCTTGGAATTCAAAAATTTTGCGATTTCTGTCCGTTTCAAGCACCCGGGAATCCGATGCGACCCCAAAAAAAAAGTTTGTCTGTCTGTCATTCTGTCGTTCTGTCATTCTGTCCGTGACGCATTTTTTGTTTAAGCATCACGTAAAAACGACTGAAGCGAATGATATGAAATTGGGTGTCATGATAGGTGGTCACTCAACTTAAAACATAGGCGTCGAATTTAAAAAAAGTCTTGATTGGATTTTGAGATTTTGCGAAAATCCTTTCAAACTGCGTAAATTTGTGTTCAAGCATCACGTAAAAAAGACTGAAGCGAATGATATGAAATTGGGTGTCAAGATAGGTGGTCACTCAATTTAAAACATAGGCGTCCAATTTTTAAAAAATCTTGATTGGATTTTGAGATTTTGCGAAAATCCTTTCAAACTGCGTAAATTTGTGTTCACGCATCACGTAAAAACGACTGCAGCGAATTATATGAAATTGGGTGTCATGATAGGTGCTCACTCAACTTAAAACACAGGCATCGAATTAAAAAAAAATCTTGATTAGATTTTGAGAGTTTGCGAAAATCATTTCAAACTGCGTAAATTAGTGTTCGCACATCACCTAATAACAGCAAAGGAGGAAAAAAAATATTTGGTGAAATGATAGGTGGTCACTCACCTTAAACTATAAGCATCTAATTTAAAAAAAAATCGATCAGATTTCGAGATTTTGTGAAAATCGTTTAAAACTGAGTGAATCTTTGTTACCGCATTACGTAATAACGACTAAAGCGAATGATATGAAATTTGGTCACATGATAGATGGTTGCTTAACATAAACTATAGGTGTCCAATTTTTTAAACATTTTTATTAGATTTTGAGATTTTGTGAAAATTCTCTCAAAATACGTTTATATTTCTTCAAACATCACGTAATAACGACTAATACGAATGATACGAAATTTAGTGATATGATAGGTACTTGCTAATCTTAACTTATAGGAGTTGAATTTTTAAAATATTTTGATTACATTTTGAGATTTTGCGAAAAACGTTTTAAAATGCTGAAATTTTGTTCCAGCATCACGAAATAAAGACTGCAGGGAATGAAACAAAATTGAGTGACATGATAGGTTGTCACTCAAATTAAATTCTAGGCTTCAAATTTTTTTGAAATGTTGATTAGATTTTGAGATTTTGCGAAAATTATTTCAATATGCGTAAATATTCGTTCTTGCATCACATAATTATGACTAAAGCGAATGAAATGATAATACTTAGTTACTCTCTAACCTGTAATATTTTAACAAAACATAAAAATGATAACTTCGCTTTCTTTACTTTGGCAACATACTACATCCATTCTGTGTACTCCTACAATGCTGAGGAAAGTTCTTGCTTTTTGGAAATTTGCATTCACTAACCCGTCAAGGACGGGTACTTCAGCTAGTAAATATATATATATATATATATATTGAAAATATTCAATTTAAACATTGGTACGCTTATTTTAAAGATGCCTTTTTAAAAATTAAATTATGGTATTAATAAGTCAAAAACAATTTTTTTAAAAATCTTCTTTAAATTGAATGTTAGTGTAATTGTAATGTTTTTAAACAAATTCTGAAATGCTGAAAAAAACAACAGCAACACTTTTTAAAGGAAACTGGTTAAAAATGATTTAAAACTTATTTCTTAATATGTAAAATATTGGCTATATAGTATAACTGTGATTAGAATTAATAGTTAATTAGTTTTGTTAGAACAGTTTTAGTAATTATGTTTACTATTTTTGATATGGAAAGCTTATTGCCCCTCACAGACTTTGATTAAACATCTGTAACCTTCTTATGAGAAAGCTTAAACTTTCTACATTACCTCATTAATGCAAGGGAGTATATTTTACTTATTGGGAATTTCTGTAAGAGGGCTGTATAAAAAGTAAAAGTTTGTATTTCTTTACATTTAATTCCCTGAAAATTTTATTTGACACCATAAAGTAACTTTGTAATTAATTATTATATATGTCTAATATCAACATTTAAAGAAGAAAACCCAAGAAAATAAGTGTTATTGCAGTATTCACTTTATCTGCAAACAATTATCTGATCGCTGACATTAACGATAACTCTTTGCGATTTAAACGAAGCGATTTTCTGGTTTTATCTGATCCAGTCTTCGAATTTCTGTACCAACTTCGAATGTTGTAGTAGGAATACTGACGGACGTGTCTGACGTGTCCAAAAATCGCACGAAGTTTACAATGAAATCCAATGTTTTGCAATGACTTTTCATAAGTTTCTTAAAACTGAACTGTTTCGTGGCTTTAAATGGTAAAATTCAGGGTCTTCCTATCGAAATGATAATAGATAATGTAAATTATCTGGCAATCATAAACAAAACTACTTTATAAAACACGTTTTTACGTGACATATAGTGCTGATGCGAAAAAACGCATTATTATTCATATTAAATTGGAATTATTGATCAATTTTTCGAGGGGGCGGTGCAATTATGGCCTTTCGCCTAGGGCGCAAAAATGTGTAAATCCAGCCCTGCGTGCTTCGCAGAACAAAGAGATCCGCTGCAGAACAAACACATTGAGAAAAGGAGAGGGAGGGGAGAGAATTATTCAAAGTGAGTTTTCATTCAAAAGGAGCCTGATCGTCTGTAAAAAAAAAAAAAAATCTGGACAGGGACAGTGGGTATTGTACACTTCATTTGTAATAACTATCCTTTCTTTACTGATATTTTACAAACAGTGAAAATAAATTTTTCTTTCTGTAAATATGTTTGCTCGAGAAAAAGTTTGTTGCTTTGGTGCCGTCTTATTTCCGACCGGGGTTGAAATTGTCGCACTTCCGAGCACTTCTGTTTAAAAGCAGCATTTGCATTCGCGTCCGCTTTAACACATTTAACATATTTGCGTCCGCTTTAAGTGTGACGTGTTGATGGGAGAGGGGGGGGGTGCTTAAGAGCCACGTGCCCATACTCATGTTCATTTAAAAAGCGTTCTAAAAGGTGCATTTATTTAGCAACGAAATAACCCCAAAACGTAGAAAGGATAAATCTATTGTATAGTAGATCATTTTACTAAAATTAAATTTATTAAAAGATCTTAAGTACTAATAAGCTAAACTTTTACATTTTAATTTAAATACGACACATTCTTACATACCATCACAGCTGCCAATCTGTACGATTTTTTCGCGCAGAAATACATATTGTTTGCACGATTCTACTAATGATTAAGAAAAACTTAAGAATTTTTTTTGAAAACCTGTAAAATATACATTTCTGCAAATACTGAATGTACATGCTTAAACCAAACGAGCGAAATTCGATCAGTCGGAGCGATTTTTCGCTCCTTTCCGTACTTGAAAGTGCGCTTCTCCTTTAGGAGCGGTTTTCGATCACTGAGCGGAGTGAAATTTTCGAAGCGATTTTCGCTCCTTTTACATTAAATGATTTCTCTCCTTTTTCATCACTTTTTAATACTAAAAGAAGTGTTTTATATGAAACACTCCTTTTAGGAAAATAATTTAAGATATGATTTCACGCTTTTTCTGATTAATTTTTAATCTCAAAAAAGCGATTTTCTTAAAAATACTTTTATTTTTGTTTCGTTTTATTTATTTTTATTCCTATCCTGAGCATTTGCACATTAAAAAAAAAAAGCCATTTAGTCCAATGATTTTGTAGCTTTTATTTACACAAAAATATGATTCTTTTTAAAAATACTATGTGGTGAACACCTTTTCAATAAAGCAATATAATTGGGATAATTTTAAGTGATATTTCAAACTGATGAAAAGTAGTTTGAAAATAAAATTCTTTTCCGTATCGCAGCGTGATTCTGCAATGTATGTCACGATTACTAATATAAAAGCGTAACCGCGTAAATTAAACACATGATTTATATTGAAATATTTTAATAATAGAATTTAATAAAGTACATACCTGCATTAATAATAAATACTTTCTTATCAATTCTAAAACAACAAAATACATTTAAAACTGTTTGTAAGAAGAGAGAAGGGATGGTATCTGCAACAATTTATTAAACTTTAAAAGTTAATATATGTTAGTTTAAAAATTTGAGGTAAATTACCAATTTGGAATCGAGAGTGGATTATGGAAGGGCGGCGGAAGGATACTAAAGTACCTTGAAAACTACTTGAAAAAGAGTGGGAAATAAACAAATGGGTAAATTTGTAATACACATTACTGAATAATTATATTTTTAAAGATGTACGTGTTTACTCGCGTAATAGTCGTTCAATTTTTTGCCAATTTTTCGTGGTGAAAGTCTAGGCGCGACTATTATGCGGAGAAAATTTACAACATAAAATTGTGACTCTTAAGCTATTTCCTCTGCTTCAAAACGGGGTGCTATAATTATGCGAGTAAACACGATATATATGAAGTATACACAATATATATATATATATATATATATTGAATGATTATGAATAATTTTTACATATGAATAAAAATAACTTACAGTATGTCTTTCTTTTCTGTTTAAGTAAAATAATCACTCTCAAAGTGTCAAACTGCTTAATGTAGAAGAGATGAATTTAAAAGTATATACGCCTTGTAAGTCTATATTCAATAGTTATACATTTTAAAAGAATCCTTTAATAATTTATTTAAATAGAAGTTCTGGTGTCTTACAACAGTGTCTTTTTTTTCAATAATTCTTAAAAAGAAATTTTTTATCCCATTTATTTTTAATATAGTTTAAGCCTGAAATATCAATAATTACTTCATCCTTAAAGGATAGGCACCAAAAGACACAACTTACCAGTTATTTGCACAAATTTTATGGTCCTCAAACTGTAAATATTTGAGTTTCCTATATCTATTAGTCTTCACTGGCTGAATCAGTTTGAATATTGCACTAGTTCCATAATCATGGAGAAAAAATAAATAAGGAAAGAGAAAATGACTTTCATTCACCATTTAAAGCATTAGAACTTAAACAAAAATCAACACGGTATCTTTATACTTTTATTTGAACAAAAAAAATGCATTTTACATCCATTCATTGCAGCACATCTAAGTATTACATTTCTTGAATTACTATGACAACCATGATAAAAAATTAGAAAAATTCTGAATAGAAAAAACTTAACAAGTAATTAAAGTGATAAGTATTCATAAAGATCTGCTAATAAAAACAATCACACTGGTTCCAAGCTAAAAATGAATTCAAAAAAGAAATAAATGCACCATAACTAAATTTAAAACTATTATATATACTATATAAATTGTAATCTATTAAATACACTCAAAATTTTTTTTTTAAATACAAGATATGATTTCTATCAACTGCTTTTATATTTTGGTGAAATTAATTTGTACATATATCACATATAAAATTCTCTTTAACAAACAAACATTTCAAAAGTTTTTATTTGTTGAACAATAGTGCTAAATTTCCGAGACAAGATATAATCAGTGTTAGCTATCAAGCATATTTGATTTCTACTTCTGGGCTTCTGGCTATTTTACGTTGACTACATAAAAACATTTGAACAGGTTATCAAAAATCTTTAAAGGACATTGGCAAATTTCAACTAAGATTTTGTCCTAAACTAAGAGTCTATTATTGTAGTGGAATCTTTCTCCTGTACATAAAAGGTACGGCCGTGTCGAAGCAATATTTTCAACAGCCTCATCCAACGCGCCATTTACCTGTAAAGTGAAAAAAGATTATTTTAATATATCACAAAACATTGAAAACATTTCTTTTAATACTGTGTTCTTCACAAAAAATCTAAATAACTATTTTGTAACTTTTGATAAGTTTTAAACGACTGTAATAATTTTACCCCGATCTATCTGAATAGCACATCAGATCGGAATATTGTGCTTTGATCTTCTGAAACTTGAACGACATACCATTTAATTAAACATAACAGCATTCTGCAGTACAAACGTCGATTCTTTTTAAATTAGTGTGTAACTCACTTCTATAATGTATCATTATAATAAGCATTAATCTTAAAACTGCTCACATATATTGAATTGTTCATAATATTAATACATAAAATCAGTATTTCAAAAAAGGAAACACGTTCCCCTTTTAGAAAGATAATGCACAGCACCACTTTCTTTATATGGTGTGTGTGTATGGGTGAGGGGAGGGGGGGGTGGAAGTCGTTAAATAATTCCCGATAACGTTTTTCATCCTTAAAAATGTTACTTTATTAGATTTTTTTAAATTTAATTTTCTTACTTTAATGTCAACATTTAAAATTGAAAATTTTACACAAATCTTCGGAACATACTTCCATTTTAATTATTCCTGCACATAGAATAGCAATCAAATAACTTTGAATGAGTTCTTAAATATATCTTTGGAACGGATTTTTCTCATCCCACTTTTTTCTTTCATCATTACCCTTTCTTTAATAGGAGACACACATTTAAGTACTTTTGCTTGATAAATATATTTGCAAATTTTCATGCAATGTTTTACTTTTATTTTTATCAATAGCATAAAATCATTAGAAAACACTTTTTTCACATATTTTTCATTTGCTGCTATATGGTGTATAAGTATAATGCAAAGAGAGTAAATAGTATCAACAGATGAGCATGATATGAACATTCTATTAAAAATCTCTCAAATTTGAAATTCACTAACAAATATTTTCTTCTCTATTCCAGTTACTGTTAATAATTCTGCCAACATTGATAATGCTGATGCTTTTTTTTAGAAAAAAATATATCGATAACAAGTATTTTGAAATCCAATTTATGCAAACAATAAAGGAAATATATAGTTGCCATATTTTTATTCCATATTTCCAAGGAGTTTTTAATAAATTTGACAATTTAGAGAAAAACAAAAACAAAGCGTATTGAACTAAGTATTAGTCATTTTCTAAATATAATTAAAAAGAATTGCTACATGAAAAGTACATAAAATAAGATTCTATAGTAATCAATGCACTGGAAACTTTTTAAACTAAAGCAAAATTTAACTCTTTATGAGTGTAAGAAACCCTGATATTGATATTTTCTTTTCTTTAGCAGTTTATTATTAGTAACAATGCATTTGGAGCTTCTTAAATAAAGTAACTGTTACAGAAGTGTCGTACCGTACGCGTCTTTTGTAATTCTGAGATTTAAAAACACTCTTAAAATTATGGCATCATTCAAAATTTTAAGTGGATCGATTAAAATATTGAAGAAGAAACTATACTAAAAATCTGTTACATTTATAAAAATAAATTTAAGCTTCAGGATATAAAGGCAATTTCAGGACAAGTATGACCCCTCATTTAATATACGAATTTGAAGAAACAAAGATTTACCTAGTTCAAGAAAGCATAGTAATATTTATTTGTAAGAAAGAAGAAATGACATTTATCAAAGTAAAATTCTGAAACTTTCTGAAGCAATTGCATTATCATTGAGCAATTGGGAAATAAAATAAATGTTACTGTATACATTCACTCTCATATCATCTAGTTCTTCAGAAAAGCTCTTTTTATATCTGGTATGCTTTTGGAAACGTACTTATAGATGGAACGAGTATAAAAAAGAAAGGTAAAAGTCGGAGAAAATTTCCAACATCATCCGGGAATATTTTAAGGAATTCTGAATCAATCTGAAATATGTATAAGTATATATAAGTACAAAAAAAACACAGCCATGTTAAAAAAGTATATTTGACCTAAATATCTACAATAATGCAATTTAATATTTTTTCAGAAGGGTTAATTTAAAAAAGGCTTCTTTTATCCGGGGTTTGCTGCATATGCAATGCAACCAGGCCCCAGCTTCAGAGGAGCCCCAAATCAAAAGTAACTTTACATGTTTTTTATCTTGATAAAGGGAGAAATTTCAAAAATGTATTTAAATTATATAAGCTGACTACTAGCATTGTTACTACAGCATTTATTTATACTTAATAATTAAGATATTACTTTATGTTACTCTTTTCATAACTAACTAAACTACACTGAAGCTATTAACTATATTCTTAAAGAACTCCAGAGAGCACAGACATCTATAATTTATCAAAACTTTCAGTATTATCTCCAAAGGAGGGTTATTTTAAACTGTAAACCGCTATTTTAAATGCATGTTAACAAACAAGGAAGAGATCCCCCCCCCCCAGTGGCAGACTAACGCTAAGTGAAGCCCGGGGCGGTCTCCGAGTTTGGGGCCCCCTTTTAAAATTGTATTTTTTAACCGAAAATTACATTTTAAAGCTAACATTCGTAACTGAAAAAAAATCTGGAAAAATTCTATTAATTTTTTTTTTTTTTTTTACGTTTACATTTTGGTAAAATCGAAAAATAGTCTGTTTTGACTGATTCGTAAAAAATTAGTAAATTAGTTCGCGTGAAACTAAAACTCATTTTATTTTGCTGGTACTGGCTGGCCCAAAGCATATAGGAATAATGATAACATAACTCAGTACATTTAAAACTTTTAACTACCTACACTTCGCATATTAAAACATACCTAAATCACTGAACCTTAAACTTAAATTTGTTTGAAAGGAAATAGTTCATTCTGTTGAAGACACTTTTATTCAACGGAAATCTGTTTTTAGAGGAAAAATATTTCGGTACCTTTCGATTCCGTTTAAATCCACCTTGTGATCCCAGGGTTATTTTTTGCGACCCCATTTGAGGTAGCAATCCAAAGATTGATAACCATTAGATTAGAGAATTACCAAATAATAATAATAATAATAAAATACTGGTTTAAATATTTATAAAATAAAAAAAAAGTCTCGCTCAAGGTAAACTTATTCCATTTTTAGTAAATTGCTTTTTAGTTTCTGGTACTTTTATGTGATTAGTTGTAAGATACAATTTATGCTCTTTACACACATTTTATATAATTCAGTTTTTCTTCAAATTTCAGTATTCTTTAAATTATAAGCACTTCTGATGAAATTAATGGACAAAAATTTCCATATTTGATTTATTAAATATTATATTTATATTCAAAGAACGAGAGCTTAGGTCTGATTTACACAAAAATGCACCATTAAAGGCGTAGAGAAACTATATACAATCAATATTTCTTACAATTAAAGAATTACATTCATATTGAAAGAAGTTGCTTTTAAATAAATATAAAATTGCAAAGCATAAAATCTAAAATAAAGAATCTAAATATATCGAATTGTTTTTGAAACAGAGATATGCTTATTTAAGACAAAAAGAAGACACCTAATTTTACAGATTTTGCAGTATTTAACTAATAATTGATGTTTACAATGACATTCCAAAAGCCTTATTTGTGTCTCGAAATTCTACTAAGACATTGCATAAGCGAATATATTTAGTTACTTATAAAAGGTTGTTATAATAAATATGAACATAAAATACAGTACAGATTTAGATAACTATTGATTTGAAGAAAAAAAATGTAATTCCAGCGGTTTCCTTACAACAGTTAATATAAGAGTAAAAAATACTTAGAAAATGTATTTTGTTAAAAGATATGGAGGACAAAACGCAATGAAGAATTGCTGGTGCACAAGACATTAAAATTGTTACATACTGAAAAGAAAGTATTGAATTTTGATTTATTTAAATTACAATACAATACTACAAATTTATTAGACAATTATTAATATACTATCTATGGATTATGTAAATATTTCTGTAAAATTAAAGCTAAAAATTATCAAAGGCAGAAATGAGCAAAGAAATATGATCAAATTTAACTAGGTGGATTATATTTTTTTTTTATAAAATATAGTGTATTATGACAGAAATTGCAACCGAACTGTCAAAATGACTGAAAATAGACACTTTGCCTATGTTTGACGCCATTATTGGCATACTTTCGTAGCTATGCAAGAGTTGCTAATTTATCATGTATGTATACATTTATAGTAAATAAACATCTTTCTCAAAGTTTTTTTAACATCATCTGACAAATAAAGTATCACCTTAAAACAGTATACTTAAGCGATTGAAAGGGCATTAATTAAAATATTTAATTAAAAACAAAACAAATATTTGGAGTATATTAATTTAAATCAGAAAATTATTTATGGAAATTTAAAAAAAAAAAAAATAATCAAAACTGTACTCATAAAGATAAAATATATTTGCGTGCTTTCGCTTTGCTAAATTTGTCGATGACACCATCAAAGTCAACAGTAGCAGCTACTTTACTTTCCATGGACAAAATAGCCAAATTTGATAATCTTTATTCCCTCATGTCGATCTTAGATAATTTTTATTTTGTTTAGGTTTCGAAAAACTTCTTTCGCACGAGGACACAGAAACACAGGTAGTTAAAAAATACTGCAAATTGAAAATAAATTGAAAACTGAATTTACAAAATTAAATTCACACCCGCACAAAAATGTCAGACATACTGAAAAAAAAAATATGGATGTTCTATGAATGAAACATTTTTTTAAACAGCATTTTGCGTTGTTCCTGTTTTAAAAAGATGATTTCCTTTCGTGAAAATAGTACGAAGTTGCTGATATTGAGCTGAGCTTTTACTATGCAGTGGAATATGAAAAGTTATTTGACATCGGAAGGGTTATCGCTTTATCAGAACACGATGAGATTGCTACGATGAAATATTTGCATGCAATACCTGGCTCAGATTCTTTTACTTGGCTACGCCACGCCAAGATGACGCAGAAATAATTACTGTAGACAAGATTTTTTTTGTTCGAATTGAATTGATTTCAGTTACTCCATTTACCATTACTAATGTAAAAAGTATCAAAACAGCTCACAATCAACTGTACAATAGACTCTATAAAAAAGTACGTAAATAACCTGATATATTTTTTTTATATGTTACTTTTGTTTGAAATGATGTTTGCCTATTTTGTTGTAAAATGGTATACAAGTCAGAAATAAATTATGTAGATTTGTGACAACTCCTTTTAATCGCAATATTATTTACTTTTTGTTTATTTTAAATGAAGTATAAGATATGGTATGGGTAGAGTTACATTTACATAGTATTTTTTTTTCCTCAGTTGGCGAATGGAGAAAGTTATGACATTATTTACGAATTATTTAGAGTGTTCCTGTAAATTATGCTATATGCATGAATTTTAGTACTCATAAAGATAATACTCAGGAATAGTCATAGTGTAGCTTTCAGAGGAAAAAAGAACTATTTGTGATACATGTATTACAAGGGTAAGTTTAATTATGGGTATAGGGTAAGTTTAATTTTCTGTAGTATTTCTACAGTCGATTAAACTTCTAAAAGTAACGACGAAATGCTCCATGCGTGTGAGTGGAATGTCCCAAATAGAGAGGTACTTTTTGGGATTTTTCTTGGAAACAGTTGTACCTTCAAAAAATGTTTTTTCATAATATGGAAATACTAGGTTGATGCTGCATCTCCATGCCAATAGTTCTCATGTGGGAAGTTGGCGCCAGCTGTACCAGTCCTTCGAAATTGTATAAATTAGCGTTAACGACCATGTTTGGTGCCCCGTACTGAGAGTCCCTCGGGCCTTCAAAATTTTTAACACTGGATTCACTTTATATGAAGATGTATAACTGCACTGTGCAAAAATGTTTTCTATATCACGTGAGAACCAACATTTAAAGTATTCTTAAAAACTGTATTTTTCATGGGGGCCCATGTTTGGGGTTTCTGACTATCTTCGAATGAATTTTCAATATGAGTTGTTAATATTCAAGGTATATTACCAGATAAAAAGAAAAAATTCTCCGAAGCACCTCAGAGCCAGTCACAGTCGAGAAAATAACGTGACAAAAATGACCGAAATTATTTCTACAACGCTCCTGTGGGGACTTTGACCCCCCTCCCTCCCCAATAACTCCAAAACTAAAAGAGGTAAATTAAAAATATTTCAGATTATTTCTTTCCTTGTGTAAGGCAACACAAGAAAAAAAAATCATGAAATTCTGAGATAGTGATGGAAACTTTTTCTTTTTTACCCGATTTGCTCTTGCAATGCGTCTTAAATGGAATAACAATCAAGCATCTTGTGAGAAACAGTGATAATAATAATAATAATAACTACATTGGGGGAAACATACTGAAGCAATTCGCAGAGTTGGACACCGCGAACAATTTCCTTGTCCCCAGCCTAAGTGATCCCACCCCCCCCAAATAAATGAATAAAAGTGAACATATTGGGGATCCCGTTTATTCATCCTACTCCGCCACCCTATTTCTATGGCACGTTCTCTAGGGGGTGTCTTATGAACTTTTTTTGCTACTAAGTTACTAAAGTAGCATTATTTGTCTATAAAAAATGTTCCGTAAAAAAATAGTGCACTACATCCACACATTTGTGATCCGTGGCACGAACATAACGAATCGAAGATGCTCAGTTTGATTAGGGACAAGAAAGGCTTTAATACAGAACTCCATTATTATAAGCTAGTAAAGCTTGTGTTCACAGTCCAAAACCTTATTCACATACCTCAAAATTAGACCTGGTAGCTGCTACCGGGCAACAGCTAATTTAAGGCCCCAATCATGCAGTGGCACAATGCGACGGTCATTGATTTTGAGTATCGTGGAAATAATTTCGCCTTGGAATGAAAAGAATTGTGCAAAACTTTTGTAGCTTCTCAATATTTTGATTATAAAAAAGTTCTTCCTATGTAAAAAATAATTTATATACAGGTCGTGACTAAGACAGTAGGAGGACCTTATCTAAGCACTGTTCGGGGGCCCCTAACCATTCATACCATATATATGTATAGTCGCTAGAATTTTTCAGATTAGAACTTAAGCTCTTAATAATCCCTGGGCCTATGGAAAAAAAACTTAGGGGAGAGGGGGGGCAAATTTCACACTTGAAACAGTTTCATTTCTGATTTTGCTTCTTAGTGCAGTTTTGTTTACATCCTAGACAATGCACTAAAACTCTAGGGGGGGAGGGAAGGCAAGCGACCTACCTCAACCCCCCATTTTATGGGCGCTTTTTTAGAGGCCTCTAGGCCGAGGCTCTCTATATAGTCATACCTAGCTGACACATTTATGTATAGTAACTAGAAGTTTTCAGACTAGCTCTTCAAATCTCTTAATAATTCTGGGCCCCAGGATTATTTGGCTTCGTCTCTTGAGATTTCGGTATAATCTTGAACATTAACATTTTTTCTAAAGCCACCCAGGTGGTGTAGCTACTAAAGAACCATTCTATCACGCCTTGGGTCTGGATTCGAAATCCCGCTTGGGCATGGATGTTAACAGTGACATAAGAGCTAGCAGTTAGCAATAAAAGAGTTTGAGAATGCCAACGGGCTTAGTTCAGGAACGAAATTATTGGATATCAGGAGAGCAGGGACGAATGTCTACAGCGAATCGCGCAATCACTGGAACTTTTTGCGGTAAGCTTTCAGCCCACTGAAGTGATTACAATCCTTGTCTCCAAGTCCGTGGCAGGAATGACAATAAACATGGCGGTGGATTATTACACTTGAAACACGAGTCGAAAAAAAACTAAATGAAACAATATTTCCAGGAGTCACTACTAAAATTTCAGGAGTCTACAGAAAAATTAGTAAAATCCAGGAGTTTTCCAGGGCCCTTAATGTTTTAAATCAAAATCCAGGTGTTTTTAAGGATTTCCAGGAGGTGTATGAACTCTGCAAAGATTTTAAATGGGATTAAGGTCTGGCGAATATGCTGGCCACGCCATACGCACAATCCCTTCACTCTCCAGGTAGTCATCGACGATGTCAGCTCTATGGGACGTCCATTAAAACAAAAGTAGGGCCAACTGCTGCAGCGTACAATCTCACAACGGGTTCCAGGACTTCATCTCGATACTGGACAGCCGTCATAGAACCCCGTTTAAAGATGTGCAGGTCAGTGCGGTATCCTAATGAAATCCCTGCCCACACCATAATGCTTCCGCCTCGGAATGCGTGATGTTCGGTGATGTTTTGGGGCTGATTGCATGTTCCTTGTTCACGCCATATCCTTATATGCTTGTCATCTGGCTCCAGAGCATATCTTGACTCATCAGTAAACATGACATTGCCCCAGTCAGACACAGTGCAATTGACATGTTCCCGGCACCACTTTAATCGTGCCCCTCTTGATTGGATGGATAGAAAAACACAAACTCGAGGTATCCGGGCATACAGTTTGCTCATATATAATCTTCGGCATACAGTACCTGCAGATATCGCCTTATCAATGGACGCTGTAACCATAGATGTCACACATGTGGAGGTCGTTCTGCGATTCCGCTTGGCTAAAATAGAAATATATCGATCTTCCGCAGGGGTTGTAACTCTTGGGCGGAAGATGTAAACGTAAGATGTAAGAAGGGCGACTCTTGGGCGGCCGACAATGGGCCTTCAGAGAACTGTCTGTGTGGTTTGGAACTGTTTCCATAAACATGAAATTGCAGAATGATGAACGCCGAAGAAAAGAGCAACATCTGTGATAGACTGTCCTACTCAATACATCCAACAGTCCGACAGCTCTCAGAAAATTCCATTTGCCTTCTGAAAGCCCTAGAAACGCGCCTAGCTTGGAAAAAAAATCTTACAAATGTTCTCAACACCTTTCATCGTCATTTACATGCAACTCCTGTAACCCTTCACAATGGCGGCTTCTTATATGACTGCCTGTTTTGCATATTTCTTGGCGAGAACCTGTGATTGGCTGTTACCCAACATACCTGCACACTTCCTTTTACCTTTGCAGCAAATTTCAGCTTCTTTAATTCAGATTGATTTACGGACATTAACATTTTCCTCTCCATGCTTAACTTTTGGAAGTGAGCGTAGTAATTAACTAGATGACTGAAGGAGCTCAGTGCTTAACAGCATGTTGGAGTTAAAGGAACTTGAGCACTGTTTAAAAAAAAAAAAAAAAAAAAAAAAAAAAAAAAGGAAATTTGTGAAGGTTTACTTTAATTTCCTCAACCACATTTCGCCACAACTCACTCTTGACAATTTTTGTCCCAGAAAACAGCATAATCTGAAAGATTTCATTCCCGTACTTTTCAGCTGAAGAGCAGGTCTTGTCCTTTGTTTGGTAGGTAGGGGCAAATATCACTGACCACGCAAATCTCCAAATAGAATTCAAATCTGGATGATGAATCCCAGTCAATTAACTACCACTTTTGCCCCAGTCAATTATCTTACACGCCTGACTCTCCCACAGTGCAAGAATAATTTCTACCTCCAACTCCAATAAATTCCTTATCCATCTTCAATGAAGGATGAGAGGATATCCTGTCAAATGTTGTTGTGGGATTAAGACCAATTATCTGCACGAGGGATCTAGGCCCATAGGTGGGGGTGCCCCCGTGGGGGTCTTTTTAAGGGATCGTAACCCATATTTATGCTAAGTTTTGGAGGAAACCACTGAAAACTCCGAACGGTTTGGTCGGTGGACGAGACCTGGTTTTGAATCAGACACCTTCCATCTCCCAGTTCAAAGAACTATGTGCTGGGCGACTGATCGGGCAGTTGATTTCCCGTCAAGAGAGAACAAAGCAGAAGTCTTGGGTAAAGCACTTGTACCAGAGCAGTTCTTCCGTCACATTTATCTTTTGGTACAACTGTTGTACTACCAGAGTCAGAAGGTTACGATATTTTACATTTAATAATAAACAACAAAAAGTACAAACCATATCTGCCCAAGCACACCACATCATAGCTTGCCCAGCTGTCTTTAGGCTCCTTATGCTCTAAAACCCCTTTTTCACGGAGAAGTTATCTTTATTAGTCAACCATCTACAGGTGTCGTCTTTTAACCATTTAGAAGACACCACTGCTACTTCATCTGCTCGTAAAAAATGAACTACAGCAAAATCCATCTGAAAAATGTTATAAGTTTGTCACAATTATAATAAGACAGTAAGATGGGCTAGTCGCGTAATATTAAACATGTACCAGAACATTTGATTGATCTCTGTAGGAAGCAAAATCGCAAAATCATGAACTGACTGCAATTTTCATAACATTATTGAAACTAAGAACATTCCTGACAATACCACAGTGGGAATAAACCAGTCTTTTCGGAGTTAAATTTATGGAAAATTTTAATTTATACTTCTTTTTAAATAATTTCAATAACTGTAATTACAAAAGTAACAACTCTGCTCTTCAGGCTTGTGAATGAATGGCAAAGTAATCAAGAGACAAGAATGTTTTCTTCTTTCTTACTTTGCTGCAATGTTAATTCTGACTAAAATAATTCATAGTACATATTTGATCTTTTAAAAGATTCTACTCAATATCTATTGCCATGCTTTTCGCAGTCTTCAAGTCAAAGTTCAAGGCAAACTAAACTAGTTCAATAGCATTTTATAAATTTATTTTTAAAAAATTTATGAAGTTAGAAAATAGTGAATTTATAATTGATCTTTAATGAAGTATATGTTTAGGTGAAATGTTAAAAAAAGAAAACATTCAAAATCATTACAATTAATAAAATTGTATGTCAAACAGGTTTATGTGCTAATTTTAACTGTGGTTATTATGTTTATACTTCATATATTAGCCCTAACTTCAAACTGGAGAATTGCTGGTTTTGTTTACTTTCAAAATTCTCAAGTTTCTTCCCGGCTTTCAAAAACTAGAATTTTTGCAACTCTAAATTTGAGATGACACAAGCATGATAATGACACACATGTTCTATAAAAGTATATATGAAAAAGAAAGAATGTAAGGAAGGATAATGATTAAAATTTAAGACACAGTTTCATAAGACAGGTAAAAAAAGTCAGAGGGTTAAAAAAGTTATTGACTATTTTAAAATCACATTTATACACATGTAAAAGGAAGGCTGCATTTTCAAAATTGAAAAATGAAGAAAGTTTGTGCTTAGTACATATCATTTTGATTTTTACAGAACAAATGTGCTATGCTTTTTAAATTTGTTGTTTCAATTTTTTAATTATAAATAAATAATTTTTAAGAATGGATAAGCAAAATTATAATTCATAAGTCAAAAAGGGGGGGGGACTGGGCGTGAATAAACAAAAGGGAAAAATAAGCCTCGAAAAATAAAACAAATATTACATGGCTGAAAGGCAATTTTTAAAAAATGTAACGCATGGAGAAAAAAGGGAAAAACATTCAGACATTTGAGTAATGATACTTATGATTTTCAAGTTCATTAACTATTGAACTATTAAGTTTGTGTGAAATAGGAGTTAATGTTTATTCTTACAGCATTGGAGATTTAAATAAAGGAAAAATACTTATTTTCAATATGAATGGAAAAAGATTGAAATTGAGAGATGCTGGAAATTAATACTTAATTACTGCTGGGAAGAAAGGGAAAAAACAAACACAATGGAATTGTTAGAAAAATTCTGCAAAATGATTAAAAAAAAATAAATAAAATATAAAAAGCAGAAATCTTACACACTCTCTCCATGGAGTTTTTCCAATATATATATATATATATATATATTTTTCTCCAGAAATCTGATAATTAACAAAATAGTCCGATTATTCTGTCTTCAAATTTTTTTACAGTGGCAGGGAGGATTTTTTTTTTTTTAATTAATGAATTTGGTGCCATATAAGTTTTGGTGCTGTGAAAGAGTGCTCATATATTTTAGAAGCTAAACAATTAAATAGATCTATTTTTGTTTTTTAACTGGTAGATTTTTTTTATTAAAGAAATTTAATGCATAACCTGAAAAATTCTGTTTTATAAATATTTAAAAGAGATTTACTTGTTATTTATCAATCTCTAAAAGTAATATAACTTAAAATAAAACTAAAAATCACTTAATGTAAATTAGTATTAAAGAATAAAACAGAAAAAAAGCATTAAACCCATGTTTGGGGGAAAAATAACTCATCTATGAAAGGTATCTTATCAAAATAGATATCTTATTCTTAAATAAAAAAAAATTATGCATTTCTTAGTGAAAATAATCTACAAGTACAGTTATTTTAATAAATGTGTCATTTAAATTTATTTCCTTCTGCCAGCACTGCATAGATAAAAGGAATATTTTAACTGTTTGCATTTTTAGTAACATTTTGGTACTTGCGTATTATCCCGGCGGTCATTCCCACCAAACTATTTTTTCGTCAAATGTGCTGGCAAAATGTTGCCGATCGTATTCCAAACAATAAACAATTTCATGTGCCTGGCATTTATCTTGGCGAAAAATCGCTGGTCTTAGCAGACCGCCAGGATAATACATAAGTACCAATATTTTTTATGCACATATATGTAAAGATATTTAGTTTTTGTAAATTATAAGTCAATTATTAAGAAATACTTAAATAGTATGTTAAACATGTTTATAATTTATTGTTCTGGTGTCATTATATAAAAAAAAATGAAAAACACACTGAATAACTAAATACACGTTTAGTGCTGGATATCCGTAATCGGCAACCAAAGGAGCTTCGGATATCCGGTATCCGGCAAAATCAATATCCGTTACATCCCTAATTTGTACACTTTTCAACAATTATGGTTTTAAGGAGTAGCTTCTCACATAAATGACAAACATGGAATAAATTTATACTCCTAAGGTATCGTTGGATTTAGGGTTGCCAGGTCGCCAAACCAAATAGCCGGACAGACCAGCCAGTTTGGCCAGACATTTGGGTAAAAAGGCCGGACAGCATACAATATTGAGGATTTTATCTCAGTATTAATAGATGCAACAAAAAAATTTTATGTAAAATCATTTTTTTTAAATTATTACCATGAATCTTGTTAAATTCTAATGAAATATAAATAACATCGAATGCCAAATCAGTTCAAGTACTTTTTTACTAATCAGCCAAAGTCACCAGTAAAAAGCCTTACAAAAGCCAGACATCATTAAGTTTTGGCCAGACGCAAAATCAAAAAGCCTAACAATGTCCGGCTTTATCCGGACGCCTGGCAATGCTGGTTGGATTGGTGCAATCTGGCATATATCTTGGGAGGCAGGGGAGAGGGGTACGTGTAACATTGACACAGAAAAATGTTATTTTCTCTAATTTTAGGCACAACTGCCCCCTCCTTCTGCCCTAAGTAAGATAGGCTGATCCTGTGTTGCTAAGGCACTCACAGGACAAAAGGCAAAGTTATACAGAAAATAGAACATGGTACACATGCAGGAGTGTTTGTGTTCCTACTATGATTTTATTTTTAAGGACACGTTTACTTAAGAGACCTGCATAATATGTTAATGAAGCATTTATTACCAACAGCTAATGAAGATTATAACATAATATTTCTTAGTTTTAAAATGGTGAAATTTGTTATAGTTTTAATATTACTGATTATGTAATCTAAGAAAAAACTTCACAGGGCAATTCTTAAATGATATTTTATGTTTGTAATAAAAGTTTATAATTACTAATACGATTTACTACTAGATTTTTTTTACAAATCTCATTGCAGTAAAACATTTTATAAGACTGCATTCTAAATGAACGGTTTGGGTAATCAAAAAAGGTTACTTATGTATTATATCATCGGCCATTCCCGCCAAACTATTTTTTTTTTTCAAATATGCTGGCAAACTGTTGGTAATCGTCAATAACCAAAACCATCAATAATTTCATGCATATCATTTATCGTGGCAAAAAAAACCCACTTCTCTTGGTGGCAGGGCTAGCGCGTACTCGCATTTTACGTGCAAATCGATATATTTTGAAAAAATTGACTCACTTTTTGAAACCGCGATTCAAATTTGACTCGCAAAATTTCAGCCAGACATCATAACGACGTTTGCTCTCTCGCTTTTCTCCCCCCCCCCAAATTAACATTTTTTTTTGTTCCCATGGACGATGAATTACCTCATTCAACCAAGACTTTTAACAGCCAATTCTCACTTGTATGCAATAAATTTAACCCACTGCAGAGAAAGAGTGAGATACTCTGGTATTAAGGCTAACGTAGACTCACGAGCGTTTCAGTACACTAGAATGGGAACTCAATGTATATTTCAGTATCTAGAAGACGGATTGGGGAGAAAAGTGTCCCCATTGCGTGCTTGACGTTCTTTTGTGGTTTCACGGGTTATCCTTAGTCAGCAAATCCCAACTGGTCATTAAAAGCCACTAAAATTCTTCGCCCTAGCATTGTTTCCCCCTCCCCTTTTACAAAGCCTTCACGAATAAAAACTCTCCTCATACCCTGCAGCGTCCGGCAATTGCATGCGAGTCTATTTTGGCCTTTAAACCGACAAAAGGTAATTGGGACCTGAATAATATTACGATTACCACTGTCACTCAGCGTAAAACACGTCCGAATATCACTATTCAAATGCATTGTACAGCGGGAACCGCTCGTAACGGGCAGTGGCCTATAGAGGGGAGTGTTGGAATCTAGAAGTTTCTTGTATTCCTGACGGTTTTGTGAATGTAAATTTATTTGCTTCTGACCAGCAACAACGGCGATTTGTACGTCCTTTTGATGCACTTTTACCCCCAGTTCAAGAAAAGGTTACTTGCACACAAACTGAGAACGAAAGCTTGCATCAGATATTAAAGCTCTCTTTCCAGGTTTTTCTATATTAGCCAGCTGTGCTTTCATAATTCCGCTTAACAGTGCTTGGTGTGAACGAACATTCACAGCATCCAAAACAGGATTAAAATCTGCTACTGAACAGCATTGAAAGATGAAAATCTGTCTTATTTAATGACTACGTTTAAATACCACACCATTAACAAAATTTTCTTTTGGAGAAAGCATTAAATATTTTGAAAATGTAAAGCGGAGAAAATATCTAGATGAAGAATAAAATATTCATAATTTATTGCTATGTAAATTTTTTTATTAAAAATGCTAAATTCGATTTAATTATTTTCAAGTAGTTAACAGGACTTTGAACTTTCGTTGTGTACGGGGGATAAAAGGTAGCTGGAAATGTGCATTTTATGCACGAATACAATTTTATAATTTTTTTTTTTAATTCCTTCTTTTTCTGTCGATTTTTCATCACTGTTTTAACATTTGTATTTGAAAAATTTATGCCACTCATGACTGTAATCTAGTTTATATTAATCGTGCATTGTGGAGAAATCAATATGTAGGTGAAAATTAATAATTACATGAGAAAAAAGTAAGAGGGCCTTGTCCCTTCAAAATTTTGTATTAAAACTTTAGATGCACATATTTCAATCGTTCCATCTCAGGTGTTGAGTTGTAGATTTATGTGGCAAATTGCGAAAATAAAATTAAGTTTAGCAAAAGAAAATATGTTTTGTCAAAAATATTGGCAACTGTACATCTTAACGTCCAGTAAAATCAAATTTGGTGAATGGGTTGGTGAAAATTTAAAGAAAAAGCCAGGGCAACCCCTGCATTTATCTTTTGAACAATTTCAGGGTTTCTACAAATTTCACAGCTTTTGCTTCCCTGACTTCTATCATGCTGTTCCCTGACTTTTTATCTAGCGGGCTTTCCTGAATTTTTGCATTTCTATTTTTAATATTACATCCTTTAATTAATAACTTTTTACATATTTTGCCCCTGATAATAATTTAGGATAAAATTAAGAATATTTCGACTGAACAAACTATGTTAATGAAGGACACATTTTAAAATTATTTATAAGGTTAAATAAGAACCCAGACAGCACAGCAAACTTGCATCAAACTTGCAGCAAGCTTGATTTATCAAGTCAATAAGCTTGAATTAAGCTTGAAAATTCCAGTCGTGTAAGCTTGATGCAAGCTTGAATCAAGTGTTCTAGTTTACACTTGTCCAGCTTGCATTAAGCTTGACATTTCAAGCTTAAAATTTTTTTTCTAAATACACGGGGCGCCCGCTGGCGAACGCGCCCCACATACTTTATTTTTCCGCGCAATTTCCCCCCTCTATGCTGTAATTTTAAGTTATTTTAATCTGTTTCCATCGAGTGTCCGTGGCTAGAATAGAACCCAGGACCTTTCGATTCGTAGCCGAGCGCGTTATCCATTCAGCCACTGGAGCCTTTTGCAGCTATGACTAAAGTTTGAAGTGAATTATTAAGCGGTTTTCTGGCCAGATTGATAAGTGGGCGATATGTTATTTGTTTTTTTTTTTTTATTTTTACATGGGATGCATCAAAATAAAAATAATTTTATGTGTGATTTAGAGACTCTACTAATAGGGAAATAAACATAATATAAACTTAAGAGCAACACATGTTTTAAAACTTTCGCAACACTCATGAGCAATACTGCCGCTGGCCAAAATCGAGACAAACGACTGATTTTGAAATCAATTTCGTAGTATAATTGTATTTTAGTTTGAAGAATATCCATAGTTGGAAAGATAGAATGAGTTTACTTACTTAACACAAATTTTGTGTTAAGTAATCTGAAATTAAAGAAACAGATAGTTAAACGTTACTTCGAAAGGCTATATCACAGTTGCTAACATAACATGTATGGAATACAAACACTTTAGTCATTTTTGTAAATATTTCTTATAATAACAAATAATTGAAAAATTTTGCTATTTTTTAACGCTAAAAATTCTCTTTACAAATGTGGTTAGTTATTTTCCTACATATATTGGTATGGTATATCGATATAGAGCATTTCGAAGAATTAAAAATAAGTTTAAATTAATTTATACAAATGTAAATTTGAATTATTTTCATTGTTCATACATTATAATTAAAAAAATTATTTAACTTCTGAATTTTTTTTTATCCTTTGTAATTTTATTTTAAAATTACAAAAGTGTAAGATGTAAGATTTTTGGGTCCTAAAATCTGTAGGCCCTGGGCAGTTGCCCCGTTTGCCCTGCCGGTAATATGGCACTGGTAATAAAAAACCCATCCCCGTTAAAACACATCTTTTACGAACTTTCAACAAATTTGAGGACGCTAGACAATTAATGTCCATTCTCTTTCAAAGATGGCGCCATCACCGCACTTTGCAAGTGAAGCCAACAGCTTAAGCCAACTTAAGCCAACCTTGCATTGCCAAGCCAAATCTCAAGCTTGATTTAAGCTTATGTGCTGTCTGGGAAAATGAAAATGAAACAATTTCTACAATTAGGTTCAAACAGGAAGGATTTTCTTGATTTTGCCACAAAATTGAAATATTCTTGCATTTCCCTGACCTTTCTTCAAATTTCCCTGACTTTCCAGGTCTGTAGAAACCCTGAATTTAAAAACTTATGTAAAGCATTCAATGACCCCTCAGAAAATTCAGCCACCCTTGGATCAATTTTTGCAGGGAGTTTAAACATTTTGGACTCGGCACCTGTTCAAATGTATATGAAATTAAACTAATTTTAAATACTTGCTTCATTAGCTGTTGTATTTTTATGACACTTTTCAAGGGAGATAAACATGTTCAATTTAGCGGTAAGAACCATGAATAGCGATAACATTTAATTATTCTGCACAAAAGTATATCATACTATATGTATGCACACATATATAACATTAACTCTACATCATTATTCAAACAATATCTGAAAACTTACCTCTACAATAATGCAATCCGTAAATCATGCAAAAAATACCACCAACAGCAAACCACGAGGAGGAATGTAAATAAATGATTTTGCCGCTTGCTTGCCCATTGCGCAACTCAACACCAGGATGTTGCCAAACAGGTGTCTGTAAAACTTTATTAGACGCCAACGGCTCATTCCGACGTTTCAGGAATAATAAATTCAACGCGTCTAGTAGAACGTGTTATTAATCATTGCTTTTAAACTTAGTACCACCAGTACTTTTGTTATGCGTTCTGTATGACGATTTATGAGCACTGTTTTTGAACGGTTTCACCAGCATTTCTGATGCACGTCAAGTAGGACGGGTTATCAGGCTTACTTTTGAACGGTATCGACAGCACTGCTGTTATACGTCGAATAAAACGTGATATTAGGCATAGCTTTTGTACGGTACCAGCACTTTTCTGCACGTCGAACAGAACGGGTTATTAGGCATTGCTTTTGAACGGTATCATTAAAACGCCTGTTGCATGTCCAATAGGACGTTATTTATTCACAGTTTTTGGCAAAAGATAGCTTAATACATTTTTAGAACGTTATACAGAACGTACAAACTTTACCTGAACGCTTTTCTTACTATTCTGAACGTTACTAGACGTTCAGAGAACATTCTTGTGCTGCCTGGGAATTCTAAAATTTAGAATTAGAATAGTTAAATAAGTATTGTTAATGTTGTACTTAAATTAAGTATTGTTAATGTTTGGATGAAGGATTTTTTTTAAACTCTCGAATGGATAATCTTTAACAATATAATTTCATCAGATTTACATGCAATAAAACAAATGTACTGTACTTTGGATGAATACATATATCAATTAAATTTCTTTCTAAATTTTTTTTGTATGCTGATAATTAGGAAATACATGTCACGGATTTGCTCAGAGTAGAACTAAGTCTTTTAACATGTTTTGCAGAATGTGTGTGCATAGGTAAAATATTATTTATATCATATAAGTATAATTCAGATTCATACTGTCTAGAAGGATTTATCTAAACACAATTTTTTTGTGCCTAGATAAATTAAATAAATAAATTTATATTAATTAAATATCTTTCTAAATTTTTCTGTATGTTGATAATTATTAAATAAATGTCACGGATATGATTAGAATGGAACTAAGCTATTTAAATATTTACATAATGTGTGCGCATAGATAAAATATTATTTATATCATATTTAAAAAGTTTAATTCAGATTTATATTGTCTTTAGAAGAATTTGTCAAACACAAATGTTTTGTGAGCACAGATAAATTAAATATTGGAAATTATGAATTTTCTTTGTCCAAAGTGCACTTCAAAATAATTTAATTGAAAGTTAGTTTAAAAATACACATTTTATACAAATTAAATAAATATATCTACATTAATTAAATACCTTCCTAAAAGTTTCTGTAAGTTGATAATTATGAAATAAATTTCAGGGATATGTTCAGAGTAGAACTAAGCCATTAAACATATGTTTTGAGAATGTGTGTGCATACGTAAAATATTACTTATATCATATTTTATAAGTATAATTCAGATTCATACTGTCTTTAGAAGGATTTACCAAAACACAAGTTTTTGTGCCTAGATAAATTAAATATTGCAAGTTATGAATTTTCTTTTTCCAAAATTCCAAAGCATTAATTCAAAGTAAGTTTAGAAATACACATATCATGCAAACTAAATATATTTATATTAATTAAATATCTTTATAAGTTTTTTAATATATTGATATTTATGAAAGAAATGTCAGGCATATATGTTCAAAGTGGAACTAAGACATTTAACATATGCTTTGCAGAATGTGTGTGCATAGATAAAATATCATTTATATCATATTTGATAAGTATAATTTAGATTCATGCTGTCTTTAGAAGGATTTAAGAAAAATCACAAGAGAGATAAAACACAGGAAACAAGAAATTGGCTTGGTCTTCGGGTATTCCCGAAAAATCTTTTGTTACTGTTCGAAGTATATTTACTTCAAACAGTAACAAGATTTTTTAACAGTAACAAGATTGTTTAACAGAAAATAGAAAAGGACTTACCATACAGATTTTGAGTATCTTCTTCTTCAATACCGCTATCCAATAAAAATTTTTAAGATCTTCTTTACGTAGTTTTTCCATTGTTATTTTTTATAAAACAGTGACAACGACAATGGACTATCTTTAAAAAAAAAGCCCGCTCTATGACATACCAGGGGAAAAACGATAAGAGAAGGCACTAAAACCTATTGACCAATCAGAATATCCTCCGTTACTAGCGAAAAGAACATCAACTAATTTTCACTCAAAGACGATCGAACGTTATCAGTATTTAGGGAAACAGGAAGCAAGACATGAAATTCGCGAAAAACGAATACTTAAAGAGCGTTTTTGCGTAAATACCGGAGGGTTTCGATGCAAACGGATCGAATTCGTGAATTTTTCCTTGCACTCCGACTTTGATTACATTTTTCGCTCTCTTGGTTTAAGCGTGTATTTGAGGTTTTGTCTATTTTCAAGGTCATTGCATTTTTGCCTACTTCACATCAGTTGATTCTGCTTTTTGGTTATCAACCTTTTTGGCTGGAAAAACTTCCATAAATATATATGCTTCAGCATTCTAATTTCAACCGTTTTTTCTATCCTCTTTAAGAATAAATATTTTTCCTTCTGCATTCTTTTATTAAATCCTTCCATACCATAAGAGTTCAGATTGATTGACCCCTATATTATGTATAATTTTTTTTTAGCCTTATATTTAAGGAAAACCATTTAAAAATCAGTTCATTACTGGGAACAAATTTGGATATTGCAAATTCAAAATAATTAAATTAAATGTTGAAACAAGAAATGTTCTAATTGGCTAAAAATGTTTGTGTAAGCAAACATGAAACAAACTACCGTGTTTACTCGCGTAATAGACGCACTTCTTTTTCACGGTGAAAATCTATGTGACACTACTGTGCGGGGAAATCTATTACACAATATTGTATACTATAAAGCTAAAAGATTACTGGTAGTCAAAAAAATTTTTAATTTACCAACTGTCGCCACATTATTTGCCGCATATGAAATAATATTTTAGACAGTTGCACACGAAAAAGAGGTATTTTTCTTTTTATAGTAATTTTTTTATAGACATAAATGAAGGTCAAATACATGAGTGTGGCGTTTATGCGGGAAAAAAGTTTTTTCGACTTTTTCTGCTTCAAACCGAAGGTGCGACTATTATGCAAGGGCGACTAATACGCGAGTAAGCACGGTAAATATGCCTAATAGTTATTTTTCTCATAATTGTTTTCTACAAATTATAGTTTTCTATATTGTTACTTTTTTCGCCGCCTTTTGTATTTAAAATTGCTGAAATTATCTGTTTAATGTTAATGTACTTGTGTTCTCTTACGGAAATCACTAAATTAAACTTTAAAGTTTTTCTTTCAGAAATACATATATGTATTTAAAATTTCATGTATTTTACTACAGAAATATTCAGTGTAATTTTTAGTAATAATTTTATTTAATTTAAAATATGTAACAGGAGGAAAAAATCGGTATTTCTATTACAGAAAAATGCAACATCTGAAACGCGTTCAGAAAAAAAAAATGGAGCACTGATCTTAGTACTTAATATGTACACTCAAGGACACAGAACATCTCGACGAGTAAAAAGAGGCATTTCTTGCAAAAGATTTAACTTGTATTTTATTTCAAAATATAGAGATTAAATTTTATGTATGCTGTATGTACAAACATAACATTCCATGTACAAGCTTAAATCTATTGAGTAAAATAATAATCAAACGGAGTATATTTTTACTCAATTTTTGACTTCAAACAGCCATTCTCCCGATTGAGTAAAATTTGCTCCATTAATCGACAAAAATCAATGGAGCGAAAAATTCTCAATTTTTGAGCATTATACAACAGCTCCATTTAGGCTAAATAATAATAAAAAATGAGGAGTGTCTGTCCGTTTTTGATTAATATAACTGTACTCAATTATGATTATTATTTAAGCTATAGAATGAGCGTTTTTACAAAATCAGCCCTTTTTTAATTAATATATCTGTACTCAATTAAGATTATTATTTTAAGCTAGAAAAAGGGTGTTTTATGAAAATTTGCTGTTTTTGATTAATATATTGAATTTTTCGTTTTCTTCATTTTTTATTATCAGAGCTGTAATCTATGATTATAAGCTCGAGAAAATAAATTTTAAAACAAGGCAAATACATTACATATATCTTAATACACTATTAAAAAGTATTTTTTTAATAAATAGAATATAATTTCACTATAGTCTCTAGTTATAAAACGAAATCACAGTACAGTCAGAATACAGAAATGCAATCATGGTTAAACCAGCTGTGAGATTTAATTAAAGCAGCAACCAAATTTATTTACATGAAAAGGGTAAAATACTAATTACTCACTTTGAGTGGAGATATCATAACTTCATTTGTTTTACAACAGCGTTTTATAATCCAATCGTAAGAAACTATGTCATACAGCGAAATCTTTACCTAAAGCATCTCCTCCATATCTAGGCTGAATTTATTTCACAACTCTGAGATGTATGAAAAATATGCATTTGGTATTCGGATATAAAACCAAATTATCACAAGCGAATACACACACAACTAAACATCCACAACAAAAGGACTTGACATTAACTAAAAGTGCATCTAGTATCCTCTTCAGAAATTCTTTTAATTCATATTTTGAGAACGACACGCTTGTCCTTCGATGCCCGCCCAGCCGTGTTTGTGACTATGAAACGTTATTCGTTGAAGAGCGTTGGTCACGTGATAGTAATAGGATATGGGTCGTGGGGGAGAAGAGAGAATACTCAAATAGACAAAAATATTGTGAAAAATTGAGCTAAGTAGAATCTAGTGAATCGGGAGATTGAGGCGAATTGAGGAGATAACAAATTATTGTCTTTAATGAGAATTTTTTAGCGTAAAAGGATTTAAATCAGCCAAAAAGAAATTTAATCAATAAAGGAGTTTTATTTTTAATCAATAGATTTAAGTGTGTATAAATTTAAAAGAATGAATTTGATTCAAAATTTAGTTTTTAAGAACTAATTAAAATTTTACAAATCTCTAAGAAATTTTTTGAACAGCATGTCAGTTCGGTACCTTTTCTAAAAAACTATTAAATTTATCATCTTAAAATTTTGTACGGTATCAGAAAACATACTGTCTGAGAATAATAAGAAGCGATTTTTGTTTTGCTTAAATAACAGCAAAAATATTTTACAAAAAAAAAAAACAAAAAAAAACAAAAAAATTAAAAACGTAAAAATTAAAAAAGCACAAAAGCATTATTTTCAAATTGTTTTTCACTCAGATCTGTAATATTAGGTATTTATAAAGAAACAAGCTAGTTAAAAAATTTTCGAATGTTTCAACTGTTCACTTGAAACGAATTCTTAGAAGAGTGTACCATAGAATTAAAAGAAAAAACATTTCGAGTGAAAGTAAAAAAAACTAAAGTTTTATTGTAGCCAAAAGACGTTTGTTTACATTTTAAAAACAATATTTTCAGTAGCTTATGTAGTCTAAACAGACTCAAATTATATAGGGTCACATCGAGGGTATATATTCAATATTCATAGGGTCATCTGAAGAGCCAAATAATGATCAGTCAGTTATAGGAATCAGTCAGTTTTATAGAATTAAAAGGTTTTCTATAAAACAGCTAAATTAGCCAAGTCATGCTTAAGCATACTATTTTCTTACATAAAGTTTAAAAATAATGTAACTATAATGCAAGTAAGAGAAAAAGACTTTTTACTCTACTATAAAAACATCTTCAAAAAAGTCTTTCTCTGAATATCATGGCTACGACTCATGTCAGTGAAACATTTTTGAAAAAACAGTTTTGTTGGCCATGCTTCTTAGTTGCAGATGGTCTAAGTTTTTCATACGTACGTATATTTTGGTTCATTTGAACCCTGCACATTTGAATAAAAGCGGTCGGAAGTGCTAGCCTCAAACTAAAGTGGTCGGCAGTGCGACGATTTTAACCCCGGCAGCAAATAAGACGTAACCGGTCGAACATCCAGAGCCAGAAGGGAAGACATGGGAATTCTAAACCCCAACATATTTTGGATAGAGGTCGATGAACGCTTGTGTTCTCACAGAATTGCTTGTAGAAAAATCGTTATATGTAGGGACGGACGCGAGACGGAAAATTGGCGTCTCCCGTCTTGCAAATCAACCTGGAAGCTTCGTCTCGTCTCGCAAACAACCTATATCGTAATGTTAAAAATGTCTGCCTCGTCTCGTAAAAGATGGTCTCGCGTCCATCCCTAGTTATATCTCACTAATTACACGAGTACAAACAAAAATCTCTCGGTGCTAGGTGGTACAAATGTAGTGCAAACCAGTAAAATCGTCAAAATTTTGAAACTCGTTGGTGGAGGGGTGCTGAAATGCACCTGGATTTTTCTCATATACGAGAAAGATTTTTAAAAATCGAAGAAAATGGGAGATTTTCGGAAAATCGAAAATGCCCAAAATTTATGAAAATTCGGAAGAATTTTCATAATTATGAAATTCTTCCGAAAATGTTTCTTCCATATTCTTATGAAAATTCTTCCGAATTATGAAAATTCGGAAGAATTTTCATAATTTGGAATAATAAAAAGGTTCCTTCCTTTTTATTATTTTGAAATAATAAAAAGGAAGGAACTATTATTTTTTTTTCATAGATGAGGTATGAACCCATTAGCTTAACTAGCTGACATTACAAATACAGAATTAAAAATAAAAAAGATAGTTTCTTTTATATAAATGCTCCTATAATAATTACTTTAAACGAAATGTTCGAACATGGAGGGAAAAATATGTAATTGCCAACTGAATACCAAATTACAGAATTTAATTTTATGTTCTAATATATATATATTTATGTTTTTTCTTTAAAATGAAATGCGAGTACGGTGGTACTTGAAAATGGAGTACTCCATTCAATTTTCCACTCCATCTCCACTTCATTGCTTGGGTTCGTAAAGTTAGGTTTAAGCCCACGTGATCTCACCTGGCTTGTTTTCCCACTTCTCTTAAGCTTAGACAGCTCTGTTATTTACAATATTTATAGCCTCCAGCTTATCAAGTATTATTTCATGTTTTCAGTATTTTTTTGTTATTATGTGCTATTGCTTAATGTTTTACTTGGGATTCCATATTACATAAGTTAAGCTATTTTATATTATATAATATATATAGTGCATATATATATATATATATATATATATATATATATATATATATATATATATATATATATATATATATATATATATATATATATATATATATATAATACAAAATTTCATGTGACCCGGCTATTTGATTTTAATCTGGTTTGATTTTAATCTGGTTGATTTTAATCTCTATTTTTTTTAAATTTTTCAATGCAATTACAATTGGTTCTATATTAGCGCGAATTGAATACCAAATTCATAGATTAGTACTGCATATTTAAAAAGGAATAATAATTAAAGCATTTAATTTGTCCTGGATATCCTGACATCAAGCTGCCCGGCCACAAAAGTTTTTTTCCGTAATTTTGATTCATATTAGGCTTAGAAAATTAAAGCAAGTATTTTTATTTTACTTTGATTTCTTCTATTGTATTTCAACGTACCCATTGTACATATTTCTTTAAAACTAAGTTTAATGTCGTTTGATGAGATACTGTTAATTTTAAAAGAAATGATTTTTATTCAAAACTTGTGTATTCTGCTAATAAATATAATGCTACATCAATATAATTAGCTACCCCTCGCAGCTAATTTCTTTTTATTTATATAGGGTAGGTGTACCGGTAATTGACACTGTAAGACATATACATACCTGCTAACATCATTTTTACTCACTTTTTTAATACGGGGCACAAATTCTGTAATTTGGTACTCAGTTAGTACTAATTAAAGCATTTAATTTGTCCTAATAAAGCACTAATTTTGTATGCATTAAAATTGCAGAAAAAATCATTTTTCTTTGTGTGGCCGGACAGCTTGACTTAAAGATAGCCGGACCACATTAAGTTGTCATTAACTTTCTTAAATACACAGCAAAAATTCTGTAATTTGGTATTCAGTCAGCACTAATATAGCACTAATTTGTAGGCATTAAAATTTCAGAAAAAAAATTCCTTTATGTGGCCGGCAGCTTGAAGTCAAGATAGCCGTACCACATTATGAATTATTCGCTTGAATTTGCAGCACTAATTCGGAAGTTCGAGCTCTAATTAGCACTAATATAGCACTAATTTTTATCCTGTTATTTTTCATTTTGCGGCATGTGGTCTGGCCAGCTTGACACATGTGAAACGTTGTTTATGCATACTAAATACATAATCAGATAAATTAGAGAAGGTAAAAATACATTGTAAGAATATGAAAAATGTGTAGTATGTTGAGAGTAACATTACTTAAATACAACTGATTCCCTAATTCTGTTGTTCATAATAATGTAAACTGTGTCATGCAAACTTATTCCATGTTATTTTTTAACGCTGTTTTTGAGTTTATATTGCATGTGTGGTCATTCTTGAGATATTATTAGTTGTTTCGTTGTATAGTTTAAGATTAAATACCATTAGCACTTACAATAGCAATAACAATCTCAACGAATCACGAAAAATATCTGAACGATGAGGAAACACGGAACACTTATTTTATATGCTCATTAAGCTTCAGAGGGGCTATTTTGGAAGAAGTTTGCGAACAACTTTGATCCAAAATAAAAAAAGAAAACCACTTGTGATATTAGCAAAATGAATGAAATGTAGTGGTAACATTACATCCGTCTGTCTATCAATTTTGAATATATATTTTTTTAATTTTATCACGAAGGCAGATGCGATTCAGATACTTAACATTCGCTTACAAATCTGGCATTCAGTTGTTTTAAACTATGCAGATAGAGATAAAAGAATTAAAACAAAAATGCAAATTTTAACGAATAGGTAAAGGAATTAGAGTTACCTCAGAAACTTTCGACTAACTCAGCAAACCCCTAGTCGATTAGAATATTTTCTAGTTGTGTTTCGTGCGGTCTGGATTTCTATCTTCGTTCAGGCGAACGGCTTTGTACTACTCAATATCCATGGTATGGAGGAATTAGCCACCTTGAATTGCAAAAAGCATTGCCACGGAGTTAAAGTTGTACATCAGTCAAAAATATTGAGGGCACAAAACAAGTCGAAGGACAAGTCGAAGGTGATAAAGAAAAATGAAGTGTTGGCAACATGCACTCCCGTTACCTGCATTAATAAGAACGACAGCTAAATCTTCCGAGTACCTGACGAAGGAATTATTACAAGACGTGGAGTTAACGGCAGAACAGAGAAGCGCTGCGGAGAAAGTAATAGCTGAATTTGAAGACCTCTTCTCTCGTACTTCCGGTAACATTGGCCGTATGAGGTTAACGTAGCATAGAATAGACACAAGCAGCCATTCTCCCATCAAGCAACATCCTAGGCGGCTGCCGTTTGCTAAGAAGAGGTGGACAGACTTTTAGAGACGATGCAGCTCGATGACGCCATCGAGCTATCGACTAGTCAGTGGGCCTCGCCGATTGTTTTGGTCCGAAAGAAAGATAGTTCCACCCGCTTCTGCGATGACTACAGACGTCTGAATGACATTACCAAGAAAGACAGCTACCCTCTTCCCAGGATAGACGACACATTGGACAATTTATCGGGAAATGAATGGTTCTCCACTCTGGATCTCAAGAGTGGCTACTGGAAAGTAGAAATTCATCCAGATGACCGTGAAAAGACAGCGTTCACCACGGGACAAGGATTGTGGCAGTTCAAAGTTATGCCTTTTGGACTCTGCAACACACCGGCTAAATTCTAGCATCTGATGGAGACAGTATTGAGAGGACTTTCCTACGAAGCATGTCTCGTTTATTTGGACGATATCATCATCGTTGAAAAGACTTTCGAAGAGCATCTCGAGAACATCCGAAAGGTGCTGCAGAAATTAAAAGAGGCAAACTTGAAACTGAGTCCATCGAAGTGCAATTTGTTTCGTCGGGAAGTACGTTACCTCGGGCACATAATATCTGCCCACGAAGTCCGAACCGATCCCGAAAAGACGTCCTCAGTCAAGAACTGGAGTCGTCCGGAGAATATGCATGACTTACGAAGTTTTCTCGGTCTGTGTACTTGCTATCGAAAATTCGTGAAGGGTTTTTCTCAAATTGCAAGACCACTTCACAAATTGACCGAGACTGCGCAAAAATTTCTATGGACTTCAGAATGTGAGGATGCGTTAAACGAACTCAAGACGGCCCTAATATCTTCGGCGATCCTGTCGTATCCTCACCCTGACAAGCTATTTATCCTGGACACAGATGCAAGTAAGGAGAGTGTCGGAGCAGTTTTGTCATAGGAGATAGATGGCCAAGAACACGTCATTGAGTACTGGAGCAAGTGCCTTTCAAAGGAAGAACGTAACTATTGCGTTACAAGGAAGGAACTTCTGGCTATCGTCAAGGACGTAGAGCACTTCAATCATTACCTGTACGGCCGGAAGTTCCTGCTCCGAACGGGCCATGCCTCTTTAACCTGGCTTCTAAATTTCAAGAATACGGAGGGCTAGATAGCCAGGTGGATACAGAGATTGCAAGAATATGACATCGAGATACGTCATGTGAAAGGAGCATCTCACGGAAACGCAGATGCTTTGTCGACAAGGCTCTGCATAGACAGCTGTCGCTATTGCTCCAGGCCGGAGAAAAATTACCATCTGAAACATCCCGTTGTCCGTCAAGTTACATCATCGGCACCATCTCAAGATACCTGGAGTGACAAAAATGTTCGGGGGACCAGTTAGCTGATAGCGACATCAAACCTATTGTGGATTTACTTCAGAAATCAAGCGCTAAGCCCAGCTGGCAAGAAATATCATCTTGCAGTCCGGTAACAAAACAGTACTGGGCTTTATGGAATTCGCTTCGCCTGAGAAATGGAGTCCTGTATCGTAAGTGGGAGTCGGACGACGGCAAGATGCTCCGATGGCAGTTAGTACTCCCTCGTTTGAGGATTCCGAAGGTTCTAGAAGAGCTTCATAATGGTTAACTGGGGGCCATTTTGGCATAATGAAGTCCCTGCAGAAAGTTCGCGAGCGCTTCTACTGGGCTAGGGATCGATGCGATGTCGAAAAGTGGTGTCAAGCTTGCGACGCCTGTGCCGCCCGTAAAGGCCCGAAGAAATGAAGAAGTGGGAAACTACATCGTTATAATGTAGGAGCGCCTTTTGAGAGGATTGCCCTCGACTTCTTGGGACCTCTTCCGCAAACTTCGGTCGGCAACAAATACATCCTAATTAACATTGACTATTTCTCTAAATATCCTATTCTCGATCAAGCGTTTCTTATTCCCGATCAAGAAGCTACGACCGTAGCAGAGGTACTGCTGCAAGAATGGATTTCGAGATATGGAACCCCTCTGCAACTTCATTCCGACCAAGGAACGAACTTTACCTCTGCTGTTTTTAAAGGACTATGTCAATTTCTCGGAATAGACCAAACCCAGACTACGCCTTTAAACCCACAATCCGACGGCATGGTTGAGAGGTTAATGGAACTTCTGAATGAAATTTTGAGTAACCTCTCACTCCTGGTATCTAGGAATCAAGACGACTGGGAGAAGAAACTCCCACTCTTCCTGCTGGCCTATAGGAGTGCCGTCCACGAGACTACCGGCTTCACACCTTCCCAGATGCTGTTTGGCAGAGATCGTCTTCCCGCCGATCTAGTGTTCGGCCGCCTTCTAGATGCACCTTCATCGCCAGAGGAGTACATGGAAAATCTCCGGGCACGGTTTGAAGAGGTGCATCATTTTGCTCGGGAGCGGATCAACCTAGACACGGAGAGGATGAAGACTCGCTACGTAACGAAGGCTACGGGACACGAGCTCAACGTAGGTGAAAAAGTTTGGCTATGGAATCCTACTCGACGGAGAGGCCTGTCTCGCAGGCTGCAATCGCCGTGGGGCAGTCCTTGCACAGTCCTGAACAGACTGAATGACGTCATCGTACGGATTCGTAAGTCACCTAACTCGAAGCCAAGAGTTGTACATTCCGATCGGCTAGCCGTTTACCGCGGTTGTAATTAGTTATCTGAATATTAGACCATGGTCACTGTGGTGTAATTCCTCCTTTCTCTTATCTCTCATTTCTTTCCTGTCTTTTTCATCTCTTTCTTTTTCCCTCAACTCTCTTTTACTCAGCACTTACGCCATGCTTAGTGTACATATTTGTAATATATTGGTTTTTATTAATGTGTATTTTTTTATTATGTTTATTACTTATTAGTGTAATTATTTATTATGATTATTATTTATTTATTAGTTTTTATTTGCTTACTGTGTTCATTGATTACTTGCTTAGATTATGTTGTAAGATCCTGATAAATGTTATACACTTTAGATATTTGTGTGACCTCCTAACTAGGGATTGTATTTCCCGGGACGTGCAGTCCTTGTGAAGGGGGCAATGTTACGAATTTTCGGGGCAACCCACTGCTCTGGGGCTTAAAATAGTTAAAAATTCGTATTCTATGCTTCAAATAGATAAATTTTGTTTTGTGTTGCATCAAAATCGATCAATTAGAACCGGAGATACGGAGGTTTCGGTTTTTCTATGGGCTTGTAGAAATCTCGTGAAATATTGGTCCTAGGGCTTTGATCTCTTCAGTTTTGGGGACTTATTTTTGGCGCCAAATTTGGCGATATTTCGCCAAAGGTCGCCAGGCTTGGAGACTTTTTGGTCATTTGGCGCGATTTTCCCTATGGGGCCTGTAAAGCTTCTTTTGCTGCATTAAAAACACATAATAACCTAACATTTCTCTTCTATGACGTAATCAAAATTCCCGCTTTATGTAGAACCCTCGAGAAATAGACTTTTCTGGAAGCTGCACGCAGCTTCTGCCTCAACTATAAATTCCTGCGTATTTCATCGGCCCCAGTTCAGTGTGAGCGAGCGCCCGTATTGTGAACAGAGCTCTCTGAGATAGTACGCTTGCTTTGTAAATAACGCTTGCTTTGAAGTACGCTTGCTTTGTGAACGCTTGCTATGTGAAATTGATAGTTCTATAGAAGCTGTGTTTTGGCTTGCTTACCGAAGCTGTTTTTAAAGTGCTGTGTGCAAATTCTTCATTGCTGTGTCTTAAGGGATTCTGTACGATATCCCTTGAATATTTTCACTGACTTTTTGCCTGTGAAAGTGACTTATTTTGTGTGAGAAATACAGCATTTGTAAGAGCTTCAGATCCAAGCGGACTGTCAAAAACACATTGCTGTTTAATTGTGCTTGTGAATTTTGTACAGCTGATTGTTCTACGAAGTTCTAGAAGCAATAAAGTTCGGTTTCCATCCTGAAAAGTGGGCTTTTTACTAGAATTTTCTACACCAATCGGAAACAAGCAGAGTGTTCTGCAACAATATTCATTTAGCACTTCTACAATTTTGGATTCAGTTTTTATTTCTGACCACTTATGTATAAAGTGTTCATAAATTTCAATTTTTGCCCTTTATTTGATCTGCGACCAAAAGATCTTTAAGAGCGTCAAAATTGTTATCTGCTAAACCATCTAGCCACTCTCTTAAATAATTGAGCAACTCGAATGCAAAGTTCTTCCAGGTCGACAAATTATTTTTCTGATGGGATATAAATTTTTGCCGAAAAGATTCGCGGCTTAATTTGTAGCGGGTTAAGAGCGTCTGCTTTATGTGATCATATTTTCTGCTACCTCATCCGGTTCTCTGGCTATAACGCTAATAATATCTACAAGTAGTAGTCCTACAAGGTGTGAAACCCAATTTTCCTTTTGAATTTTTGCGCGTTTAACCTGACGCTCGAATAAAACTAAGTACAAGCTAATGTCTGTTTCATCGAGATTAAATTCGGGAATTAACTTTTTTAAATTTAATTCTTCGGTTCTTGAATTATTATTTTCCGTAGTATATTGGGAATAGGAAACCCCTTGTTCGATCCTTAATTTTTCTAACTCATAATTTAATTCCATTTTTCAAGTCTTTAATTCCATACTTGCGTTTCGAAGTATGGAATTAAAGTATGAAGTATGGACCCTTTCTAATTCCTCTCTACGATTTTTCTCTGCTAATTCCAATTCCTCTCTACGGTTTTTCTCTGCTAATTCCAATTCTTTGGTTTTTATAATACCTTTATACAATTCAGCCACGAAATCAGGATCATAATTCTCTTGCCTCTTAACCAAAACCTTCAACTGTGTTATAGTTTCGTTTCCGTCCCTCGGGATTTCTAACTCATCCAGGAGCTTAACTAAATCTGCTTTTAAACCTTTACCCAAAAATTCCAGTGCTATCCGTTAATTCAAAAAAATTAACACTAATAAAACTTTCCTGCAAGTAAAAGTAAACAACAAAACACAATACTATTAAATGTACAGCTAAGGGGAAAAAAAGGCCCACTTGCTCTTTATTTCGCCGTCGTTGGTCGTATAGCAAAGTTATGTATACCATTCGTTTGCAAATAACGCAAACTTTAATTTACTATTAAGAGGCATTGCAGGGTTAAATCGGGCAGGGCGTTCCCATTACCATCTCAGAATTTCATGATTTTCTTTTATTGTGTTGCCTTACCCAAGGAAAGAAATCTAAAATATTTTTTATTTACCTGTTTTAATTTTGGAGTTATGGGGGGTCAAAGTACCCCAGAGGAGCAACGTCGAATTAATTTAGAGCCATTTTTGCCACTTTATTGTCTCGACTGTGACTGGCTCAGAGGTGCTTCAGAGAATTTTTTCATTTTATCCTATAATATACCTTGTATATTAACATCTCAAAATGAAAATTCATTCGAAAATTGTCAGAGCCCCTATTTAGGGCCCCCCAAAATACCCCCAATTTCATAAAAAATACAGTTTTAAGAATGCTTTCAATCTTGGCTCTGGCGTGATACAGAAAAAAGTTTTGCACAGTGCAGTTATACGTCTTCATATAAAGTGAATCCAATGTTAAAAATTTTTTGAAGGCCCCCCGGGCCCCCCCCCGTACTGGGCCCCAAACATGGTCCTTGGCGCTAATTTACGCAATTCTGAGTAACATAGCCTAAAATTCATGCATATATCATAATTTACAGAAACACTAAAATTGATTCGTAAACATTGTCGTAAATGTCTCCATTCGCCACTCAAATGTATTCAAATTTTATTAAATTCCATTGAAATTTTTGAACGGTGCAGTTATATATCTTCATATAAAGTGAATCGAATGTTAAAGTACCTAAAGTCGAATGTTAAAGTAAAGTATAATGAGTACGATGTCTCAGCAAAGTCATTTAACCGATTCAGAAGCTTGGAGAGTTGTCTGTAGGTTAGAAGGGAACCAAACTCAAGCCGAAGTAGCGCAAGCCATTGGAGTGTCACAAAGTGTGATTTCCAGGATCTGGAACCGGTTTTTGGCGACTGGAAGTGCAGACCGAAGACCAGGGAAGGGTCGTAGACGGGCAACAACGCCCAATGAAGATCGTTATTTAGTGTTAACGGCTCGGAGACACCGGAATATGAACGCTCATCAAGGGAAATGTTGACCGGGCTTGTCTCGAACAATCGAAATCATTAAATTAATAAACAGATAAATGAAAATAAAGCAATTTTTGTGATTTGAGTGCATATTTAAATGAAAAATGTAATTACAGATTATCACATTACTGATTAGAGCAGGCTAATCATTTCGGAAAATAATAGTCAGTTGTTTTGTATTGACACGCTGACTCGTTTCCGTATCCGTACAGCAGTATCGCGCCATTGCCAAAGCAGCATGTCAACACTGCACAGAAATGTCTCTATGAGGACATCTACAAAAAAAATACACCCACTTTCTTTTGGAGAGGAATTTCTGATAGGGCTTCCGGGTGCACCGAATATTTGAATTTTTGTCCTGCAATAAAAAAATCGCCTGTTTTATATATGTTGGTCATTATTTGGGAGCTAAACTGATTTTTTCACTAACTGAGATGTATGGAAAACTAGAACAATCGAGACTCTACTATGAATATGATTAAGTGCAATTATTTTAGGACTTAAAGCTTAAAGTTTAACATTTCTTTTTAACATTATAGAGTTAATTTTTCAGAGATTTAAACTCAAAACTATTGGATGAAAATTTGTATTTTGAATTTTTTGACATGGTGATTTTTCAAATATTAAGTGAAGGCATCACTACGTCACTTTGGAAACTTGGGCTCTGTTTTTAATGTGGATGCCCTTGCCGAGTGCACTTAAGGGAAATCTGCACATGGGGTATCTGTCATGGAAGGGGGGGGGGTTTCCTTGGTCAGAGGACTTTTTAAGGGGTTCTAACGCGAATTAACATAGCATGTAGAGAAAACCGGCCAAAACTCAGATACTCTGAAGATACTCTGAAGCGATGCCCGCTGAAGATACTCTGTTAGCGTAAACACTCTGCAAGAGATTCTCACTCTCTTCTCGGAAACACAGGACAACCGAAACCTCTTTCGCTTCCTTCCTTCTAACTCGCACAGCAGAAAAATCTTCCTTTTCCTTTGCAGCGACAAACACTGAGATCCGTTGTAAAATATTTTGTCTTACTGGCGTAAGGCAATCTGTAAATTCTTCCAAACGAATTTCTCGTTTTCTCACTTACTGACGTAAGTGGCACACAGTACCGCAATTCTCTAGCTCCACAAATTTCTCGTAGCTTAACTCCTTCTTCAAAAGCTTCTGAATACAGGCGTATTCGTAGTATGTAATACTGACGTATTTAACAGCATCTGCCATCTAACCAATTCCAACTCATTAATCCCGACTTCTGACACCAGCTGTGACGTCCTGAATAAAGAGGTGGAACTGTTTTGCTCACACAAAACACTTTATTAGACGCACATAAAAACACATAAAAGATTTGAGTTGGTACTTAAACAGTCAGATGGCGGGTTCGGGCAAAATTTTCGGCAGTACCGGTCGAAAACCAGAGGAAAGTACCTCTGCACTAGTCACCGTCTGAAACCGATCTCTCTCTCTCTTTTGAGCTGCTCATCTCGCCTCTGGGCTGGAATCTCAAGTGGATTCGATCACGTGGGATGCTTGAAGTAAGTGTTCGTAAGTTATGAGATTCCCAAGTCGCTATAGTGTCTAATTCTGAAGAGCCCTTGAAACACTCAGGGATTTATGCGTTGTATAGCGTCAGAACTGCACATTACAGAAGACCTATAGCTTCTTGCCGAAGACTTTACGATAGTGCGCAGATCAAAGGTTATCAGAGAGATTCAAGTAGTGAGGGGTAAGAAAAAGGGAGCGTCACAGGTATATCTCTATAAGTTCTAATTATTCGTAATTATTCGGAAAACGTCACACTATAGTTCTACGCATTAATAAAATGGACGTCAGTTTTTTAAAAAGCTGATCTTTCGTCTACCTCGCTCTGCCCGTTGACGCATGCATAATTGATTGGACGAATGAGACTCTGAACAATTTCAACAAAACGTTTCTGTTAAAATTCAAAGCGTTTTCTTAAGTCGATTTGGTTGAATAAAACAAACTTCTGTCAGATCAACAAAATAAAACTACCAAACTTCTTAACCAAACAAATTTTGTTAAATTCAGCAAAACACTTTTTAGCGAGTGGAATGTTTTTATTGAATTATTCTTTCTGTGTAAACCATTTGGTTCGACTGACTGTTATCCATTGAATTGCTGTTTGTGAAGATTTTTCGAGGATTTGCCGATTCATTCTCATGAGACAAAGCAACTGCTTCCTTGGTGATTACCACATGCGCTTGACCAACACCTACTCGAATAAGAGAAAGCCGAGGCGCACAGCGAGTGACGTTGAAGTAATTTTCCCAATTACATCAACAATGCAGCATACCAATATGAAATGTGCGAATAAAAAATTCAGTTATAAAATACAAACAATATATGAGCATGAAAGCTTTTATTATTTTCTAGGTCATTTTTTTTTTTTACACATATAACATAAATGTCATAAAATTTTACATTTGTAACGTTTATAACTTACGTTTACAATTTTTTTTCTGTTCTTTAATTTTAATGAAATTATCGTTTTCTTTATTTCAAAGTTTTTTTGGCATTATATTTGTAGATATAAACAATATCTTTCTACAGATATCATCACTATTATGACCATTAGGACATTCAGACTAAACCTAGCTCCTTATTCTTTAGCTCATCGTAAGATAACTTTACACATGGCCCTCGTTGACTTTTTTTTCTTAAAAAACTTTCACTATCTGAAAATGACATGTTTACGACTATATAATTTATAATAATACAGGACACCACAAACTGTGTGGGGCATTTAAGCCCTCCATGATCAAGATTTTTAATTATATTATATTTTTCATCGAGGTTTAAATCTGAATCGATAGTTAAATTTTCTTTCCAATAATTGCATTTCAGTTTTTTTTAATTAAATTATGACTGCAGTATCCCCCTAAATATCTTAAAACAGTCAAAATTGGTTCAAAATTTTTAATTTTGCCGTCATGAATGTTTATGGCAGGAAAATCTTTAAACTCATCCACTATTTCCAAAGGAATCTCTAGATTTTCGTCAGGAAATTGTGTAAGGGGAACCACAGTTGAATTAAAAAATAGTTTTAATTTTATGCATGACTGCAATCTTAAATTTTTCTGGTTTCTAAAAGCTGTCTAATCGAAATGTGGTATTGGGATCCAGCTACTAATTCCTGACAATTTCACGTGGCTCTTTTTCAAAATTAATAGAATGTTATCGCATGTGAAAGACATACAGAATGACTACAGTAAGAAGGTTCAATGAAATTATTCAAGTACTAATAATCTAATTTTAACTACAAAAGTCTCTTAGCAGAAATTCCAGCCCCCTCATTAAGCACTGACGAAATAAACAGGCATTACAACTAATGATTCTTAAAATAATCACTGTGATAACAAGAAACATAAAAGGGTACTTATGTTTAAAATAATCCACAGTTTTTATGTAGAATAAGCGTGCATACCACATTGTTTACACATAGTTAATTCTTGACAATTTCGCATGGCTCTTTTCAAAATTAACAGAGTGTTAAACGCATGTGAAAGATACAGAGTGACTACAGTAAAAAGCTTGAACGAAATTATTCAAGTACTAATAAGCTAATTTTAACTACAAAAGTTTGTTAGCAGAAATTACACCCAGTCATTAAGCGCTGACGAAATAAACATGCATTACAACTAATAATTATTAAAATAAATAATCACTGTGATAACAAGAAACATAAAAGAGTACATATGTTTAAAATAATTCACAGTTTTTATGTAGAATAAGTGTGTACACCACATTGTTTACACAATTAATTCCTGACAATTTCACAAGGCTCTATTTCAAAATTAATAGAGTGTTTAACGCATGTGAAAGCAGAAATTACACCCCCTCACTAAGCACTGACGAAATAAACATGCATTACAAATAATAATCATTAAAATAAATAATCACTATGACCATAAGTATAAAAGGGTACTTACGTTTAAAATATATCCAGGTTTTATAATATTTAGTTGGTAGAATCCATGATTGAATCAGTGAACAAACATTACACTCTCTTTTTTTTCTGCAAGCTCCGGCACCTGTCGCACCTGTGCAGGTACTATGGGAAACCTAATTGTGTTCGGAGGTTCCGAGGGACTCATCAGTCAGGTGAAGGCGATAACAGTATTACCGCGACATGGACGTCAGTAATCCAGTTTCGTTTAGCGCCTTGGCTTTCTCTTTTTCGAGTCGGTGTTGGCTTGCGCTTGACCAAGTCGTGACCTGCCGTCACTACTGCCTTTTTCCTCGACGAAAATCCCTACACTATCGTAATACCAACCTGCTTGGCATACACTCCATAGAATACACATTTTGCATGACCGTATCGTGAAAATGAATCGGCGAATCATCATTGGCGAAATAGCGGAGGAAATGTCTAGGAGCAATGGAAGTGTATAACAATACTGCACATGACAGGTTTCTTCTTTCCCCGGAGCTTCTCCACCCAGGTATTCATTATCCCGTTGACAGCTGGGACACTTGTTTCAACCTACAAGGTGACTTTGTCTAGCCAATCTGTTATCCCTGTGTTACTTTCTTTTATATACTAATTTATATTAAATCCATTAAACACTTTCTCAAACCACCTGTAGTGCCACTTTCATTTGGGCGACCCTTATACACTGTCTACCAATAAGTATTTGGACACCTGTGATAGAAAAGAAAAACTAACTTTATTCAAAATCAATAGTTGGTAGAGCCTCCACGAGAGGCAGTTACAGCGTGAACCCTCCGGGCATACTTTCCACAAGTCTTTGTATTACAACTAGTGGTATTGTCTTCCACTCGGCTTCGAGTAGACATAGAAGTTCCTTCAGCAATTTTGGACGGGTAGTGCACCCCTTAATTCGGCGATCCAACTCGTCCCAGAGGTTCTCGATAGGGTTCAGGTCTGGGATATGGGCAGGCCAGTCCATTGGATGAACTCCATTGGCACCATACCAAGCCTTCGTTAACCTCGAAACATGACAACTAGCATTGTCGTTCTGAAAGTAACAGGGGTCCAACCCGTACAACTGCCACAACGTAGGAAGCAAATTGACATCCAAAATAGTGCAGTAGGCATCGGCTTTGAGCTTACCATGAATGAGGACCAAGGGTTTCAGTCCATACCAGAAACACCCCCAGACCATAATTCCACCTCCGCCGAACCTGACTGTTGGCACAATGCATTCTGGCAGGAGACGTTCTCCGGGCAGACGCCAGACCCTGCCATCCGAATGGTAAAGGGTGAACCTTGATTCGTCGCTCCAAAGAACCCGTTTCCACTGATCTACGGTCCAATTTCGATGTGCTTTGCACCACATTAAACGAGCAGCGCGGTTGGACTTTGTGATCAAAGGCTTATGGGCAGCAGCACGACCATGAAAACCAAGCAGATGTTCTTCCTTACGGATGGTATTCATTGAAACAATACTCCCGGATGCCTGTTGAAACTCCTCGCGGATGAGGGGCATCGGTTGGGTGCGGTTCTTCCGAATTTCTCTGGACAGCACACGTCGGTCTCTATCTCCCAGTTTCATTGATCTGCCGACTCGGAGCACATTCCGACAATCACCGCTCACCTTCCACTTCTTAATCACATAGGCCACTGTCGATTTTAGGTACTTCAGATCGCTAGATATGTCCCTTAAGGATCGGCCACATTTGTGATACCCGATAATTATACCTTTCTCGAAATCAGAGAGTTCCGAACTGCGCGGCATCTTGCATGCGACTAATGCCGATGCTGTTTCCTACACGATATATACCGGCGGAGGCCGTGACGTACCTCAGGACCGCAGATATCGTCATTTGCATAGGTGTGCAAATACTTATTGGTATACAGTGTAGTTTCCACAAACTGCTGTGAGATTTTCTAATTGGAATATTTGTAGTTGCTACCTTGTATACTAATAAAAAGTACAGATGCGGAAAAAAAACGCCCACTTGCTCTTTATTTGGCCGTCGTACAGAGAAGTAATATATATCATTTGTTTGCAAATAAGGAATACTTTAATTTACTATTTGTTTAATTTGCATAAGGGACCGTCTCAATATTTAATTCTGCAGCAACTATATTTTTCTCAGTGCAACACTCTATTTTGACTTTATTAAACAAAAGAAAACCTCCAAATTACCCTAAATATAAATTTTCCCCAATTTTCTACGATAATTTTCGGAGATATTGCGAATCTTTTTTTGCGTGAATTTAAGGGACTTTCTGTAAATTGAAAAGCGCTATTTATAGGTGTCGAACATTTCGCCTTTCATTAATTTCGCTCGCGACAGTTAAAAGAAATAAATATTATTTACAGGGAAAATGCTTTTTCCAACCTTAAAGTTTTTTGTACTGAGATTATCAGGGGTAGAAATTAAAATATGTAGTCAGTGGTCCAAATAAACCGTGACTCCAAAACTTCCTTGGTCCGTATACATGATTTAAAGAAAAAAAGCAAAATGACTGCGTAGGATTTTGAAAATGTAATTTTAAATTTGTTATTGAGTATTTGAGGGTTCTCTTAGACTGGTGAAATGGCGGTATTTTAATTTATAGTCAGATGAAAATTAAGACAGTAAAATGGGATTTTGAATGTTTGTTAAATGTTTTGATGAAATGGGAGGAAATCCAAAGACTTGATGCTTCAGATATTAAAAAAGGTCAAATTCATGCCGGGAATGTGAAGGATGTTAGTTTTTCAGAAATAGGACGTTGTATTAGAAGACATAAATCTACTGCATCCAATTCTATAGATGGTAAACATTTTATTTGGGTGTAGGGGTTACCAGCGGACGCTACAATAGACGTTTTATACAGGGTGTTTCAGTAGAGCGTTTGCAAATTTTCAGGAGAGATAGAGTACACCAAGACAGTTCAGAATAACCCAGCAATTTGGGGGATTTTATTTAATATAAATTAAACTACTGAACGTAAAAATTTGAAATTTTGCACTGCCATGCAATGTTACTTTCTGCATCTATTTCCATCGAAATTTATCTATATCGCTATTCATAATTTTTTATATTAATTTAATAATTCATAACTCATATTAATATTTTATCAAAAATTATAATAATAGTAAATTATGTTTGGGTCGTTTAGTTCTAATTAGTACTAATAGAAAGTAGTTAAAGTAGTAGTTAGTACTAATAAAAATCAGCTTCTTATCAATATTTTATGAGATATGAATTAAAGTATGAAAAAAGTTTTAACATAGGGGAGGGGGATTTTGGAAGCTCATGACTCACTCATTTTCGGTTCAAAATTATTGAAAATAGGTATCCAGGGTAAAATAAACTAATTTTTTGGAATATGAACTGAAGTCTACGGGTTGCTATTGGAAAAAAAAAGGTTGGTGTGAATTTTTTTATGGAGATAACCCCTTATGTAATTTTTATGTATAGCAATTAAAGTGTACGTTAACCGTAAACGATTGGTGTATCTAACGTTGCTGCACGACGAACGACGGCCGAAAAAAGTGGGCGGTTTTTTTTTGTTTTTGTTTTTTTGACGTCCTGTACATTTGAGTTTATGCTATTTAAACAGTAGACTTAATGAACTAACAAAATGAGTAAACTGAAACTAAAGCAACTTTATTAAGCAACTGAACTAAGAGAACCTGAAACAAAGAGAAAAATGCTTTCTAAATAATTATTACGTTGAAAAAAGTCTAATAAGCATTCTCAGTTTTCGAAAATTATGTTGCAAACCTGTAAAATTATACAGCCTTCATGGTATTTTTATCACATAAATGAGATTCATCATTTTCACGAAATCCAGATTGTTCAATAGCGTTGGTTGGAAATATTAATATATCTTCTTTACTGCTCTCAAAGTCACCAACAGATGCATAATTGCTACTGTTAAGAGCTGCATCGGCTATACCAACCAGAGATGTGACTAAAGATTGTTCAAGAGCAGTATCTGTAAATGCTAGATTGCAAGACGACATTTCTTGATAGCTGGATACAGCAACTTTCACGCTTGAATGTCTTCTATTATCCTGAATTAGCGTAATTTCGTGTTGAACGAAACTTGACCTGCGGCTTCTCAAATCTTCATCAGCAATTTCTAATACACTTTCTAGACTTCCAGTGTACTATTAAAATTAAAAATAAGAAAATATCTTACGTATAGCACTTCCAGTTTACACATTTACCACTACAAAGTTTAACCCTCTGGGCATCTTGGGAAGAGACACAAATATTAGGGAATTTTTTGCGCAATAGTAGTACTCACCAGAGCCTTATTATCGCATGGGCAAATCGGGACTTTGCCCAGGGCCCCCGTCTCGAAAGGGCCCCCCAATATCAAATGTTGTTCTGAAATATTCTTTTTTATATCAAAATTTTATGAATAATAAAACAAATGCGCAGGTTGCTATTTATATTTCTGGCCTTGGCAACAGAAAGCATGGCTAGGCGATCGCAGATGATTTAAATCGAAAATTTGATATTTTTAAATATAAATTCTTCCGAACGATTTGCCATTTCAGCTTGATTTGTGTTGTTTACAGGAAATTTAAAAATTCATCTCGTTAACCCCTTAAGCCTCGTTCCCGTCAAAACCACGGGATGAGTTTTCTCTCTCTATTTCGCGTGCCCGTCATATTTCCGGGAATTAGTGTTCAAATATTATGTGCCTTGCATAAGAGCATTTCAATTCTTATGCAAGGATTTTTTTATATCTCATTTTACACAACAGATGACAATACCACACTATTTTTAACTTAATTCGGAGATGATTTATTTTTAAATAGATGGTAGCAGTACTAAAATACGTGTATTTGTGTTATGCATTGTGCAATCTTAGCTCACTCTTTACTTAGGTTTAAAGAAAACGTTACAAATATTTATTTATTTTACGAAGTAGGTTTAACAAAATTCTCCTGTAGGGTTTAAAACATGCATTTTTAATGATTCCTTGCTTACAACAAAACACACCTTCAGTCACGATAACCCTGAATGTTGGCTTTTCCTAGAAATTTAACCTTTTATTTTTTTTCTTTCTTTCTTTCTCACTAAAAACATGACCAAAACATTAAAATGATTGCATATATGCATTTGCACTTATTTTTATACAATTTTCTGGAATAAAAAAAAAGATATTCTTTTGACCGTTTTCTTAAAAATAATACCATCGTTGAGGGGTTAAAAAAATGGAGTTGACTCGTGAACATTTTCGTGCAGTTATTTTTCATAACTTTTGACGTGGATTGTCAAGACAAGAGTGTTTCGATGAACTTAAATCTTTATACAACGATGAAGCACCATCCTACCGCACTGTAAAAAAGCTGGTATAATGAATTTAATCGTGGTCAGTGTTCGATCCAGGACGAATTCCGTGCAGGTCGCCCAAAATCGGTTGCTGTGCCAGAAAATACCGTTGATGTGTGAGAACTGATTAAGCAAGATCGTCATGTGACATACCATGAGATTGAGGTGTCTTTTTACATTAGTATGACAAGCATCAATAAGATATTACATGAACATTTGACCGTAAAAAAGATTTGTTCGCGTTGGATCCCGCATAATCTGGAAAACGCTCAAAAGAAGGCTCGTATTGATTAGTGCAAGGAAATGCTGACAAAATACAATCAAGGTGCATAAAAGGCTGTGTACAACATCTACACAGGTGACGAATCATGGATCTATTATGGAAACAAAACAGCAATCGACTGTATGGGTCTTCCAAGACGAGCAAAATCCAACAAAAATTGTTCGAGCAAGAGGCACATAGAAGCAAATGGTTGCCTGTTTCTTCGGCATTACCGGTCACATGGTGACACTGACGTTAGAGCAACGCAGGACGGTCAATTCTGAATGGTACACGACTATCTGTTTGCCAGAAGTCGCCGAAGAAATTCGAAAAAAGCAGAAGAACGGAAGCATAATTCTTCTTCATGACAATTCGAGCTCTAACACATCAGCTCAATCAAGCGATTTTCTGAAATGCCAAAATATCGAATTGATGGGTCATCCACTGTGCAGCCTTTATTTGGTACTCAATGACATTTTTTTCTATTCCCATACTTCAAAAATAAATTACGTGGACAACGATTTTGGACACCCAAAGAATCGGTTGATGCATTCAAAACGCATGTTTTGCAGTTACCTCAATTGAAGTGGAAAAAGTGCTTCGACAATTGGTTCAAACTCATACAAAAGGGCATTGATTTTCATGGAGAATATTTTGAAAAACAATAAAACCTATTTAGATCATAAATATTTGTTGTTTCATTATTAGGCCAGAATTATAAATAGCAACCCTCGTATCATTGATGAGGACGCCCCAAATTCATCAATGCCCGGGGCCTCAGTTGGTCATAATCAGGCTCTGGTACTCACTGTAAAGCTAACGTTAAATGCCATGGAACAATACAGTGCATGTGCACGTATAACGTTTACGATCTGGACTAACTTCCGAAGGACACTTTTTGCATAACGCTTGTCTCCCTTGCTCCCGTAAGCATTCGTCAGACATAAACAAACATGGAGGATTTATTTGAAATTGCTGTAACAGGAGGTGCGAGTTCCGAAGAAAATTTGATGCCATTATATTTTATACGATTTATCAATTCCTGGAGAACATTGTTACTAAATAACTAGAACCTTAAAAATATTTATAAATAAATTAAACCCACTGCAAAAGCTACATGTTAAAAAACCTGGATTTTTAATTCTTCTATAATTATTTTATTGAAAATCCAGGTTTGTTTACAAACCTGAATTTTTAATAAAATAATCATAAACATCTGGATTTTTATTCGTCTATAATTATTTTAAGTTTTCATATACTGTATATATACGCAAGGATTTATGCCCAGTGGTTCTTACTGCATTTGAAATAAATGTAATTAGTTTATGGGGATTTAGTATTAATTATAAAATTAATTTCATTAAAAATTTAACCGTATTTTCCTAAAACTATCAAAATACAGGAAAAAAAAATCAAAAGGTAAAAATGCATGTAGAAATAAAAACAAGCAAATAATAACAAATTTCAACTTCAATTATTAAATTGTTTAAAATTAAAAATTATGTTTTAATTTGCTTATAACTATTTTCTGAGGATTTCATTAATTCTATAAATTTAAAAATTTTGCGATATTTTTTAAAAGTGCAATGCAAATCCGAAAAAGAAATAATTCAACGGGGGCAGGGGGAGGAATGCATAAAAAAATTATTTTCCAGCCAGCAGATGGTGATATCAAGTAAAAAATTAAGGATAATTGATTCAATTCAAAAACTTGAGACGAGTTTACAAAATTCAATAAATAAAGGCACCCAATACTATTTCCGTCAAGTTTTCGTTCTAAAATCTTTTGTAGCATTAATACGTTAACTTTTATAGTAAATCTTGTTCACTTGCCGGCTATAATTCACATTATATTAGGAATGGTAAATCACACTCGCTTGTCCGCCATCTTGTTTATGAATAAGGATTACCATAATCAGCATCCGCTAAACTTGAGAAATAGCGTGCTGCGCTAACCTCGGCTACACGCGAGTATGCGCGAGGTGGTTGAAAATCAGTTTAACGGCTAGGGTTATCGTTAGCAGAGGAAGAAACGTAGCGCAAAAACTCCCTATTATGGTTTTTACAAAAGGTTCTGGCTTTTACGTACATAAAATTGGGAGGTTATGAACTTTTTTTCATTTTTTTTTTAGTTTGACAGTTTGGGACTTCAATGTTCCGAAAAATTTCAGGATATGTTAGTAGTACTGTGATAAGAAACAGTGAAGCTTCCTCCCTTCTGAAAACTGACTGCAGTGGCCTTAAAAAGAGATCAAAGATCATGGATGTATAGTGAAAAATGCGGGGTGATCAAAAAATTCTTAATAATTTTTAAAATTCATTAATAAAGAACAAATTATGATAGAAAATTGCGGTTTGCACAAATAGGTTTATAGGTTGATTGGATTTTGTTTAATCACAAGGAAAGTTGTAGTTCCAAATGCTACCGATAAATGGCGCTGGCATGCACAATGGGAAGCATGGGCGCACATAAGGGGGGTAGGTAAAGCGCTTAGCCCTCCTCTTTAAAGTTTTAGCATATAATATTATGATGTAAATAAAATTGCTTCACAAAGCAAAATCAGAACAAAAATTGTTACAAATTAAAAATTTGCCCCCCCCCCTAATTTTTTTTTCTAAGTTTGTCCCCCCCCCCTTAGAAAAACTTCTATGGGCGCCATGATAGTAGGTGTCGCCCCAGAACCCGCGGTAACCCCAGAGTGGGGTGGAAAATGCTGGGGAGAGAGCAGAGTGAGTGATGACTTTTTCTAATTCAATAGGTCGGCAACGAGATCGTGGGATTACAGAATTCAACTTAACGATAGTCCCTCATTTCCCCCACCCCCCCTGCTTCCTAGAGCTGTCTTATCGTTCTATGCTTTCCCGTCTTCAAAATACAAAAGCCGAATGGGATAGAAGAATGCTTGACCATGGGTTTGAATTCAAAGCGATGTTTTTCGTTACTTAGGAAAAAGCTATTGGTTTAATATGAACTAAAACTTTTTTGAGGGAATTTTAAATCATACTCATTCTTATGAAAAGAAAATTAATGAATTCTTCTGTAACTTTAAAAGTACGAAATTATAATAATCGAACAAAAATTAAAATACTGATTATAGTTAAGTAATTACTATAGTAACGATACAATTTAAATTATATAAATATAGGTATTCATTTGCACTACACGACGCACAGGAAGCAGAGCAAGGGGGCTACTAGGGTCAAAATTTTTTATTATCATATTTATTTAGTCTAATCAAATGGCCATGCCCCCTTCATTTAACTTATGAACAGCAGTCAGCAGTGGAATAACAAAACTTTTGCCCCTCTCCCGAAATGTGTTTCATAATACCAAACCTAGAAAGAAAATGAAAAATATTATAAGAATTTTTTTATCAACAAATAATGTCCCCGCTCCTCCCCCCCCCCCCAAAAAAAAAGAGAAAAAATCTCGAGTGTAGTCCGCTTTAATAATAAATACTCTAAGGAGACAATTTGATACAAATACATATGAATTATTAATGTAAGCAGAAATTACATTTTTAGAGACATTAATTAAAAGGTTTTTGCAGATATCGCGTATAGCGGAAAGTTTTTTCAAGAATGTATTTTCCTTGGAATAAACTATAAATTTTGACTTCCTTTAACTGAACACAAACTTCAAAACAAAATACTGATTACGATAAGTTTTATCAAATGAATTATGCATTTAAAATAAATGCTTGAAATCAAACTTATACCCGGAATAAACGTGCATTTCTTAACATTTTTCATTTAAACATTTTTATTTTATTTTGGTGATTCCAAGTTAAATTCATAAATAAAAGTGAATTGCAGAAACTTTGTAAAGTGCTGGAAGAAAACAAGATGTTGATGGGTGATTTTTTCCCCCTCTTCTACGATAAAGAAACAGTATCCCCGCAATTATTTAATATTGTTGTTTTGTTCAGGTAGAGCAAACTAGGGCTATCTTCCAAAGAGAAAAGATAGCGAGGATTTTTTAAGGAGGCCTAACGAGTATCTACGTTACATCGTGGAAAAACCTCCCAAAACTCCAGATCGACAACTGCGCAGTAAGCCAGAACGCTGGGCATTCATGCTTCAGCCATCTGAAAATGTTCATCAATTATTTAATTGTTAATATTTTATAACGCATTTTACAAATTTAACAATACTTTATTGGATGTATCAAGTTGGACTGTTTTTAAAAGCCCGTTATGTAAATATTTAAAGGGTTTTAATATTTTAAATCAATAAAGTTTTAATGTACTATCTCTGATCGGATCACTTTTTTCAACACAAGGAATCCCGTAGAATTTTAAATGATGAAAAATCAGCAAATTCGAGAGATATTTTTTTTTTTTTTTTGCAGAGTTAATAGTTGGTTGTGAAATGTATAAGTACTTTTGTAATGAGAAATTCATAGAAATACATCAAGTGAGCAGAAATTTTATAGGACAGGAAGAATTATAATGCCAGAATTTTAGAATACTGTAAAACGAAATTTTTTATTCACCAAAACAATATTCCGTTAGATTTTCAGAGAAATATTACATGCTTATTAAATACTTATATTGTTGAATATAGTACTCTGAAAGATTGAAATTTGTTCGGTTATTCAAAATTTTCTTCTTTTCTTTTCTTTTTTTTGTGTGTGTAGTTATTTCGATTTCTCATTCATTTTTTTTTAAATTTATCAAACGAAAGAATCAATGTCAAAAATAGTTAAAACATCATTACTGCTATACAACTTTTTGTAGCATTAAATAATCATTTATACATACAAATTTTTCTTTTGGCATACATACTGAGTCTTATAATTAGTAAGTTGTATATCCTAATTTAGTCTCTCAGTCTATATTTTAAATATACATATAGCTATAATTCGAAAATAGTTAGAATAACCTGAGATAATGCTGAAATAATAAATGAATAATGCACAAAAATATCACCCTTAATTTAAATCAGTTTTATCAGTCTATCGTACGTTTTGTGAGCAACTTTTTATTTTGTTTGTTTAATTTTATTCTAAATAAAGAAATATTTTTAAACAAGCGATGGATACCGCTATAAATGTTTTTCTATCTTGTTTTTCCACATGACTACCACCTATCCTCAAATAGGGCAGACAATGTAGTAGATATAAATCATTCATTATAAGAACTGTTGGGGATACAAATATATGTAGGTGTTATTTTCTTAAGTAAAATAAAAATTGGATTATTGTTTTCAATAGTTTGTACACATTTCCGTAACACTGCTAAGGCTTTGAGATTTTGGGCTGGATTTCACACAGATATGAAATATATCTCTTGATATTGTTTGGTATCCTATGTTTTCAGAGGTAGGATATCACCTTGTTTCGGAAATATCCCCCCCCCACTTTTTAATGCACGCTGTAGGTGGTGCCTGATGAAGGTCACCACTCGTGTATTTCAGTCTCCCATATCCTTACGGTTTTTTTTTTTCAAACTGATTTGCGGTTTTGCACTGATGATTGTTGATGCGCGATTTGTTGATATGCACTTTTATATTTTCGCAGGTTTGTTCTTAGCATTTTTCGAATAATAACTACACATATATATGTATTTTAAATTAAGAAACTAAATTTAGGACAAATAACTTAATTATTAGGTTCCGTGACTATACATACATATGAAAAGTAATTCTAAATATCTTGAATATTATTTGATACCAAAAGTTGTATAACATTTATGATGTTTATATTTTAAGATTTTTTTCAATGCTTGAAAAGAGCTTCTAATCAAGAAATGAAATAACTTTGAATGGAACTTTGGGGTTCTATAAATTTAAATTTACATTCCTAATTTTTCTCATACATTTTATACTGTAAAATTCTGTTGTATTTTGATACCAATAGAAATAATTATAACAAAACTATTGTTCAGAAGAGTTTTTTTATTTATTTGTGTGTGTGAGGGGGGGGGGGAGTTCTTCAAAAGCGCATAAAAATTGTGATCATTTATCTGGAAGCATTTAAAATGTAGTCAAATAAATGAAATAAAATGCATAAGATATTTAAAAAGCATTTACAGTGATACACATCACTAAAAATATACATTTAAAAGATTACTTTTTCTAATCAAAAAGTGTTTAATTTGTCTTGTTACTGTGAAAGTGAATAAAATGTGAATGTAATGCAATTAACATAACGTGATTTAAGTCATAAAAAACTGACCGGGATAAAACTGAACTAGGAAGGAATAGTTTTATTATCTCTTTTTTTTTTTTTTTTTTTTTTTTTTAAGTTCATGAAAACTTTAAAATCTAAACACATTATTATAAAATAAACTTTATTACTGTATCTTATAGTAAAAATGAAATGTTTAGTTATTAAATAAAATTTATTATCTTTCAAGTTTTGTGCGTGTGTTGGGGTGGGGGGGGATGTTGACTCTCGAAATATATAGTTGCGCTTTAATAATCATGAATAACTATGTTAATGATAAAGCATAATTAAGATTTTGGGCATGCTCAATGCATTCGATGTGATTTATCGTCCTCTTTTTCCTTTGCTGATATTAATATTTTTGAATTGATGGCCTTTGTTACCAAAAATAATTTTGATTAAGTAATCTTGTCTTAAATTATATTAACAATCGCCCCTTAAAATTTTAGGAGCCCTAGACCATGTCCTAGTTTTCTTGTGTCGTTTCTTGCGTGTCTTGTTCTTTCCGCTCACCGTATGCGTGTGTTTTAAGATTGGGGTAAGCTTTTGGGAACTTTGAAGCTAAAAAAGCCAATATTAAAGACTCCTCACCTAGTTTTAGTAAAAAGCTCATCGTCCCTTTTTTCTCTTATAAGACATAATTTGTAAATTTGAGTGGAAAAAAAAAAGAATTAGAACATCAACAAAATATAGTCTATACTTTATTCATATTATTTATTGCTCAATGCACTTGCAGCGTTCATATATCATTTAGAACGTAAAGATTTCAAATAGTACAGAATTCATATATACTAAAATACTGATTTGGAACAACATAGAAAACAACTGTCCTAAGCATGTTGCACCTAAAGTAAGTAATATGAACCAACCAGGACAATAATTAGAAAAATACATTTGTGAGCTGTTTCTGATAAGAAAAAAGCATAAAAATCACGCATCTGCTTTCCTTGCAATATTTTGTTCAAAAGAACGGGAAAAGCCAAATAAATGAATGGCAATTTACAGAAAAAAACAATTTGACCACCCAGGCTTTCAACCCCTGGGAGGCAGTATGAATGCAAAGTAAATATTCCGATCACTGATTATTTTTCGTCGGCTTTTTGACAGGAGTTTCAGAAGTATTTTACGAAAGAGGATTTAATGACTGCTTTCCCCCTAAACCATTGATTCGAGAATAGACCATCTGATATTTCGGGATAGCCGTGTCTATTGCGGTATTTTTGTGGCATTCTATATAAAATGCGGAAGTGACACTATTTGAAGTGGCATATTGAGCATATCCTGTGATAATTTCATCGAATAAATAATGGTTTAATTGTTTTCCAAAGTGTCTTTATGGATTGTTTAATTTGTGATCTTAATTTACGTTAATTTTTGATTACATGATACTGTAAAAATATAGTTACTGAAGCGAATTGTATGGAATTTTGATAAACTGTAAATGATGTTTTATATTGTTTGTATGCCTCTAATTCCGGCATTGTTCTTTCGTTTTGTAAATAAGCTCTCGTCTATCGCAACTACTTTTTCAAGACCACTGATTTTTTTTTTTTTTACTCACATTTCCGTTAATACTGATCAGGGCCGGTCCTAGGTATTTTCCTATGTGGAGCGAACTGGAAAAATGCGGCCCCCACCCCGCCATTTAAAAAAAAAAATCAGCTGGGAAAGATTTAAAGATTTCCGAGCAGGTAAAGGCTCAAATTGGGGAATCAATGTTCTGGAATGAGGACCAATATCGCCTGGCGGAAGAGAACCTCTACTCTCTCTACACCCCCCCCCCCTTCCGGTAGCGCCTAATGGCCTCCCGAAATGACAAATTCTATTATTTTAGGCCCGTTGTTCTAAATCGCTGCTGTTTCGATCTATCTCGTTCCGATTAGAGGCAAGCGAAGGCTTCGCCCTCGCAGGCACTCTATAGCAATACACTTTGCTTTGATCTCTATCCATCCATTTACTTAATGCGAGTCGATGATCTGGAGATGTTTTGTGCTTCTGTAATCCATCGGAAATGTGAGCCCAATCAATAAACCCCTCTTTTTCCAAGCTGAAAAGAGGATTTTGGCAAAATAACGAACAGCAAGAACAGAAGATTATCAGCAGACCGCGAATATATAAGCCCTCGCCTCTGAAACCTTTCCCGATTCGGCATTACTCTATCAAAATGTACATTTGAAAAATGGCGCTCCATTGCATTTCTTGGATAGTTATCATTTGGCAATTTTCCGGAAGAAGGTCCTCGAACAATAATTTCATCTCTTTTAGTAGAATCTATACATTTCCACTTAGCAATGTCTTCGAAATCAAAATCAAAATCATTATCAACAATTTGCTTATCATTAGAAACCTTAGTCTCTTTTGATACACAGATTTCTGGACTTTTTTCACTAAAGAATTCTTCGTAAGAATGTTCGGATAGCTGAATTTCCTGATTAGTTTGAACGTTTATCTTCAGATAAATAGCCATCTGTTATGCACATTTTTCATTTTTTTTTCTCTCTCTTTCGTTTTCTTTCATTGTTTCGTTTTCTTCGAATTGAAATTCTCGGCGCGGCGCTCTTTCCTTCCCATACGCAAGAAGTTCTCTTTTGAAAATGATTACAACAATCGGAAATCAAAACTCTAAGAGCAGCAGAGGCAGCTTTTTTTTTTTCCTTCCCCAGAGAAGGGAAAAATAAAAAAATTTTGGAAGATAAAAAATATCCGGTCATTAGGCGTCCGGATTTCGGACTTCCTACCGTATATATACATATAATGTAGTAAGGTATTTTGGCACCCCTCTAGAGATGGCGCCCCGTGCGATCGCACCGTTCGCTCCACCCTAGGACCGGACCTGATACTGATACACAAACTTCTCTCAAGTAGTTGTTTCAATCTAGTACAACTGTATTATGATTCATATCCAGTTGTTTTTCACACCATTTGACTGATGTCATCTCTTTTCTCCAGCCGTAAATAAATCTCAAAGATGTTTGAAAACTCAATCTGAACGATTCGAACAACGTACCATTGCGAATGCTCTTCTTCGTGCAACATCCCACACAGCACACAATGTTCAAATCAGGTCTAATAGATATCCAAACTGGTCTATAACATCCAGGATATTTAATGGATATTTATATGCATAGCAAAATGTCTATGGGACATCTAAATTGCCACCTCTATAGGATATCCTTAGAGGGCTTACAGATATCTAATAGTCATCCAGGACACGATATCTATGGGATATGCCTAGACAATATCCATAAGAAATCCATCCTTAGATATCTTATGTACCTGATGAAATAGATGTCCCATACATATTTAATTGACATTGAAAGCTACAAATCAATTGGGTGTGCATTTATAACATCCATAAGACATGCATTTGTAGACTTATTTACCAAGAAGTTTGGATGTTTTTTGGAGATTGGAAATTACTGTTCCACAGCCGCGTCTGAACTCAATGACGTCATACTCTCACGCTGAGCATGCGCTGAGCCGCTGAGAATGATATTCTGTTCTGTTTGTGTTTGTGTGATCCTTGATGTGAAACTTATTCAACGTGATTTTCACTTTTTCAGTAATTGCTTAAGTAAGTAAGTTTTATTATTCTGTATTGTTTATGAAAGAATAAGTTCTAACTGTATAATAGAATTCATCGGTGGGCTTTAAAATTTCATAGAACAGAATTTATGCCATTTTGAAACATTGGCATTGGCGGGAACCAAAATTCTGTTAGACATTGTTCGCAGAAGTATTAGAAATCTGTAACGTTCCGAGTGATCTAAGTTATCTTAGTTTATCTGTATATATGGTTTGAGCTTCTCAAACCATATATACAGATAAACTAAGATAACTTAGATCACTCGGAACGTTACAGATTTCTAATACTTCTGCGAACAATGTCTAACAGAGTCTAATAGTCTAGAACAATGTCTAACAGTCAAAAGCCAATTAAATTATAGTTTCGTAAGCAAAACTATTTTGAACGTTTCACATCTATGCCGTTACAGAGGCATCTTAAATCCATATTGGACCTTATTGCCTTTATGCTACAGTTAGTCAGGAAAAAGAATCTTAAACGGATGTGTCGAATTTTTAAGATTTTCTTATTCTACCTTTAATTTTTCAAAAAAAAAAAAAAAGACACTGTAGATTAATATATTACTTAAAAGAAGATCGTCGTTCTCCTGTTTTATAGTTGCCTACTCCAATCATTTTACATACCTTTTGTAAACGAATATTTTCCCTTAAGTGTTTCTTTTTATTTCTAATGCAATTACAAAGTACGCGATTGCAATTTTTATATGTTTATAAATTTCTCAAATTTTTAATACATCCGGAAGTTTGCAAACTAAACTAAGCTAAGAAATCACAATACACAAATTTAGTCTAAAAAGAAGGAATAATGTCAAGAAGGTATAAGGGGGGGCGTAGCCAGGGGGGGATATCGGGATATATCCCCCCCCCCCGAAATTTTTGGATTAGTGATGAAATTCCGTCTATTAAAACAGTCTTTACCTTTTTTGTTTTTGTAACCTAATTATCTACACTATAAAAGCAGAAAATCGTCAAGTTTCTTTGACATAGATTAAAAAATTGCATTAGATCTATTTTATTAGTTATCTTCTGCTACTTTATATATAATTGATTATATTAAGTAATTCTATAATTCTCCTTTCTAGTGTTCTGAATTGGCCCTCATGGGTGGGGGAACTTTGGGTTCTTTTGTCCGAAGAGCCATGAGAAGGTGCTTTACCAACGAACTTGGTATGAAGTTTAGTTGGCATGGTGCAAAATGGAAAGAGCCATTTGGCAGTTTGAAAATTAGCAGTATCATAATTGGTAAATAGTTTGTTTTAACCCATTTGTGCCTGGATATTTATGCGACTTTCTTCGATTTTTACTGACAACAGAAATAATAGATAAATTTCTGATGTCAACTTCTTGAACAAGGGATGATTTCTTTTAAAATCATTATGCATAAAAATCGAAATATAAACATCCTACTTGGTCATGTTAAAATATTTTGTAGAGTTGAGGCTCAATACTCATGAATAAAGGCTAGGAAAAATAAATAACGTTTTCGACTAATAGCGAAAATGTCGTCCCAAAAAAGGGACGCTAGGCATAAATGGGTTAATGCTTGATTTTTTTTAAGGTTGCATACTTTTCGTCTATTTTTGGTGGCCTTGTGTATTTTTGCAGGCAGCCGTGCAGTTTGCAGCAGCATTTTATTAAGTGGATTATTAATGAAAGATACTAAAAAACTTTTTTTACTTTCAGATGCAGTCAGAAGAAATCCCAAGTATGCAGCAGTCTGCAACAATGATGTAGAATTGGCTATTAAAAATGGTTGAAGCATTGCAAGTCAAGATGTAATACTAATGCTTATCAATCTAGGTTACTTGCATAAATTTCAAAATGTTCTTTCTGAAATTGTTTTTCTTCCTTTTTTCCTGTGATTATACATAAGTTTGTATGTATTTGTAAATAAAATGTATTTTCATTTCTATTTCAGTTCTACATTTTGAATTCTTTTCTTATTTTTCCCCCGTATTTTAGCTCAAGCCTTTTAATACTTAGTTATTCAAACTTTACTAGAGTTGATAAATTAGTACTGAAAGTTTGTTTAATGGTTGGGTTAGGTGTTGGGCGAACAATTTACTTAGATTTGCCATTGAACAATAATTTGGAGGAGGGATTATATCAGTAATATAATTTCTACCATATTTTCCTTACATAAATTTGAAGTAGGAAAAAAATATTTTATAGTTCTTCTACTATAAAAGAAGTAAATTAAAGTATATAAGCCATTTTAAAAACCAAAGAAATATATGTACATAATAGAAAATAGGAAATGTTTTCTTTTGAGTGTACATTTGAGTTAACAGAAATTTTTGGGTTTAGCAAAACACAATTGCCTAGTGATCAGGCAATGCCTGTGTTAGTTAATATTGCTTGTTTAGGGATTTTTCCCACCAAAAGAACTTTGAAAGGTTGACAGGTTCTCGCAGTGAATAGTACAACTTGTGAAGAGGCATTCTGAAAATTTTTGAAATAAAAGGTGATCTGAAGAAGTACTTTAATGTAACAACTTATAACATTTAAATAACCAAAATTATTCATATTGTAATTCACGTGAAATATTTCACAAGAAGTTCCTCTAAATTGTTAAAAACCGGTGATGTATTTTATGTAGCTTTATGATTGAAAGAAAATTACCTCGTGCATATTTCACTATATTTGCACAAAACATGCAGTACTTAACTACCAACTTATTCTGAAACTGAGTTGAGTACATCATGAGATGTTAATTTTAATAACTGTTCATAATACTAAGGTAATATCCAAGTTACAAAAACATCTTACAACAGTAAAATAATCTTGCTATTCGTGAATAAACTTATGCTTAGGGTGTTCTTTAAAAGAGAAAAATTTGCTGCAAGACTGTTGAATATTTTCAAAACTAAATAGTGATGTTACACACTTCAAAAAAATTACTTTTTTGCAAAATAGAATGAAGCGGGGGTGATAGTATTCCGAAAATTTGGAAGTTTAATCAAGTTTAAAGGAAGTTTAATTTGGAAGTTATGTCATTTAGGAAAAGAATACATATAAATCTGCAGCAAGTAAGTGAAGACTACAAGAATGAAAGAAACTATACATACATATATATATATATATATATATATATATATATATATATATATATATATATATATATATATTTGTTCATATGTGGTTGAGTGCAATTTTAAAAAAAGGGAATTACAAAATGATCAGACAGAATCAGTGTAGTTTTTTTTTTTTTTTCCAGAACACTAGAAGGTTGACTGATTGTAGAAGTGAGTATAGTACACACTGTGAAGAAACATTTTCAAATATTTTGAGTCTAGCATCAATGAATTAATTAAATAAGGAAACTCTCTTAAATAAAATCTATAGTTTAAAAAAATTACTAGTACTGTATTGATTTCATATATAGCTTATGCAAGATTTCTTTCAATTGCTAAATACTGTTACATGGATTTTACATTGTTCATTGGTTGAGAGAAAAATCATCCTGTGCATTTTGAAACTTTTCATTTCTGTTTCAACTGATCTCGCAAAACATGCTCTATTTAATTACCAGCTTATTCCGAAACTAAACTTTAGGGGAGCCCAATGGTTCATTGTTGAAGTATTAATATGAATTTCTGAATAATCTTACAACGGCAAGGCAGAAAAATAAATATACAACGATTGAAATTAGATTCTGACTAGGAAACAATGAATGAGGTGGTACACTAAATGCAACCTGTTGAATGATCCTCTGATCTGTTCAATTCCAAAATCAGTTGGTAATAGTGCATGTTTGGTGCGATGAATTAAAATTGAACAAGAATGAAAGTTTCAAAATGCTTGTGGTGATTTTTGTTCAACCATTAATGTAAAATCCATTTCTGAGCTATTTTAGATCACTAGGATATTTTGGATGTGAAATAGACATCTAAATCTGGGATAGTCTGGATATAATATAGATGTCCATTTATGGGCTATTTCAGATCACTTGGATATTCTGCATATGGAATGGATATCTATATCTGGGCTGTTTTGGATCAATTGGATATTCTGGATATGGAATGGATAGCTATGGTACTTAGATATAGATCTCTTATGGACCTCCTGGATATTACAGATATTGTCTGGTCGTTAGAGAGATCACACCTCAAATCTCTAATAGATATCCATTTAATGTTATCTGGAGAATCTTGAACATCTAATAGATATACATATTATCCGACTCTGATATCTTCTAGATGACCAATAGATAACTTTGTGCTATGTGGGATGTTGAAAGATTGCACCACCAATGACTCCGTCACAAAAAGACAGTTTCATTTCATGATTTTGATTGCATGTTGCATTCTTTGCCAATATACCTTTCTCTTGAAAAAAAAGAGACTGCATCTTCTTCAGTTCTGGCTAAATCCCAAATTTTCGTCATTTTTAAAATCAAAAATTAAAATGGAAGAAAGAAATGAAAACATGCTTTGCTTTGAATGAATTCCAAGAATAGAGCACATGGCCAGTGTTGCCAGAAAGTTTTGAACTAAAATAACAGGAGGTTGCTAGAACAGTAGCAAGATCTGGCAACACTGCACATGGCCCATGGCCCTAAATGAACATACCTTATGGTTATAAGAAATTTGGCAGAATTCTACATTACTTGGCAATTTTTCACTTGTGCCCGGCTAACGGAAAAGTACCGAACAAGTTATTGGATTTTTCAAGTCAAAGTCAAACATTGGCGCAACATCCCTTCTGCGGGGCCAAGGCCTGCGCTGCCCAACCGCGCCTTCACCACCATAGGCTATGGGTTGCGGATGCATATGCCTCGGCCAGGTGGTCAGCCTGATACGAAGCCCCCAGTGTTTGACCCCAAGCAAGCTTGGTCCTCATTTTATCGACCCACTCAAGGGATGAAAGGCTCAGTCGACCTTGCCCAGCCCGGGATTCGAACCCCGGACCTGTGGGACGGCAGCGCGGTGTGCTAATCATTACATCATTGGGCTTTATTGGATTTTTCAGCATTGGCATATTTTTGAGGAGGCACCTAAAGCTATGGCCGGACCCACTGATGTTTTTTGGGTGTCGCAAAGGGCCAGCATTAGCATATTTTTCAGGGTGCTGCCTAAAGCGATGACCGGACCCACTGATATTTTTTTGGGTCTCGCAAAGGGCAAGTGTTAGCTTATTTTCCAGGGGGCCCCTAAAGTGATGGCCGGACCCACTGATGTTTTTTCGTGTCTCGCAAATGACCAGCATTAGCATATTTTCGAGGGGCCCTAGTAGTAGGTAATCAAGAGTTCACCTCAGCCGGATCCCATGTTAATTCACCGGATCCGTTCGGATGTTGTCCCTGGGCTGAGAGAGAGAGGGGGGCGTGGTCGGACCAGATGTGGGGAGCGGATGTTCGAAGGGTTGATAAGAATTTTTTTTCCTTTTTTTCAGATAAGGGTACTTATAATTTTTTTCAGATTGTGACATATTTTTGAAATAAGAGGACTTGGAAAAATTTTCAGACTTTAACAATTTTTCAAATAAGGAGACTTGTAATTTTTTTCAGATTGTGACATATTTCTCAAATAAGAGGACTTGGAAAAAATTTTCAGATTGCGATGCATTCTCTCATGAAAAATAAGGGACTTTAACATTTAGTATCAAAATAAGAGACTTTGACATAATTTTAAATAAGCTATATGAATTACACCTGAAATAAAAAATTTTATTATAAAATGAGGACCCACCAGCCGCCCGGTAGAATTCGTCTACCGCCTCATTTCAAATAAAAATTCTTACTGTGCCTTTCCCCATCACGCTAGCCTCGCATGAATGGAGACAGGGCGTAGCACAGAGGATGCGTTGTTGTTTTTGTTTCTTTAAATAATAATTAACTATGTGGAGCAAAGAAATGAACAACATCCCCAGGAGGATTTAGTTTTCTTTACCATTTAGTAATAGAACCAATGCAAATTTAATAAATGCTGCTTAATACATACTTCTAATTTTTGTATACCGTTTAAGATTATAGCATATATTTAATAAGTAACAGTTTACTAGAATATTAAAGTAGGGTTTAGGATACCCATACATTTTCTACAAATTTCTTCTACTGTTAGGGAAGTGAGAAAATTATACCATAGAACGATTTTAGTACCTATAGTTTTTACAAATAATGATTTAGATAGTGTATGAACTTTTTTATCTAAACATTTTTTTTTTTTTTGTCTTAAGAGATTTTTACCCAAGTTTTAATTTTAAGTTAAATAAGTAATTTTACAACAAATATTTTTTTAACCAACAGTTTTAATTTTAAGTTAAATAATTTTACAACAAATTTTTTTTAATTAATTTTACAACAAATATTTTTTTTAATCAAGAGTTAATTTATTTTTTAACCAAGTTTTAATTTTAAGTTAAATAATTTTACAACAAATACATTTCTAAATTTATTTTTTTTAACCAAGTTTTAATTTTAAGTAAATAATTAATTTTACAACAATTTTTTTTTTTAATCAAATGTTTTTAATTTATCAAGAAAAAAAAATTTAATCAAGTGTTTTAATTTTTGTATACCGTATTTTTGTTAAGTAGTCGTTTAACATTAAAGTACAATATCAATACATTTAATCTACTGTTAGGCAAGTGAGAAAATTATACCATAGAAAGATTGTAGTACCTATAGTTTTTACAAAGTATACATACATACATTAGTAAAACATAATAAGATATAGTCTTATTTTCTATTGCGAGAAAACCACTTTAGCCATATATCCCCCAAAACTCAAGTTTTTGTATACGAAATGCATGAATACGCGTTAGATCCCCTTAGAAAGTCCTCCTACCAAGGCACCCCTCATCCTAAGCAGATACCCCCGCGTGCAGGTTTGCCTTAAAACACAAACAAACAAAGTATTTATCTAAACATTTTTTCTTACCCACACATTTTTGATAAATCTTAGGCAGCGATTATACTAGTTTATATTTTCTATAGATCAATTAGAGAAAAAATTACAGTTTTAGTAATCCTACAAAATATTCTTACTGTATATCACAAGTAGAGTAACTTGATTTATAGAATTTCAATACGATACGAGTTAGATTGTTTATGTGCGACACTCATTGCAGTTTGACTATGAAAGCATAATTTTATACATGAATCAACCTTTTTAGAGGTCTTTTATGGATGCACTTAGCATATTTTATAGAAAGGTGAGCATAACTAGCACAAACTTTTAGACTAGATAGTACTATTGTTAGAAAGTTGAACTATTGGAAATAAAAATTGAAGATCCGTTTTAGTATATTGCATGCACAGTTTTATACCGCATGTACATAAATATCTTTCAATACTTAGATAGTTTAAATCGCAAATCCTTACTTAAACTAAAAAATACAAGGTGTTTACTTACGTGAAGCCACATCGTACTAAATCTTCTAGCCTCTGGACAAAGTACCAACATCTATACGGCTAGCAAGACCGGAAAATCGAATAATGATTTAAAATACATTATCCCTAATTCCCGGTCCAACTAGCACATTTTCATTCATTCTTAATACCATCATATGCTGAAATAGGTATATTATTTTGACACTAAAAACAAAACACATTTGAAGATATTAAACGCTTTAAAAGTAATTTTTTTCTTATAACAATTTATCAGATTCACACTACCATTTTATGTAGGATAAAATTAGTTAGCAAGCGAAAATTTAATCTTAGAATTTACTGAAATATAGATACCATACATGTCTTATTTTCTATTAGGGGAAAACCCTCAAACCCCAGTTTTTTGTATACAAACTGCATAAAGTACTTCTACCGATAATGCCTATTGCTATTAATTACACTGGATTACCAACTTAAAATTTTGCAAAACATCAAAATACAGAAAAACATGCATTAACAATAACAAAAAATCACACTTAAAAGTACAACACATCAAAAGTGGAAAATATAATTAGCAAACTATAAGAACCACATAATTATTTTCAATTAGAATTACGGTATCAACTTATATGTAACTAAAATAATAGAAAATATTACACTTACCCTGTACTTGTACACGCGAGAGGCGAAAATAATAAAAATATTCGCAAATATATCCACAGCATAAGTAAAATCCACGTGCACGCCATTTTGCTGATAACAGAAATTGAGATAAGAAAGTGCCTTGAGCCTCTACAGAGCCGGTACAATAAGAGTTGGCCAGTTTGCCGATAAGATAAAACCAGGGAGGCTGTTAGGGGTATGCAATTGGGGACACGTGTTTCATTCTGCGTTCAAAAATGGGGACTTATGGATTAAGATCATGTTAGATTAAAGCCATTTCAATAAAAATCTATCCTTTTTGTAAACATGGGCATTATATCCTAAATTAAAATATCAAAGTTAAGCTACAACGATTAATATATTTTACGTAGTTTAGGAAAATAATGAATCATTAAATTAATTTCTGTGAAACAATTAGTAAAGATCATTATACTAAAGCAAATTATTTTTGTTAAGTTTTGATAAATAACAGTAATAACTTATAGGCATTGCAGATGAATGAGTTCACGTATAAAATAGGTATTAATATTATTGTTTAAAACAATTTTTAGAATAATAAACTAAAATTTTTATTTAATAAAGTCATAAACTAAAATTATTAATGAAAACTTGTTAATAAATTAAACATATCAAAATTTTTACACTCAATTTTTTTTTATATACTTAAATTTTACAAAGACATCCTTTTAATAAAATCATAAACTAAAACAATTTTTACAATAATAAACTAAAATATTTATTTAATAAAGTCATAAACTGAAATTATTAATGAAAACCTGTTAATAAATTAAACTGATGACTCTAAAAGATAGCTAATCACAACATATATCAGAAAAAATATAAGCAATTATAATACCTGAAAAATACCGGACAACACTCTTGTTGCATGCGGACAAAACATCGGTCAGCTCGGCTAAAGAATTCTTAGGTATCCGCTGCAGGAGAACTTACCTACGCCCAACCTACAAACTCTACAAATTTAACGGCAACTGATTTTCTCTTATCAGGTATCACAGATCAGATAAGAGATAAGGAAGTGACATGCGCAGAAGACACCTGATAGTGACGTGTGCAAATCTGTGTTGATTGAATATCCGCTAGGTTCGTTGGCAGGATGTACATTGAGTGGCAACTCTCAGAACAGGCTAAGACAAGTTAGATGATGCAATATCTACAGGGTTGAGGAAGGTAGAGGGCGCTTGGGTAATCGCATGATTTTTTAAAGAACCAGTATAGAGACATTTTAGTTAGATAAAGTAGGGAAGTGTGTGTTGCGAGACTCACTTTACACTGTGTGCGCCTATACTTAAGACGTGCGTTTTAATTGATTTTTCGCCAAGTTTCAAAAATGTCTTTGCTTGAATCGATCGAAAATAACTTTAACATTGAATACACTCCCGAGTTTTATACTCAAAGTGATGCTGATGTGTTGCTGCAAGAAATAATACAATTGCGTTTAGATGTAAAGCCTCTGCAAAGTAGTGAAAAGAAAAATTTCCTCGACCCGTAAAGTAATTACTTTTGCTGATGAAGGAATCAATTACAGTTTACCTGGAGCAACAGTCTCTGTTTACTCTTGGATACCCATTTTGCAAAAAATACGTGAAGATCTACAGAAAGTGACAAATTATGAATTTAATATGGTGCAAGTGAACTTTGGCTCTGAAGAACAACCTAAAATTGAAGACGGCAACTACGAAGATTTTAATCTAGACCTATCATCAGGTGTATGCATTCTAAGTTTTGGATCTAAACGAACTTTGGATTTTAAACCAGCGAACTGTGAAACCGCTACCATTAAATTAGAACATGGCTCAATGTGTAAGATATATCCCCCAACCAACAAACTTTTAACGCATGGTATTCCTTCTGAACCTTATGCGACAGACCCGCACATTAACCTAACATTTGCCAAAATGTACATTTATGAGCCTTCCCCGAAAAGGGCAAAGTTGGACGATTGGACGGATCATCTTTACCATAGCTTATATGCTTCTGTAAATAGTACATGGCACTTGGAAAGACTTATCTACGTTTCACTTCACGATGAAAGAACTGACTTGAAGATCCATATTAGACAATTTATTCAGAATGCCCAATTAGACTATATACCAACCGGTCAGGGAGTCGTGATGAACCCTTCCACATGGATCGAATTTATTGTAAAACTATTAGATTTTAATATAGGTCATAGCAATAGCTCTTTTATTTGTAATAATCAATTATCTGTATTTAATGATGATGGAAAATGCATCTTACAACAAATTTACAAAACCGGAGATTCATTCACGTTAAATCCAATTTCCTTAACACTTTTAAATGATCAAGTAAAAAAACTTTGCGAAATGAGAAATGAAATATTGGAATGCATTTTAAAAACGCTATATACGACGACCCTACCTCATTTAATTTTAAAATTAAAGCCCCAAAAATGTAACCGCGAACCCCATTGTACTTATGATGAGGCTAAACAACAATTAATGGATATAGTACATCAGGAAATTTTTAAAAAAATAGGCCGGGTTCAGGATCATTCTTCACAAAGGATACATACTTGTTCGAATAGAACACATGTTGATGAGCGAGAAGGTCTTATAAGTAGTAAAGCATGGTTTACGGTCGACATGACGTATATTGCAAGAGAGATATGCGAGAAAAAATGCACATGTATTTATGACGGAGAATTTTTTTCAAACATTTTCATTGAAGACTATATGAAGTATCTTCAAAATGTGCTATTTAATACATTTTTTCAACCGTTTTCAGATTTTGCGAATTCCAAGGATGACAAAACATGTGTAATTATGTGATGTTATTGGTGTATAACTAGTATTGCAATTGTAAAAAAAAAATTAAAACCATTGTGATTATGTAGAAAAGGCATGCCTGCTTCTACAACAGTAAGATATTACTGACTTGTGCATGCTTAGTTAAAGAATACTCATTGAAAAGTTATTATTTTCTTAATTGTGTAAATAGTTTGTTTAATTTAAAATATATTTTTGTAAATAAATAAGTTTAAATACGCAAAAATTCTGTGTTTTCTTTATGTGTATGTGTGTGTGTTGATTACTTGCAATATAAAAATTTATGAAATAAAAAGTGGTAAAGTTGGCATACTTGGTCAAGATTTAAGGTTCTCGTGTTATACTTATCTTTTATACACTACAAGGTAGAAAGTTAGAAATTTAACAAAATTTATTGAAGCATGTACTATGGAAACATTAATCTACTACATAGAAATAAAATGCTCAGATTAAAATCATAAACTTAAGTGTAATAGGTAAATTGTGTTACATGAGAATTCCCAAAGTACTAATTTTTTATAAAATGAACTTAGCTAAAAAAGTTAGTTTCCATAATTTTATAACTTAATCGATTTTACAGGTTTTTCAAAAATAAAGTTAAGTGAGATAAAGAAACTTAGTATTTTTAAATAAAGATTTTTTGAGGTATTCTTTAATGTAAAGATCTTACCACATTTTACTTGAAGTAACAGAATATTTTAAATCAGACACTATGTTTTTAAAACATCAGAGTATTAACTTAGCATATTTTTATTAAGTAATGGGCTTGAATATTTTTATAAGAAATATCAACTAAGTGCACATATTACACATTTTACTGATTAAGATGGTTATGCTTACAAATTTTAAATAAATATGCTCTTACTTTTATACATGTTACTTGTTCAAACTAAGTGTACTTTTGATTTGTATACGTTTATGAGTTCTCATAAGTTATGAAATTATTTCTCGAAAGGAACTTAGCTATTAGAACTTTGTAAATTTTGTAGAAGTAGTATGCTTAACATGTTTTTCATGAAATGGATTTAAATTTGGTATAGAAATAATCAGTTATTTTTGCATAGATGTATAAACTTATCTTTATGTAAACCATAACTAATTAAAAGTAACATAATTTATGTCTATACAAAGTGAGGGACTTAAACTATTTTTCAGAATTATCAAGTAAAGGATTTTACAAAATACTTAGTAAACTGCATTAATAGATTGTAAGTTGTAATTTTTTTCTGTTAGAAGTTTTGCACATTGCTATATTTTATGTTCTGATAAGTCGTTGAATATATTCTTTAAATAAACTAACAGATCTGTACTTTGAAAATTTCATTGAAGTGTTGAACTTTGGTATTTTTCGAATGTTACGAACTTGATACATTTTTTCTGAAGTGCTAGATATGTGAAATTGTCTTTTTAGAAACATTGAATTATTCTGTTACTTCAAGTAAAATGTGGTAAGATCTTTACATTAAAGAATACCTCAAAAAATCTTTATTTAAAAATACTAAGTTTCTTTATCTCACTTAACTTTATTTTTGAAAAACCTGTAAAATCGATTAAGTTATAAAATTATGGAAACTAACTTTTTTAGCTAAGTTCATTTTATAAAAAATTAGTACTTTGGGAATTCTCATGTAACACAATTTACCTATTACACTTCTTAAGTTTATGATTTTAATCTGAGCATTTTATTTCTATGTAGTAGATTAATGTTTCCATAGTACATGCTTCAATAAATTTTGTTAAATTTCTAACTTTCTACCTTGTAGTGTATAAAAGATAAGTATAACACGAGAACCTTAAATCTTGACCAAGTATGCCAACTTTACCACTTTTTATTTCATAAATTTTTATATTGCAAGTAATCAACACACACATATACACATAAAGAAAACACAGAATTTTTGCGTATTTAAACTTATTTATTTACAAAAATATATTTTAAATTAAACAAACTATTTACACAATTAAGAAAATAATAACTTTTCAATGAGTATTCTTTAACTAAGCATGCACAAGTCAGTAATATCTTACTGTTGTAGAAGCAGGCATGCCTTTTCTACATAATCACAATGGTTTTAATTTTTTTTTTACAATTGCAATACTAGTTATACACCAATAACATCACATAATTACACATGTTTTGTCATCCTTGGAATTCGCAAAATCTGAAAACGGTTGAAAAAATGTATTAAATAGCACATTTTGAAGATACTTCATATAGTCTTCAATGAAAATGTTTGAAAAAAATTCTCCGTCATAAATACATGTGCATTTTTTCTCGCATATCTCTCTTGCAATATACGTCATGTCGACCGTAAACCATGCTTTACTACTTATAAGACCTTCTCGCTCATCAACATGTGTTCTATTCGAACAAGTATGTATCCTTTGTGAAGAATGATCCTGAACCCGGCCTATTTTTTTTAAAATTTCCTGATGTACTATATCCATTAATTGTTGTTTAGCCTCATCATAAGTACAATGGGGTTCGCGGTTACATTTTTGGGGCTTTAATTTTAAAATTAAATGAGGTAGGGTCGTCGTATATAGCGTTTTTAAAATGCATTCCAATATTTCATTTCTCATTTCGCAAAGTTTTTTTACTTGATCATTTAAAAGTGTTAAGGAAATTGGATTTAACGTGAATGAATCTCCGGTTTTGTAAATTTGTTGTAAGATGCATTTTCCATCATCATTAAATACAGATAATTGATTATTACAAATAAAAGAGCTATTGCTATGACCTATATTAAAATCTAATAGTTTTACAATAAATTCGATCCATGTGGAAGGGTTCATCACGACTCCCTGACCGGTTGGTATATAGTCTAATTGGGCATTCTGAATAAATTGTCTAATATGGATCTTCAAGTCAGTTCTTTCATCGTGAAGTGAAACGTAGATAAGTCTTTCCAAGTGCCATGTACTATTTACAGAAGCATATAAGCTATGGTAAAGATGATCCGTCCAATCGTCCAACTTTGCCCTTTTCGGGGAAGGCTCATAAATGTACATTTTGGCAAATGTTAGGTTAATGTGCGGGTCTGTCGCATAAGGTTCAGAAGGAATACCATGCGTTAAAAGTTTGTTGGTTGGGGGATATATCTTACACATTGAGCCATGTTCTAATTTAATGGTAGCGGTTTCACAGTTCGCTGGTTTAAAATCCAAAGTTCGTTTAGATCCAAAACTTAGAATGCATACACCTGATGATAGGTCTAGATTAAAATCTTCGTAGTTGCCGTCTTCAATTTTAGGTTGTTCTTCAGAGCCAAAGTTCACTTGCACCATATTAAATTCATAATTTGTCACTTTCTGTAGATCTTCACGTATTTTTTTGCAAAATGGGTATCCAAGAGTAAACAGAGACTGTTGCTCCAGGTAAACTGTAATTGATTCCTTCATCAGCAAAAGTAATTACTTTACGGGTCGAGGAAATTTTCTTTTCACTACTTTGCAGAGGCTTTACATCTAAAGGCAATTGTATTATTTCTTGCAGCAACACATCAGCATCACTTTGAGTATAAAACTCGGGAGTGTATTCAATGTTAAAGTTATTTTCGATCGATTCAAGCAAAGACATTTTTGAAACTTGGCGAAAAATCAATTAAAACGCACGTCTTAAGTATAGGCGCACACAGTGTAAAGTGAGTCTCGCAACACACACTTCCCTACTTTATCTAACTAAAATGTCTCTATACTGGTTCTTTAAAAAATCATGCGATTACCCAAGCGCCCTCTACCTTCCTCAACCCTGTAGATATTGCATCATCTAACTTGTCTTAGCCTGTTCTGAGAGTTGCCACTCAATGTACATCCTGCCAACGAACCTAGCGGATATTCAATCAACACAGATTTGCACACGTCACTATCAGGTGTCTTCTGCGCATGTCACTTCCTTATCTCTTATCTGATCTGTGATACCTGATAAGAGAAAATCAGTTGCCGTTAAATTTGTAGAGTTTGTAGGTTGGGCGTAGGTAAGTTCTCCTGCAGCGGATACCTAAGAATTCTTTAGCCGAGCTGACCGATGTTTTGTCCGCATGCAACAAGAGTGTTGTCCGGTATTTTTCAGGTATTATAATTGCTTATATTTTTTCTGATATATGTTGTGATTAGCTATCTTTTAGAGTCATCAGTTTAATTTATTAACAGGTTTTCATTAATAATTTCAGTTTATGACTTTATTAAATAAATATTTTAGTTTATTATTGTAAAAATTGTTTTAGTTTATGATTTTATTAAAAGGATGTCTTTGTAAAATTTAAGTATATAAAAAAAATTGAGTGTAAAAATTTTGATATGTTTAATTTATTAACAAGTTTTCATTAATAATTTTAGTTTATGACTTTATTAAATAAAAATTTTAGTTTATTATTGTAAAAATTGTTTTAAACAATAATATTAATACCTATTTTATACGTGAACTCATTCATCTGCAATGCCTATAATTTATTACTGTTATTTATCAAAACTTAACAAAAATAATTTGCTTTAGTATAATGATCTTTACTAATTGTTTCACAGAAATTAATTTAATGATTCATTATTTTCCTAAACTACGTAAAATATATTAATCGTTGCAGCTTAACTTTGATATTTTAATTTAGGATATAATGCCCATGTTTACAAAAAGGATAGATTTTTATTGAAATGGCTTTAATCTAACATGATCTTAATCCATAAGTCCCCATTTTTGAACGCAGAATGAAACACGTGTCCCCAATTGCATACCCCTAACAGCCTCCCTGGTTTTATCTTATCGGCAAACTGGCCAACTCTTATTGTACCGGCTCTGTAGAGGCTCAAGGAACTTTCTTATCTCAATTTCTGTTATCAGCAAAATGGCGTGCACGTGGATTTTACTTATGCTGTGGATATATTTGCGAATATTTTTATTATTTTCGCCTCTCGCGTGTACAAGTACAGGGTAAGTGTAATATTTTCTATTATTTTAGTTACATATAAGTTGATACCGTAATTCTAATTGAAAATAATTATGTGGTTCTTATAGTTTGCTAATTATATTTTCCACTTTTGATGTGTTGTACTTTTAAGTGTGATTTTTTGTTATTGTTAATGCATGTTTTTCTGTATTTTGATGTTTTGCAAAATTTTAAGTTGGTAATCCAGTGTAATTAATAGCAATAGGCATTATCGGTAGAAGTACTTTATGCAGTTTGTATACAAAAAACTGGGGTTTGAGGGTTTTCCCCTAATAGAAAATAAGACATGTATGGTATCTACATTTCAGTAAATTCTAAGATTAAATTTTCGCTTGCTAACTAATTTTATCCTACATAAAATGGTAGTGTGAATCTGATAAATTGTTATAAGAAAAAAATTACTTTTAAAGCGTTTAATATCTTCAAATGTGTTTTGATTTTAGTGTCAAAATAATATACCTATTTCAGCATATGATGGTATTAAGAATGAATGAAATGTGCTAGTTGGACCGGGAATTAGGGATAATGTATTTTAAATCATTATTCGATTTTCCGGTCTTGCTAGCCGTATAGATGTTGGTACTTTGTCCAGAGGCTAGAAGATTTAGTACGATGTGGCTTCACGTAAGTAAACACCTTGTATTTTTTAGTTTAAGTAAGGATTTGCGATTTAAACTATCTAAGTATTGAAAGATATTTATGTACATGCGGTATAAAACTGTGCATGCAATATACTAAAACGGATCTTCAATTTTTATTTCCAATAGTTCAACTTTCTAACAATAGTACTATCTAGTCTAAAAGTTTGTGCTAGTTATGCTCACCTTTCTATAAAATATGCTAAGTGCATCCATAAAAGACCTCTAAAAAGGTTGATTCATGTATAAAATTATGCTTTCATAGTCAAACTGCAATGAGTGTCGCACATAAACAATCTAACTCGTATCGTATTGAAATTCTATAAATCAAGTTACTCTACTTGTGATATACAGTAAGAATATTTTGTAGGATTACTAAAACTGTAATTTTTTCTCTAATTGATCTATAGAAAATATAAACTAGTATAATCGCTGCCTAAGATTTATCAAAAATGTGTGGGTAAGAAAAAATGTTTAGATAAATACTTTGTTTGTTTGTGTTTTAAGGCAAACCTGCACGCGGGGGTATCTGCTTAGGATGAGGGGTGCCTTGGTAGGAGGACTTTCTAAGGGGATCTAACGCGTATTCATGCATTTCGTATACAAAAACTTGAGTTTTGGGGGATATATGGCTAAAGTGGTTTTCTCGCAATAGAAAATAAGACTATATCTTATTATGTTTTACTAATGTATGTATGTATACTTTGTAAAAACTATAGGTACTACAATCTTTCTATGGTATAATTTTCTCACTTGCCTAACAGTAGATTAAATGTATTGATATTGTACTTTAATGTTAAACGACTACTTAACAAAAATACGGTATACAAAAATTAAAACACTTGATTAAATTTTTTTTTCTTGATAAATTAAAAACATTTGATTAAAAAAAAAAAATTGTTGTAAAATTAATTATTTACTTAAAATTAAAACTTGGTTAAAAAAAATAAATTTAGAAATGTATTTGTTGTAAAATTATTTAACTTAAAATTAAAACTTGGTTAAAAAATAAATTAACTCTTGATTAAAAAAAATATTTGTTGTAAAATTAATTTAAAAAAATTTGTTGTAAAATTATTTAACTTAAAATTAAAACTGTTGGTTAAAAAAATATTTGTTGTAAAATTACTTATTTAACTTAAAATTAAAACTTGGGTAAAAATCTCTTAAGACAAAAAAAAAAAAAAATGTTTAGATAAAAAAGTTCATACACTATCTAAATCATTATTTGTAAAAACTATAGGTACTAAAATCGTTCTATGGTATAATTTTCTCACTTCCCTAACAGTAGAAGAAATTTGTAGAAAATGTATGGGTATCCTAAACCCTACTTTAATATTCTAGTAAACTGTTACTTATTAAATATATGCTATAATCTTAAACGGTATACAAAAATTAGAAGTATGTATTAAGCAGCATTTATTAAATTTGCATTGGTTCTATTACTAAATGGTAAAGAAAACTAAATCCTCCTGGGGATGTTGTTCATTTCTTTGCTCCACATAGTTAATTATTATTTAAAGAAACAAAAACAACAACGCATCCTCTGTGCTACGCCCTGTCTCCATTCATGCGAGGCTAGCGTGATGGGGAAAGGCACAGTAAGAATTTTTATTTGAAATGAGGCGGTAGACGAATTCTACCGGGCGGCTGGTGGGTCCTCATTTTATAATAAAATTTTTTATTTCAGGTGTAATTCATATAGCTTATTTAAAATTATGTCAAAGTCTCTTATTTTGATACTAAATGTTAAAGTCCCTTATTTTTCATGAGAGAATGCATCGCAATCTGAAAATTTTTTCCAAGTCCTCTTATTTGAGAAATATGTCACAATCTGAAAAAAATTACAAGTCTCCTTATTTGAAAAATTGTTAAAGTCTGAAAATTTTTCCAAGTCCTCTTATTTCAAAAATATGTCACAATCTGAAAAAAATTATAAGTACCCTTATCTGAAAAAAAGGAAAAAAAATTCTTATCAACCCTTCGAACATCCGCTCCCCACATCTGGTCCGACCACGCCCCCCTCTCTCTCTCAGCCCAGGGACAACATCCGAACGGATCCGGTGAATTAACATGGGATCCGGCTGAGGTGAACTCTTGATTACCTACTACTGGCCCTTCCTCTTTTGTTTTTAATAGTTTGTTATTTTTTCTTTAAATAGTTGTTCCATTTAAAAAAATACATTTTTCGTTTTCCTAAATCACCATTTTGTTTATGTTTCTGCATCTTGGGAAAATGTAATCATAAAAATCAAGTGCGCTTCCTCTGTAGTTGAATCTCACAGCCTTTTGCTTCACATTCGCGTTGCCGAACGAGAAAAACCAAAATAATGGAAATCAGAGATTATGAACCGAGCAGAGCAGAAGAGGTTGCAATCTCAGGAACGTTCCACAGAAAAGCGCCAACTCGCTAGTTTGTTGACAATCGCCACGTGGTAGGCTAAAGCACATTTTCACTGTTCTTTCAAAATACAAATGTAGTAGTAAAGATTTTTAATGACTAAAGCATTAGCCTCATTTAAATCCTGTAACCAGAAATAGTCACAGAAATCTTCAGAGTAAATAGAATCTCATAATTGTTGAAAGAGAAAATGGGGGGAGGGTGGTGATACCTCTTAGAATGTTGCTTATAGCATTCCACATTTTAATTTTTAAGTGAATTGCCAAATGAGTGCAGTTATATAAAATTAAAGAGTAAGGATAAATGATTAATAACTATTCAAATGGTAATGATTAATGAACTTCATTTAATATTATAAAGCTAGCTAGATATTATAATGAATAATTTTATCTCTTAGAAACAAAAGAGTAGATTTTAATATTTATCCTCTCAATAAAAATTCTTTTGAGTATTATGTTATTTTTCCTTGAAAAAAGAAAGAAAAAAATTCCAGTAAATCATAATCCACACAGTGTAACAAAATCGATGTTTATTTTATGAATGCATTGTGGATATACATTGTTTATTTACATTCGCCACCTGCCATCTCAAGAGTCAAGCAATCTGAACACGGTCTGAAATTACAAAATACGTTTATCTGATTCTAAAAATATTTTTTTCACAATTAAAATAATTAGAAACCATACATGAAACAAAAAATTAAATAAGGGAAATTTTTTAATATGTTTTTTATATTCTTAAAAATTTGATTTCTATTAAGATAAATATGCAAAGTGTTATTAAACTGAAGTGAATTATTTAATAATATCTTTCTTATCAGCCAAAAGCGATAGCAAGCCAAATCGAGCAACTCACTAAAATCTAGTAACCCAGGACAAATCGTTTCAAGTGTGAACACAAAAAAGACCCAGCTGGTGTTACGACGGTCAAACCAGCGCGAGCGACGCAAGTGTGAAACGCATCGAAGGGCCGTTTACATGGGAAAATGGAAAATCCTGGGTAAAAGCAGAGTATAGGGAAAAACACGCAATGCATCATGGGAAAGTGAAGCCATCCCTGCATTCACCCTCCGCTGGACTAGGAATCTTTCTACTCCGCATTTTTTCCCTACGTAGGGGAAGCGGGGTAGAAAGCAGCGAAAGTTCCGGCATTGACCCCGCATTTTCGTCCATATATCTATCGTCCAGAGTCTATCACCCAGGAATTTCGAGGTGAATAACCCTTACGCAAGTCCCGACGCTGAACGTGAAGCATTTTTTATCAGCGAAATCGTCAACAGTGTCCAGTAATCCTCTTGAGGGATTAAGGTTTCACTTATTTCTTGCGACTTAGTTTCGAAGCAAAAGGAAGATTTTTGCGTGTTTTTGTTTTTTGATACGCTATGATATTTCTTGCTTGTTTCGTTACCCTTTAAATACCAGAAATTTGTTCTTTTGTGGTTCGTTTTTCAGCAATATGTACAGATGATATTCGGCGATATGTACATCGCTGCTAAACATTGATTATTTCTCTCGAATATACATAGTTACTCACGATTAAAAAGACATGCAAAATTATAAAATTGGTAACAAATATATTAGATAACGCGCAGCGTAAAAATATGCAAGTAAAAGCACGCGTAAAAGTATGTCTTCTGCAAGGATCTGATCAATATCCACCAGTTTTCTTTTTTACTTTCCGAACATGTACCATGTAAGGAAAGTATTGTAATCATGAAAACATTAGACTTCGAGATTTTGATGTATTGACACGTTTTGGGGTCTTCTGAATTCATTTATGCTATTTTTATGAGATGTATGTATGTGCGTATGCGTGTTTGTGTGTATGTGAGTGAATACGATAGCTCCTAAACGGGGCATTCGATTGAGCTCAAATTGGGAATATAGGCTATAAACCACCGTCGCAAGACCGCTATTGATTTTGGTGTGTATAGGACTTATAGTTTTTCTATAGGGCTACGAGAAAGATTTCTTTTACATTATGGCATATGGGGAAAATTCTTGAAAGTGCGCTAGCGTTTAAACGGTACATTCGATTGAGCTTCAATTTGGTATATATGTTTGAATTGTTCATCCATTAAAATTTATTTAAATGCTTGGTAATGATCTTAATCGTAAGTGTTCGGAAAGTCGAGTGGAGTCACTCCAGATTTTTTCGTCATTGATGCCATGCGACTGAGCATACTTGCCATTTGTTGCGCCGTCATGTACTCCACAGGAAGAACCTTGCTTTTTTCTTTTTTTCATTTCTTTCACAGTTTTTTCAGGAGTAATTTTGATGCCAGTCTTCTTTCATGGCAAAAATAACTGAAGCATGAAATTCTTCTGCTTGACGGTAAATTTCAGAACTTTTCTAATTGATAAAGCCCATGCTGTCTCATAGAAAAGTACTTTTTCAGACCGTTTGTCCTTCGCTATTCTGTGACTCCATATTACTAATATTTGAGTTTCAGCTATTTTAGATTCAGGTCCAGTCTTAGACAGAGGGGGAAGGTGGCAATGTGGATGTATGTGCTCTCGAGGTAATCGTAAAACAATTTACATTTTTCTTATTACTCGAAATAAATATTATTCTTAAAAATAATAGAGTAATAACAATAACTTTACATTAGAAATTGTTTAAAAGTGCTAAAAAGTGTTATGAATACATTTTTGTTTAAACTGAACAGGAAGGGGGGGGGGAGGAGTGAGAAAAATATGACATAACTTACGAGATTTTAAAGAGGGCTTTGCTCAGTGTAACTGCATTAGTGATGGGTATGAATGAATGAAATTAATCGATTAATCGATTATTAAATCCATTCGAATCAATCGATTTCGAAAAATGTATTCGAACGCACAGCACATAGCTTTCGAATAGCATCGGTGAAACGAGTACTCGCGATTTATCGCGAGTACTCGTTTCACTATTCCAGTAGTATTCACGATTAATCGCGATTACTCGTTTCACCGATGCTACCCTAATACCACAGATGGTCACAAAAAAGTCGCTGTGACGCCACAGAGAGTCACAATTGTCACAGGACTGTCACATACTAGTCACATTGTGACTTGTGAGTGATGTGACTCTACTGTGTGGTCACTGTGAAGTTTATTTGTGACCAGTCAGCAGGTGACGTCGCCGTGAAGTCACCATGTGACTAGTATGTGATCGGTCGCTCAGTGACTCCACTGTGAAGTCACTGTGTGACTGTTTTGTGACTACTGATTTTTTTGGACTTCAAAATGACGTCACACTGGCCGCTTTTGCGACTTTGGAAACAGACTCATTTTTTCTAATATTTTGTGGCAATTTCTTTCGTGAAACATTTAATAAATAAATCCGAAAATAGTAATTCAATAAAATCTCGCAGTTATGACGTACTGGAATTTAGTTTAATTTATTAATTTTTAAATAATTTCGTTTAAACAAGACAATATTATTTATAAAAAAATATTATTCTTAAAAATATTAGAGTTGAGCTTTCTAATCCCAATGGTGAAAACTAAGTATCTGTGAGTAAAATGAACAATTTCTTTCATATCCCCATGGCATATATGTTTCGATAGCGTATGTAGGTTTGAATTTCAGATGGGGGGGGGGGTACTATCCGGTATTTTAAACCTTATTTTTACTAGAGTAAATACAAATGTCTCAAAATTGCTGTGTTTTATTAATTGCTGTAAGTTTTCGGATGGAGCCCGGGATCCTCCCGCTTTAAATACCTCCCTGGTATGTTTGAAAGTTCCGCTAGGAAAATTTTGAGGTAAAACTATGGGTCTAAGTCAAAAATACTTTATTTATTTTATCTAATGCATGTTTTTCCAATTAATTTTATTTATTTTTATATGAAATCCCTTTTAGGCAGAATATAGCAAAAATATAAATCTTATCACTCATACCTTAATATATATCAAACCTCACATGTCGCACATTACAAATTTATTTCATAACCGAATAAAAATTTTCAATAAATCATTAGTTTTTTTCAGATGAATACTTAAATAAAACAGCAGATTATCGCCTGAAAATAATTTATGTGGAAAAAAAAAGATTTCCAAGATTTTTAATTTATATTTATTAATTATGGTATTTTCCCTCCATTTACAAAATACTCCAGAAAAATTTTAAATTTCCAAAACTAACTTTTGCAGCAATCAGTTTACTTTTAAAGCAACCCAGAGCAAGATAATCACAGCGCTGAGGTAACGTGCTGGCCTATGAACCAGTGCGACGAGGGTTCGGTACTGGGCGTTTCCTTGCCTGAGAGTTTGGTGCTGCCATCTAGAGAATGTTCGCGGTAACTCTTTTCCCCCGAATTTTTTCGCTGTCGCAAAACTGTCCCAAAGTGACTTCTCTGAAGGGTCGCAATGTGAACACACAGCGAGGGGACATAGGGACTGTGTGGAGACTTTGCTGCGGAGTCACGGCGACTGTTTGCAACTCTATTGTGACAGTATTGTGTGGTGACATTTCAGTCACAAGAGACGGTTGTGCTATTAGGGATTCGAATGCTATGTGCTGAGCGATGGGCTTTTTGAATTAGATCAGCTCCAATGAATTGATATTTGAACTTTTTTTAATTTAATGGCTTTAAATGATCATGAGAGAGAGATTTATCTGTGGCCTTTAAAAAACAAGAAAGATAAATCATGCAAAACGCATAGATTATAAAACACTTTCCAACGCAAAAATATTTTTGCGACAAATTTGGCGATGTATTTTCTTTAAAACTGGCGAGATTTCATGAATAAGAAAATGTTTTCTTATCACTATAAGTGCACTTTTATGAGATCCTGTAAAAGACCTTTAATTTTTTTAACATTTAACTGAAGAATATAAACATTTTATATTCATTGTCTTGTGCTAGAAATGTATTAGTGTCTCTCAAATGCCACAGACTCTAATATATTGGAATTCTTTTGAGTGCTCCTGTAGAAGACCTATTAATAAAACAGACGTTTATTCTCTATATAGAGCATTATTTTGAGAGCCTTAGTAATATATATGCCAGGTTTGTTTTCTTTCAAAAACCGAATATCTCTAAAATACGTTTTCACGAATGATTGTCCATAGAGTGCGATATATTGGATTTTTTTCTCCTGTAAAAGAACTATAAATGCTACTTACACCATTTCCAATAAAGTACATGGTACTGTACATAGAAAAAAAACCTATATTTCGAACAAATCGATGTATATTTACAGCAGTTAGAACACTGGACGGGTGGACATCGAAAGACAAAAATAATCGAAATCATAAGGACCTCTCAAACTTGCTGATAAGTTAAAAATGTATAAATATTCCTTTTACACAACATAACGATATCGGACGAACACAGAGAGGGAGAAATTTGTTCTTTTAAGGGTTAATAGTCTCAAATTAATTTTACGCGCGCTAAAGAATCAAAGTTTACAATTTTGTTCCATGTAAATTCATTAACTCGTTTTGGGTTGTAATGCATTAGCGCAGGGCTTCCCAACGTGTGGTCCGCGGACCCCTTAGGGGTCCGCCGGCTCTTTCTAGGGGGTCCGTGGCCACCTTTGAACAGCGGCTGCGGTTCCCAAATGTTGACCCGCAGGTAGTTTAGTACCGATGCTCGACTTTTTGAAAACTCCGGGGGGGGGGGAGGGTCCGCCGTGGATTTTTGCCTGAAAAAGGGGTCCGCCAGCTAAAAAGGTTGGGAAACCCTGCATTAGCGGATTTTCGTCGGTCGGAGACCCCCTCCTACTCCTAGGGAGATAGCCCTTATCCATTCCATAATAAAACATAATACACTAAATCGGTTGATTACAGTGCGAGTAACGAATTTCCAAAATCCCGAAAGAAATCGTCATAGCTTAATATAATCACATTAGACATTTTTCGAGGTACTTACGTATTATCCCGGCGATCCGCCAAGACGATCAACTTTTTCGCCAAGATAAATGCCGGACACATGTTATTAATGATGGTTCGGAATACGATTAGCAACAATTTGCCGGCAAAATTGAGGAAAAAATAGTTTCGCGTTAATGAATGCCGGTATAATACGTAAATACCTTTTTCGATTTATCGCCAAATAATGAAAATATCGCCAAGTTCGGTTCATTTTTCAAAACTTTTTTTTCGCACCCTATTTGTTAATTTATCGCTAAAGTCGCCAACACTGACGGCTTTTGGCGCAACTTTTGAGGGAGGCACACGATCGCCATCGGATTATTAGCTAATCATATTGTAGGATAGTATTATTTGCTTTAAACAGAAGCCTGTCTTTGACTGTTTTGTATTGAAATTATTTTGAGCCTCCCGTAGAAAAACTTTTAACTATACAGACTCTATTTTCGATGGAAAGCTTCATCTTGTAATCCTTAATAATAGCCAGTCAGCTCGAGCTTCATTTCAAATAGCAGAATATCTCTAAAACTAGAAGTCAAAGCCCGTTGTGGAGGCAATTACAACGGGCGCTGGAAAATATATTTTAAGAAAATATGTCTACATTCAGTATACTTAATTTTCATCCACCTAAAATAAGTAAGTTCATATTCAATTTTTATTACAGACCCAAATCGAATTTCATGCTGTTCCGAAAACGCGCGGAAACTTTTCGCAGTCGAAAGATTTTTTTTTTTTTTTTTTTTTTTTTTTGCGTACACAGCCTTTCAAATATCCAGCAGACGATTTATTTGTGAAAAAAAAAAAAAACAATAATAAACTGTGTAATCTGGAAAAACTATTTCAAGAGTATTGGAATCCCCCAATTTTATGACGTAATTTTCACTTGAAACTTGTAATTTTATCCTGCAAATGATTCACTTTTTTGACTCTCGGAAATGAAATGGTGCTGAAAATAGCAAAAAATCGCTTAAAAATGAGGGAACGGGTGGATTTTTAGATTTTTAAAGTAGTGCAGATTGTTTTCTATATTTTTTTACATAGTTATGAAAAATTTCAAGCGGATCGTACAAACGGTGTAGAAGTTATTAAGCTTTCTGTCGTTGACTTTGTAATCTTTTTGCAGTTTTATGTTGAAGTCAGCGATCAGCGCTACTGTATAGTAGGATGATACACTTTAAAGAATAATTTCCCATAGAGCTCGATGTATTGGGAATATTTTGAGTGCTCCTGTAGAAAAACTATAAATGCTACATAGATCATTTTCAATAGGGTACATGGTACTGTAGATAAGAATAACATATATAAATTTCGTAGAAATCAATGCATATTTATGCAAATTAGAGCACGGACGGACTGATGGACAGACAAACCGAAATCATTAACACTTTTCTAACTTGTTGGAAAGTGTTAAAAATGCTAGATCTTGGGGGGGGGGAGAGAGAACGAAAACTTTCAAGGTAAAGGCGTTGGGCTCGTAGCATTTGCTACTGCTATATTGCTAATTCGGCACTGGGTCCCATTCGACTGGATAGTTTATCTACAGTACCACCAAAAAGATTCGAAATACGTTACGCGCTAGGGCCGAAATTCATTAAACTCGCATATCTCAGAAACTGCTATTAGAAGTAAAATGTTTAAACTTTATAGTTAAGATTGTAGCAACATATAGTTGTGCACCTTTCCTTTCGGTCCCCTTCGACTGGGTAGTTTATCTACAGAGCCGCCCAAAAGATTTTAAATACATTACGCTCTATGGGCGAAATTCATTAAAGCGCCAACGGCCATACCATGCTGAAAATACCGGTTCTCGTCCGATCACCGAAGTCAAGCAGCATCGGGCGCGGTCAGTACTTGGGAGGGTGACCACCTGAGAACACCGCGTGTTGTTGGCATTCTTTTTAGCCTGGACCCTTGTGGGTAGGGGCAGAAAGCACAATAAAACGGTCTACCTCCCAGAAAACGAGGAAAACGATGCCACGGACCATTGCGAAATGGACGACACACCCACTCTCACTGAAACTGAAAACAAAACAAACATTGCCTCTGCTGAGGACACCACTCAAAATGAAGAAGAAACACTTGAGGACGGAAACCCGATCCCGCAAAGCAAAACTAACAAAAAAGCTAGGCCCTCTGTTCGCCGAAACAGAAAAAGACAAGCTAAACACACAAGGCGCGCCTCAAACAAAACTGAAACCAAAACAAACACTAGCGCTCCCGCGCAATCCTCCATCTCGCCACTAATGGAAGTAATTCAGACCATTAGAGAGATAAACGAGTACGTTGACTTAGCTTCACTCTTCCGAGTACTCAAAGCGGCCCTTGAGGCCATTAAGACTTTTAAAAACCCACTAGACCGAGCCTTTGCCCTGCTCGCAGTTGTCAATGAAAACCTCCCCCAACATGGTCAGCACACTACAAACCATTAGAATAATTCTGTGGAACGCACAGGGCCTCCACAGGAAGATAGCCGAGCTCCGTGACTACCTGTCACACTCGGACACTGATGTTGTTTTACTACAAGAGACTATGTTCTCTCCTAAACGCACTTACAATATACCAAATTACACCCTCTACCGCACCGATCGCCCTGTTACAAACCCGGGCACCCGGGTCTCTACATCCGATCCCAAATCCCACACACTCATACTGGCAACCTCGACCTTTAAAAACTTGAAGCCACGGCTATTTTGCTCCATGCTACATCAGGGGACATCCTAATTACTTCAGCATATGTTAAACCAAAAATTTCCTTCCCAGAAAATGACTTCCGCAAACTTATAAATCTCTGCCCTGCGGCTATTGTGGCGGGTGATTTAAATGCCCATCACTTCGCCTGGAGCGGCGATTACAACTGCCCCAGAGGCACTGGACTTTTGAAATTTCTAATGTCCACCCACACCTTGATGGCCTACCCGGCCACCCCCACTCACCATCATTCCAGAGGTTCCTCGATCATTGATCTGGTAGTCCACCGAGGATTAAATCAAAACATCACCTGCCACACCCTAAACCAGTTCACATCGGATCACCTACCGGTCCAATTTGATTTAAATGTACGCATGGTGGTAAACCCCACCACTCGAATAAAAACAAACTACGACAAATACCCAGACTACCTCCTAAATGCCCCGCACCAAAACCCTAGCCTAGAAACAAAGCAGGATATTGATACTGAAGCAACCAGAATCACTACCCTTCTAATTGAGGCCTTCGACCACGCCTCTAGACCAGCACCCCCAACTCCTATCAAACTGCCCTCATTCATCCGAGCGCTCATACACAATCGGAACAAAGCCCGAAAAACCTACCGGCTGACGCGCGCACCGGAAGACAGAGCGACTTATCACAGACTCTGTGCTCAAGTTAAACAACAAATCTCTCGACATAACCACGAAAACTGGACCTCTTACATCGAGAGTCTCTCCCCGCACGATGGCTCCATATGGCGCGCCATTAGGAAAATCAAACAAAAAGACACAAATCCCCCCCCCCTTAAAAATGGAAACTCATACTCCATTAACGACGCGGACAAGGCAAACCTTCTTGCCAATTCTTACGAAACTCAATTCTCTCTTCCAAACGAGACAGACGACCTGGTCTTTCAAAGAGACGAAATCGAAAGGGAAACTAATGACTTCCTTAGCCACCCTCCCAGCTATACAATACCGAACGCCCTGCCCTCCGAGGTATACGGCATAATTAAAAAGCTCAACCCCCGGAAATGCCCGGGAAACGATCGTATCACAAATACAATGCTAAAGAACATACCCACTCCAACTCTATTTAATATCACTACTTTGACAAACGCAATCCTCAAACATCGACATTTCCCAAACATATGGAAACAAGCAATTGTTTGCCCGATTCCCAAACCGGGGCAGAACCATGCACTCCCCTCTTCATACAGACCAATCAGCTTGCTCAGCTCGCTGAGTAAAGTCACCGAGAGAATCATCCTCTCCAGGTTGAAAACACATCTTAAACCAAAACAATACCATCCCCCCCGAGCAGTTTGGTTTCAGAGAGGGACACAGCACAGTTCACCAGCTGGTGCGTGTCGTGGAAATCGCCCACGACGCCATTCAATCAAAACAGAGGGCCGCCATCCTGTTGTTGGACCTACAGAAGGCCTTCGACAAGGTGTGGCACTGGGGACTCACATACAAACTAACCAAGCAAAACATTCCAGACAGCATTATTCACCTTATACACTCATACCTTGAAAACAGAACTTTTGTTGTGCGGGTTGGAAGCACACTATCCACTCCATATCCGATCAAAAGCGGGGTCCCCCAGGGCTCGATCCTGGGACCCATCCTCTTCAACTTATATATAAGTGACATCCCTCGGAATCACAATAACACTCTAGCCCTCTTCGCCGATGACACGGCAATAGTGGGCTACGCCCCAAACAATCACTTACTCAATATACGTATGCAAGCCCACATAGACGAAATCACACACTGGATGCGACTGTGGCGCATCAAATTAAATGCGGCAAAGTGTCAGGCGCTTTGCTTTACGAGAAAAACTCCCCCATCCCGACTATTTGTAGAAAACACTGCCATTGAATGGAGCCCCCGGGTTACCTACCTAGGAGTTATCATCGATAGGACACTCGCATGGAACCAACATATAAACACTGCCACACACAAGATGAAGGCCGCCTTCGAGCGCCTCCGCCCACTTCTCTTTAACTCCAAAATAAGAACTGCAAACAAAGCACTGCTCTTCAAAACTTTTGTACGCCCCACTGGGACCTACGCGGCTCCCGTTTGGGCTTGCTCTGCAAGCTCAAACATAAGGAAGTTGGAGCAGAAACAAAACGCCATACTAAGGAAAATTCGTAACGGCCACCACTTTATATCGAACATTGTAATTCGCAGAGACTTAAATATCCCGTCAATGAGAAAGCACCTCAGCCATCTCGTCTCAAATTTTTACGCAAGCCTCAACAATCTGCCAAACGAAATCATTGCTGAGATCCCCGACTATGACGAAAGTGACCCAGCGCATCGCAGACGCCCTAGGGCGGCCCTGCGCTCCCTGGAGCCCCCCTAAATTACGTCAGACGGCCGAGCAACCCGCCCTGAGAAGTCCGCTTTTGCGGGGGGAGGACGGGTCGGCCACCTCATCTGACACACCCCCTCTTCTCAAACTACGTCACCATCATCCATCACCACCTGTCAACGCCAGTCTCTTCACAAAGCTCTCAAACTACGTCACCCCCTCTTCATCCATCTTCATGTCAACGACGATCGACAAACTGTCTTTTTCTGACTAGACTGAATACGCCCAATCCTTAGGGCCATTTAAATACACGATATAATTTGACACACTTTAAATTACACACTGGAGATAAAAGCTATTGCTCTAGGTGCTCCATTAAAAACCCCCCCTATTCAGTAAGTCAGTCAGTCAATTCATTAAAGCGTATTTTAGAGGTATTAGGCTATTTCAAACAACTCAGAAGTGATATATGCTGTTAAGGGTTACAAAATGAATTTCTCCATAAAAAAGTGTCTTTTTCATTTATAGTTCTGCTAAAGGAACACTCAAAATATTTCCAACACATTACGGACAGTGGCAGTTTTAGGGACATTCATTCATTTCAAGCAGAGTACCGTCCTACCCTATAGTTAGGTAATGGTTCGATCACGATCACGTGCCTCCCTCAAGCATTACGCCAAAAGTCCCCAAGCTTGTCGACTTTTGGTGTGCGTGTGTATGTATTTAAACTCTCAAATCTCAAAAACTATTAGTCGTAGAACGTTGAAATTTCCTATATAAGATTGTTGTAACATCTAGTTGTGCATCTCGATTTTTGGTTCCAGTCTACTGGAGAGTTTATTTTGAGGACCACCCAAATGAATTTCAATACATTAATGTCTATGGACATCTTCAATATATTAGATCTGTAGTCAGTCATTTTTTGGTCCATGCCCAAAATCTCGCCATTTGTCATCGACCTTGGCGAGTTTTACCGAAATATCGCGATAGTCAGTCATTTGGTCCAAGCCCAAAATATCGCCATTTTTGATCGTCCTTGGCGAGTTTTGGCGAAATATCGCCAAATTTGGCGATAGTCAGTGATTGTTTAACCCATGCCCAAAATCTCGCCATTTGTCATCGACCTTGGCGAGTTTTACCGAAATATCGCCAAATTTAGCGATAGTCAGTCATTTGGTCCATACCCAAAATATCGCCATTTGTGATCGTCCTTGGCCAGTTTTCGTGAAATATCGCCAAATTTGGCGAGAGTCAGTCATTGTTTGTCCATGCCTAAAATCTCGCCATTTGTCGTCGACCTTGGCGAGTTTTGCCTAAATATCGCCAAATTCAGCGCCAAAAATAATTTCGCATTTGCATGACCATTCATTGAAAGTCTGTTGTCAATTACTACTTTGGCTATCCACGAAATCTCGCAAACTATCCCAAGCTTGTCGGCTTTTGGAGAAATATCGGCAAATTAAGTATCAGAAATAAATCTTTCAAATTGAACCCAGCTTAGCGATATCGGAAATATTTGGCCAGAAATCGTAAACCTTAGTATTACTGTAGTATTTTATCTTTTTCAATAGTTTAGATGAAATGCGCCGAAAATATTTTTGATTTAATAGACGTGAAGGAAATCATGTGTTGTCTACATCAGATTTTTTGTGTAAATAAAAGTTTGATGATTTACTTTGTGATTGTTTCTCGCAAATGTACACATGATTTATCGGATCGAAGATTAATGTTAACCACTTTGACAAGAATTCGAAACGCGCTATGGAATGTTCGAAACGAAAAATGAGTGGAAAAAATGAGAGAACTGGTCTCTTCCATTGTAAGAATTTTATTTAAAAAAAAATATTTTGCACATCATTCGGTATTCGTTAGGAAATTTTACTTAAAAATGACTATTGTGGGGGTCACTCTCTTGTGGAGGCACCGGTTGCCCTCCCGTAAAACTGACCCTAATGATATACTTTACAAACAGTATTTATAAAGGGCCGCCCGGGTTGTGTAGTGGTTAGAGAGCCATTCTACCGCACCACGGGTCCAGGTTTGATTTCCGGCACGGGCTTAGGTATCGCTTCTTCCGTCCCTTCATAGGAGGCGAGGCTAGTCCACCTATTAGGTGCCTCTATAGTAAAGAAACCCGTAATTACGGCGTTGGTTGTGGCCAACGCTTATAAACGGTAAGTGCCGGCCATTAGAAAAAAAAAGAATTTATAAAGATAAAGTATAGTTAGAATATGCCTGACGAAGATTGCTAAACAATTTTTGTTAGGCAATTTTAATACATATTTCAATTCTGCAAAGTGATTTATTGAACAAGAAAGACAAATACGGCGCACTCGTGGATTAGGATGCACATTCCAAGCAGTACTTATAAAGGTGAAGTATATTTAGAATATGCTTGAAGACTGTAAAACGGTTTTAGTAGACGATTTTAGAATAGATTTAGATTTCAAAGAAGTGTTTTATGAAATGAGGAATAAAACTATGGCAAACTCTTGAATGATGATACTCTTTTCAACTTAATGGAGTAAGGAATAAAAATAGGGACGACGCATGGATTATGATAGTCTTTTAATATGCAGCACTTTAGTGCGTGTTTATAATCTGAAAGTGTGTCAGTTTTCTTGGGTCCCTTTTTAGGATTAGGGTGCTGTTGAAATCAATCTCGGATATTTTGTGGCTATGAATGGTGTTATGTCACTTTTCAAACAGTATAAATAAAGAGGCATGATATGGTTACAATTAGCCCAGACGTGAGTTACATTTTTCGCTTAGTTGAAATATAAATGTTTAAAATATATTTAAATTTAATTTTTTTAAATTTTTTATTCTGCGCTACGAATATCAATTATAAGTATTATTATGGTTGCCATATTTGGTGATTTTCGGCAGCGTAAAATGATTTTGGTTCTAGGGATCGTTGGGCAAAAATGCCACTCATGTAAGAAAAGAATAATCATGAACTTTCTTCCTTTCATTTTCAACATACAGTCAAACAGTCCTTAATTAAAATACATAGTAAACCCCTTTTCCGGAAAAAAATGCAATAATCCTAATTTTTGATTATCCGAATGGGGTCCGGTCCCCATTGGTTCGGATAATTGGAGTTCTACTGTACATGAAAAAGACGTTTCCGATCGACACTGCTGTGAGATTTTGAACCATCTTCGTTTCGTCTTACAGGTTTTTATAAGAGCTCGAAACCACCTTGCATATAAAGCTATATTCTTCAACTTGAGAAATGAAAACTTAAAAATCATTAGTGAAGTTTTTAGTTTTTAAATGAAAATTTCAAATATAAAAAACTATATTTTTCCCCCTCATTCGCGGGTCCTTCTAGTTCGGGACACAGGAAATTGGACCGGTGGTCTGCTAAACTCTAATTAAGCAACAAGAATGACTGCTTCAAACACAATTTTAAAATAGGTTTGTTTATTTATTTATTTTCCAGCGCGTTATTTAATTTAATTTTGCTCTCTCTTTAATTTTAAGAAAATCTTAACCCTGCTGTTCTGTTCGGGTCTATTTGACCCGAAGGGTTTTTAATTTGCTTATAAAAAAAGACAAAGAAGGCTATTCCTATTTATATTAGAAGGAATTCGCTAGTCCTTTTTTGACTTTGTTAGTGAGGGTAATATATTAATTACCTGAAAAGGGTTTCCTTTTATTTATGTATTATCTATACATTTTTTTGAAATTGTATCAATGTATCGTTCGGGTCTATATGGCCCGTTTCTATTATCTATGTTGAACATGGGAACTACGTTACTTGTAAGCTAAATAATAAGAAAATAACATTCTATGAAGTCGTCAAACGGGTTTCTCGTTGTTCACTCAAGGATATAATTATGAGGAGGATGAGCATGAAGGAGGCGCATCACGTGACAAAATGTATCCAATAGTTCGTTACAGCGGGTTGAAAGGACATGTCTTCTATTTTGAGAGTATGAGAACACTAATCGATTTCACATTCTGAGATCAATTCAATGACTGTTGAATCTATATATTATTTTGAAACATGTTTTTCTTTCGACAACCGAATCGAGAGAACGGCAGAGTGTAAAAACTCGGTTGAGGTGTCTGAAGAAAGGTCTCGGCCCCTAGATGTGCCATCAAAAGAGAAAATCAGAAAAAGCCCAACGGTTTAGGCGTGGCGGAACGACAAAGGTGCAAATTTTCGCCATAGAAATAACATTGTGGTTTATTAACGCAGACGATATTTTTATTTTTGCTATATATATTATTTTGAAACATGTTTTTCTTTCGACAACGGAATCGAGAGAACGGCTGGGTGTAAAAACTCGGTTGAGGTGTCTGAAGAAAGGTCTCGGCCCCTAGATGTGCCATCAAAAGAGAAAATCAGAAAAATCCGTACGGTTTAGGCGTGGCGGAACGACAAAGGTGCAAATTTTCGCCATAGAAATAACATTGTGGTTTATTGACCCCATTCTTGGCAGACGATATTTTTATGCGTAAGCTCCGCAAGGTTTGATTTATTTGGAAAAATATTTGTTAAAAATTGCATCCGTTTGTAAATGTTGTGTGACAACAGTGTGTAGTGATAATAAATGTGTTGTTCTAAAAAACGATCTTACGTAAACGATTGATATGCGTAAGCTCCGTAGCGGAACTTCAAATGTGCAATTTTTCGCTATAGAAATAACATTGTGGTTTATTAAATACATTTTGCTGTCATAAAAAGCCTTCTTTATTTTAGCGCTTTATCGCTTTTTAGCAGTAGGGTGCTATTTCATTCACGCCCAGACTTTGTCTACTCGATTCTGTCGATATGATTTGTAGACAGGTTTTGTAGAGATGAACTGTCACGGTGGAAATCTTTTTAAATGTGTTTGCCACATAATGCGGAAAGGGGGGGGGGAGAATAAGTTTGACAAGGTTTGCGATTTTTTATAATTGATCGCCACGTTTGCGGCAAAAAAACTTAAAACCGAACAATGCCTGGCGATGGTTGTGAAATAGCTTTAGTAGGCAAATTTAATATAGATATTAATTCCAAAGATCTGTTTTATGCAACGAGAAAGACAAATATAGCACACTCATGGATTATGATGCTCATTCCAAACAGTATTTAAAATGGTGAAATATAGTTGGAATATGTTTGGCGAAGATTGTAAAACAGTTTTAGCAGCTATAGATTTCGATTCCAAAGAAATGTTTTGTGCAACAAGGAAGAAAAATACGGCACGGCTATGAATAATGATACGCTTTTCAATTTAATGAAACAAGGAAGAAAAACAGGGACGGCGCATGGATTATGATACGCTTTTAATATACAGCATTTTAGTGAGTATTTAAAATATGAAAGTGTTTCAGATTTTTTTCAAACTTTTCTCCATATAAATACATTGTGGTTTGTTAACGACATTGACGGCAGTTATAAACTCCTTCTTTAGTTAGCGATTTATCTTTTATTTCTTTAATTTTTCATTTTTCTGTCTAATACTGGATCTTTACCATCCAGGGTAGCTTGAGAAAAGGCAAATAAAGCAGGGAGCGCGCGATCGCCATTTGGCGGATTACATTTTTTTTGTCTCTTGCAGAATTCCGAAATTTTTCACTATTTTCGCTTCATACTTTTGGCGCTTACCTTTCTGCGCCCGCATTTTCTCATGGAATGTTGTATGTCACACTTTCAATGGTTAGATCAAAGAATGCTGTGGCAGGCAAGATCATTTAAGAGAATTCACCTGGACGTTTCGTGGTCGATGACTTTACCCAAAATATCGTCTTCAACGAAATGCTCAATTAGAATTTGTAACTGTATTTGCTCATTCGTCATTTAATATCTACTCTTCTTTTTTTTTTACTTAATAAAGATAGTTAAAAGCAAATTTTAAAGATTTCAATCATTTCATCGTCATTGTTCAGTTGCTGTCACAAGTCATGTTCCGTCCACGTCGCTCTTTGATTTTTCCTGTTAGTTTTGTTCAAGACCTTGGTGACATTCTTGATCGTTCCCATTTATTTTTGAATATTACAGTCAATAAAGTGACCGTCTAATTCGACGGGTTCCAGCTAGTTTGTACTAATGTGAAAAAAAAAATGATCGCGAATGGAAAGCGTAAATATGTGAGTAATGCAGAAATAGCAAAATTTATGAAATTATCGGATAGCGAAAAAGAAGAGGTATCTGACGAAGAAAATCATACAAGTGAGGAAAGTGAAACATCCGATGACGATGACATCATTGTGACTAATTGTGTTCTTAACACTCAGCATATTAAATCTAAAGATTAAAATATAAGCTGCACACTGAATCCGCCTCGAAATTCTGGTCGCCTGGATTCAGCTAATGTTATAAAAGTAACTGTAGGTGTAACAAGTTATTCAATTTCAAGAATAACACATGCGAAAAGTGCTTTTGAAACTGTGTTCAATTTTACAATTCAAAATGAAGTCATAAAAATGACAAATATTAAAGTTAAAGTATATGAAGAAAAATGGAAAATTCTTGACAGCACAACTTTCGAAGCTTATATTGGATTGCTTTTATTAGCTGGGGTGTACAAATCATACGGAGAATCTACGAAAAGTTTGTGGGATCAGGAAACTGGACGAAATATATTTCGTGCAACCATGTCACTTGAACAGTTTTGTACCATTTCCGGAGTTATTCGTTTCGAAAATAAATCAACTAGTCAAGAAAGAAGACGTGCAGATAAAATTCCTGCAGTTCGGGACATTTGGGAGAGAAAAATGGATAGAAACTCTGTCGTAACTATATTACCCATCTGAAAATGTTACAGTAGACGAACAATTAGTTTCTTTTCGGGGACATTCAAACAATACATGCCAAGTAAACCTTCGAAATGTGGAATTAAAATATAGACTTTATGTTACAGTGAAACTTCATATGTTCTAAAGGCACAGATTTATACAGGAAAATATCCGTGTTCAAAACCAGAAAAAAATCAGGGAATGCGAGTTGTAAGTAATTTGACTTATGAATTTAGAGAGCACAATGTCACATGTGATAACTTCTTCACTTCTTACAACCTAGGACAACTTCTTTTGAAACGTAACATAACTATGCTTGGTACTGTGAGAAAAAAACAAACCAGAGCTTCCTGATCAAATGACAAATAAAGAGTTGCACAGTTCAAGCTTTTACTTTACAGATGATACAACTGTTGTGAACTATATTGCAAAAAAGAACAAGAATGTTGTACTTATGAGCACAATGCATCACTATGAAAGAATGAGTAACAGACCAGACAAAAAAAAAAAAAAAAAACAGAAATGATATTGGATTACAATGCCAGTAAAGGAGCTGTGGATATGCTTAATCAACTTTTGAATACATACACACGTAAAAGGAAAACCAATCGTTCCCCCATGATCATATTTTATAATATGTTAGACTGTTCAGCGTACAATGCATTTAGTCTCTGGATACCAATAAACACAAAATGGAATGAAAAGAAATTGACGAAAAGACGGCTGTTTCTAGAAGAATTAGGCAAATCATTAATTACTCCATATATTCAGGCAAGGCAGAATCTTCTTAGAAATGAAGAGTCACGCAATGTAGTGAAAAGAATAAAATGTGAGAGGCGGAATGATTTGCCATCAACGTCCAGAAAGAGGCAGAATGAGTTACCATTAAAGTCCGTAGTTAAACTTACCCGATGCAGATTCTGTCCTCCCAGCAATGACAATAAAACAAATGTAGTGTGCAAAAGATGTAACAAACACATATGCTACATACATGCAATTTTTGTCCAAACTGCCAATGAAACGAGGTGAGATTTAAAAATTAATAAATATTACATTTCATTTACATACTCATTGTGCTTATTGTGAGATTTTGTGCTTATTGTATTATTTTTCAAATATATATCATGCTTTTCTTCTTTTGAAGCAATTATTTACCTGAAGAATAATATAATTTTATAATTTTGTAAAAATTAAGCACTTGTAGCTACTATCCCATGTTCGGGTCAATATGACCCGAACGTTACATGTGCATAGTAAATGTGAACAGAACAGCAGGGTTAAGAAAAATGTCTGTCGTTTTAAGATATTCAAAATGTCTGCAAAATGTCTGTTAACAATCTGCAGATATTTTGAAGATAATATTCAATCTCTAAATTATCATAAAATTTCTGCAGAATGTATGAAGAATATGGCATTTTCTGAAGAAAATCTTAAGATTATTTTTAGTGGGGTAGCTCTGATGCCAGAGTGCGAAAGACAATGTAAGTTTCTGAAAACCTGTTTGCTAAACTCTGCAGTTACATAAGGACGAACTTTACTCGTACTAATATCACAGTAAAGCTTTGCAGTTGTATTTGGAAATGTTATTAATTTTAATTGAAGTCCAGGATGAGAATTTGAAATTAAGTTCTTTACTTCCTCATCTGATGTTTGATCCTTTGCAAGATCTTCAAAATCTAAGTTGCTGAGAACAGAAATTTCACTTATACGTGACAAAGCATCTGCAGCTTCGTTTAATTCTCCTTTAATATGCTTAATGTCAGTAGTAAACTCTGATATAAACGAAATCCATCTTGCTTATTTATTTGTATGCGTGTCCCGCACCTTACGAAAAGCCTCAACAATCGGTTTGTGATCTGTAATTATTTGACAATTTCGTGCTCCTAACACATGTCTAAAAAATTTTACAGATTCATACATTGCCAAAAGTTCACGGTCAAAACTTGAATACTTTGCCTGCTAGGGGGATAACCGTCGAGAAAAAAATCCTAATGGTTTACAGCGAGAATCATCCAGTTCACTAAGTGTAGCACCGATAGCAGTATCACTTGCATCACTATGCAAATCAAGTTTACAATCTGCACTGGGAAATGACAATAAAGTAGCATTGCCTGTGCATTGCCGAAAGTGCCTCTTTAGATTTTTCGAAAGAGTCAATTAAATCATTTGTGCCTGGATATTTTTGCGACTTTCTTCGATTTTTACTGATAACTGAAATAATAGATAAATTTTTGATGTCAACTTCTTGGACAAGGGATGTTTTTTTAAAAATCATTATTCATAAAAATCGAAATATCAACATCTTACTTGGTCATGTTAAAATATTTTGTAGAGTTAAGGATTAATACTCAGGAATAAAGGCGAGGAAAAACAAATAACGTTTTCGACTAATAGTGAAAATGCCGTCCCAAAAAAGGGACACTAGGCATAAATGGGTTAAGTCTTGAGACCATGTGATTTTCGTTCGATCATTCTTTTTCGTTTCCTTTCAACAAGTCTGTCAAATTAGCCAAATTGTCAAGAGCGTATTTTATAAATTTACGATACAAGTTAATCTGCCCCAAACATTTTCTTAATTCACATACATCTTCAGTCCTAGGGTAATCCAAAATTGCTTTAACTTTACCGTCAAGGGGTTTTATACCTGCCTTTGAAATTTCATTACCCAAAAATTCAATCCTACGTTGACCGTATAAACTCTTCGACCGGTTCACATTTAAACCATATTTTTCAAACTTTCAAACACTAGTTTAACATGTTCAAGATGATCTGATTCACTCTCTGAAAATATTAAAATATCATCCAGATATGCAACAGCAAAATTTAAATCCGCAAGGACCTCATTCATAAACCTTTGATATGTCATTGGGGCACATTTCAGACCGAATTGCATTGACAAGAACTCAAAATTACCGATAGATGTCGTAATACATGTTTTAGGGATGTCATCTAACTTTACTGGAATATGATAATAAGCTCTGAGGATATCAATTTTTGAAATTTAATTTTTTATGAAGACCATTTGCTATGTCGTGAATATGTGGAATGGGGCATCTGTCAGGGACAGTGATAGAATTTAATCTCTGGTAATCTCCGCATATTCGGTATGTGCCGTTTGATTTTGGAACGACATGTATTGGTGAGACCCAAGGCAATTTGGAGGGCCGACAAATTCCTTGCTCCATTAAAAATCTAAATTCCTTTTTCACTATTTCTAATAACTTTGGATGAAGTCGTATAGGCCTAGAAAATACTGGGGCGCCCTTTGTTTCTATATAGTGCTTTGTATTATGCAATGCTGAACCCCTGAAATTTAAAATTGGATAATATTGGATAATAATTGGATTAGCACTACATTTACAATTTAAAGGTGCTGGGATCATGAAATATCGCTGCCGAAATCAATAAGAAAATTACAGTTCGTAGTTTTATCATAAACAAAAAGTCTGCATTTTTTTTTATTTCAGCTGTCGCACCAAAATTAAATTTTGAGTCAGATGCAACAGCATTATCTATTTTTTTTCTCCTTTAGAAACATATTCACAGGGTTCCTGACACCTTCTGGCCCTTTCCCAAAATTTCGCATGAAAAAAGCATACTTTCGAGCCACTGTTATCAAAAAATTCCCTACTGTTCATATTCCGACTTTTACTACGATAATGTGGGCGGTTGAACTCGCGACTTCTCGACCTTGATTGTCTATTTACTTTTGAACTTAAAATAGAAATTTTAACTTTCATTTCTGCAACCTCTCTACGCAATTCTTCAATTTGGTTTCTAGTGGACTCCCCTTCCCCAATGGCATTAACGCTACGGATTTCCCTAATTTCAGCTATCTTATCTGCAAGCTTTGCTAATTCAGACAGATTTGCCGTAGAAGCAGACAAAAACGCTCGGGAATTCGTAGATTATCGCTCTATCCAAATAGTTTATAAAAATTACTCCGAAACGGTTTTTCCTGCAAGTTCTTTCATCTGTCGAAGCAAGGTTGATGTTTTTCTATCCCCAAGTGTTAATTCTGGTAGTAATTTACGTAACTGTTGTGACTGGGAATTCGAAAATTCAGAAATCAATCTCTGCTTTAAGGCTTCATAGCGATTGTCGGTGGGGGGGGGGGGGGGGCTAAGTATTAAATCAGAAACCATTACCAATGAATCAGCATCTATTGATCCTATGACTGTATTATATTTAGTCAAATGATTTGTTATCTGAGAAGTCGCAAAATTCGTCTCCACTTGGACAAACCAAACTTGAATATCATTTTTCCACATGGGTGGAATCCTACATGCCACTCTATTAATATGCATGCTACCTGCCTGGTCAATAGTCGCCATGACGATTTGAATATAAAAATTCAGTTAAAATAGCAAACACTATTAAATATAATAAAATTTTCTTCAGTTAAAATTCAAGGTTAAAATAACTCAAATATGTAAAACACAATTTCTAATTGAAATGCATTAAAGATTCGTAAAAACAATCATTACTCAGTAAAATACTCATTATTCATTAAAGCATTACCAAAACTAATTAATTAAAGACACTATTTAAAACGTAAATACTAGACACTATTTAACACTTTTAATTAAGACACTATTTAAAACGTAACTATTTAATAAAAACTTAACTAAAATAGGAATACAAATCTTAAAACTTGAGCAACATCACAGATGCCGGCAAACGCAGAACTGGTCTGCCTCTCTCAGATTCATCCGAGATCTTCATTTCTCACAAGCGCGACTTTGCTGCCATCTACTGAGCAGCCAGGACATCATAAAAGTTAAATTGAACTTGAGGTGAAAAGTTTCAATGTTCACCTCAAGTGACCCACCAAACTTTATATGCTAACATGTGCTGAGTATCAAAAAGTATCCATATCAAAAAATTCTGTCATGGGTTACAAATGGCTTTAGATATAGAATAATCATATATTTTGCATTATACTTTTATGACCTTGACCTCTGACCTCAGTTCAAGGTCGAATCAGTCAGTTTTAAGAGGGGGGAAACTTCACTTTTTTTATAACAGTACTACTAACATAGCCTGAAGTTTAAGGAAAATTGAATTCAACTATCACCTCCCCATTCAGGTTGTGCTAGACATCAGCCATCATTAATCCCAGGTCTAAACTGTTATCTTTCAACTATGAGGAATACAACGGTGAAGATTCCTTTTCTCTATGTGTGGGTCTATGAATGCTCTTCTGAATTCAGTTTTGCAGAAGTTTTACAATGAAGCACGCAAAGACTCATGCTGTGAATCAGCACTGTGCACAGAAAGGAAATCTTCGCTGTCGCGTTTTTCAGATTTTAGGGAGAACAGAGTTCATGATTCAATGTTTAAAGGAACGGGTGATTCAAACTCTTTAGAAAAATTTCTGATCACTCTACTAGGTTCAGTTATTTTTAAAGACATTGAAAACAGATTTTGATGAAGGAAATATTTAAAAAATTAAATACTACTTTCCTATTGTAATGTGAATAGTAGTTTATGTTGAAAATGTTAACAATAAAAATGTGGGTTCATCTCTCTGTAAACTGGATTTCAGTGAATGAAATTTTATTCCACAGCAACTCAAAGGATTAAACGAAGAAGTAACAAATATCTAAGTAATGACTAATAAATATAATAATAATTGATGCACACAGAAAAAGAAAATCAACTTTGAGACACACTTTTTTCATGCCTTTCCCATAAATACTACAATCACAATTATGTTGAAAGTCAATGGCGAAATACACTGTCTACCAATAAGTATTTGTACACATGTGATAGAGAAGAAAAACTATATTCAAAATCAATAGTTGGTACAGCCTCCACGAGAGGCAATTACAGCGTGAACCTCGTCCGGGGCATACTTTCCACAATTCCTCGTATTACAGCTAGTGGTATTGTCTTCCACTCGGCTTGGAGTAGTCATAGAAGTGGGTGGGGTGCCCTCCGTGGGGGTCTATCTAAGGGGTCCTAACCCGTATTTACGCTAAGTTTCAGAGAAAACCACGGAAAACTCCGAACGGTTAGGTCGACGGACGCGCGATGGGACCCGAACCCGGGACCTTCACACTTCGCCCGTCTACCATTTCCAGTGACATAGCCACTGTGCCATGGTGAGGCGCTTGGAGTAGTCATAGAAGTTCCTTCACCGATTTTGGACGGGTAGTGCACCCCTTAATTCGGCGATCCAATTCGTCCCAGAGGTTCTCGATAGGGTTCAGGTCTGGGCTCTGGGCAGGCCAGTCCATTCGATGAACTCTATTGGCACCATACCAAGCCTTGGTTAACCTCGAAACATGAAAATTGACATTGTCTTCCTGAAAGTAACAGGGTTCCAACCCGAAAAACTGCCCCAACGTAGGAAGCACATTGTCATCCAAAATAATGGAGTAGGCATCGGCGTTGAGCTTACCATGAATGGGGACCAAGGGTCCCAGTCCATACCAGGAGAAACACCCCCAGACCATAATTCCACCTCCGCCGAACTTGACTGTTGGCACAATGCATTGTGGCAGGAGACGTTCTCCAGGCAGACGACAGACCCAGACCTTGCCATCCGAATGGTAAAGGGTGAACCTTGATTCGTCGCTCCAAAGAACCCGTTTCCACTGATCTACGATCAAATTTCGATGTGCTTTGCACCACATTAACCGAGCAGCGCGGTTGGACTTTGTGATCAAAGGCTTATGGGCAGCAGCACGACCATGAAAACCGAGCAAATGTGTTTCAATTATGTGCTTACGGATGATATTCATTGAAACAATACTCCCGGATGCCTGTTGAAACTCCTCGCGGATGAGGGCCATCGGTTGGGTGCAGGTCTTCCGAATTTCTCTGGACAGCACTCGTCGGTCTCTATCTCCCAGTTTCGTTGGTCTGCCGACTCGGGGCACATTCCGCACCTTCCACTTCTTAATCACATAGGCCACTGTCGATTTTGAGTACTTCAGATCGCTAGATATGCCCCTTAAGGATCGGCCACATTTGTGATACCCGATAATTATACCTTTCAAGAAATCAGAGAGCTCCGAACTGCACGGCATCTTGCATGCGACTAATGCCGATGCTGTTTCCTACACCATATATACCGGCGGAAGCCGTGACGTACCTCAGGACGGCAGATATCGTCATTTGCATAGGTGTCCAAATACTTATTGGTAGACAGTGTACTCGTATTATGAAGAAATTTTGTTTTGAAGAAATTATAATTGGTGCAATTGGCATGACTTCTCGTTCTTTTTTTTAAGTTTCAAAATGAATTATAAAGATTTTTCTAACTAGAATAATAATTTTAATAAAAATAACTTTTTCTACCAAAATTGAGATTTAGTGTGTCCATAACTAGTAAGCAATATACACAAGGCATTTGAAAGTCTATTAAAAGCAGTTAAAAATTAACACAAAAACGTAAGTTTAGAATAAATATTTGAAATATATTTTAGAAATAGAAATGAATTTGTCTTTAAAAATGAATGTAAAAAGCAAACAGTTTCAATTATGTGAAATAACGAATGAAAACAAATATACTCGTAAATGCAAAGAAGCAGAATGGAAACAGGAATTCAAATTTATTATTAAGTTGCGAAAATGTTTGTTAGTATAATAAGATATATCTCTGTTAAGAGTCATACATACCACAATGCCGTAATGTTGTAAGAAATCAAATTTGCATATCGGGCAAGATCGTTGTTTCAATAACCAAGGATCAATACATACTTTATGAAAACAATGACTGAAAAGGTAAAAAGAAAAAAAAAATCTGGATTACTCTAACTGGAAAACAATTACATAAAAATTTAGTTTATAAAAGGTTAAAACTCCATCAAAAATAAAAATACCTAAACTGCTTTTGTTGAAAATGTTACATATTCTTTTGCACATTCTTTCTTTCTGTTTTAACACTTTACAATGTTAGAAAAAGTGTTTATGATTCTGTTTTGTCTGTGCTCTATTTTCGATTCTCATGAGATTTTTGCATTTGTATTATTGCAACAAGTACTAGGCAAAGTAGAGCATATCATAAATAATTGAGAATTGTATATGAACCCATGACAGCAAACGTCAGGGGAAACTGGCGGCAGAGGTTGATTATCTGAAAGGACGCAACACAGCGATTCGTTGGGCATCATATGAGCACAAATGTTCTACTAGATGGACACAGTTTATAAAGTAAAACATGTGTTCGAAGTTCACATCATCAGATAAGTAGGCTGCAGGCCAGAGAAGCTAAAATTAAAGGGCGACATTTTTTCTCTCGGTTCATATTAAAAAGTATGCACCCGCGAATACATTCATATCATCGAGTCTGGTAACTTTCAACGTCATGAGTCATTTACCCGGACGAATGACTATTGTTGCAGCCCAGCCATATAACATGAACATAAATTATGTGTTCAAAACTCTATCCCTTACACAGTAAAAAAATTCAGAAACGTTACATACTTATAGCGGAAAGGTTTCCGAAAGTATAGCGTAACCTACCGATGCTCTACTCGAACTCACGATTTCGGAAACATAACCCATATTTCGGGGTAAAGTATTTACGGGGGAGAGAAAATCTTTATTTGGGACTTCGCGCGCATGCGCCAAGTGCCAAGAGACGGATAAGAGTGAACGCGTTTTCCCTAATAGCACAGATGGTCACAAAAGAGTCGCTGTGACGTCACAGAGGGTCACAATTGTCACAGGACTGTCACATTGCAACTTCTTGCACAGCCCGATTATGACCAACAGGGGCCCCGGGCGCATAATAACTACGTTTACTCTCTGTTGGGAACGGGGGAACTTGAAGCCTTCTTATTGGCTGCTTTCTCAGAGCATCTTAAAATTTCAATATATGTGGTGGTGCCATCTATATTTTTATTGTTAAACTCATGACTGACTCGCCTTAATTAAATTAACAGCATAAAAAACATCAGAATGATTTGGTGTATATTTAATTTTAAAAAAAAATTCCTCCCATTTAACAGCATTCCTTTAAACATATTTTTCTTTAGTTAATTTGTTCTCTCTCTTAATCAGATACTCAAATGTTATGAATATTAAATACTACTAATTTTAAATGACAAAAATTGAACCCTGTTTTTCAAAGGAAATAAAGTTTAACAATGCCTACATATGTGTGACAAGAATATTCTAAGGATAGAGCATCTTTTTTTTTTTTTTTTTTTTTTTTTAATTATAGCAAAGAAAAGTACTAGGTATTACTATAAAATGAAATTCATTTTTCATTGTAAGAAAGATACAGTTACCTTTTAGAATGACAATATTTTTATCAAAAGAGTATTCTGAATGATAAATTCAACATAATAGGATATATAAGAGGATTTTGTTAAATTTTAAATTTGTTTGATTAAAGATTTTGTTAAGTGATAATATTTTAAAACCTCAAATATTAGAAAAGTATATTATAAATTGATACAAATGCATTTATAATATACTTTTCTTTAAAAAATATTTAGAAATTTAAATGTTTTTAGAAATTAGAAAAGTATTTTTTAATGCTACTATATTCATAGAAAAATATGCGAAACAAAAAATTTCCTTGAACTGGTAAAGACACTTACCTATGTATTTAGAATACTCTAATATAAACCATAAATTTCTCATTCAATATTTATTGCTGTAGTTTTTGAGTATACACAATTCTCAGTTAATTCTCTATAAGGCATTTCTTAAAATTATTCACATATATAGAGAGAGACATATTATAGAATAAAACTTTATTAGCTTATAAACTTTCATTTATTTCTTGCTAGTTTTACATGTACGGTCACTTTTATGAATTGAATCTTTTTCACTGATGAAACAAAAAATTTTAATAGATAAAAATATTTTTCAATTCCAAGAATTATTTCATTATGTAACTTTTTCAACAAAACTATTAGTACTTAATAAAAGTTCTTAATTTTCCTCTTTCACAAAGCGTCTTTTTTTTTTTTTTTATAATGGTTGGTTGCGTTTCAAATGCTCCCAACTTTCTTATAGTTGTTGAATATAAACCCCAGAACTTAGAAAGAGAAAGTAAATAACACAGAAGTTCTTTTAATTTTATTTTCAGATTCAGACACGTTAAGATAGAAAGAATTATTTGGGGATGGTAGTATTCGAATAATTTTTCATATGTATTCTTTTCCTTTAATATCCAAAAATTATAAATTAAATTTTTGAGGTTACAATTGAATAATAAGAAATGCAAGAAATATGGAAAATAAGTAAAATTATATCTTTAATATATATGTATTGTACAAAAAATTACAATTTAATGCAGTTTTGCATTTGGTTGATTCCTTTTTATATTTACAGAAAGTGAATGTTTCCTTTTTTTGCTGGGAAGTTTTTTTTCTGGAAAAACAGACATTGAAACAACTGATAAACTACATAAGAATAAGCTAATAAGATTATATCGAGCGCTGGGCTAAGAACAAGGTTAAAATAAAGAAGGAGCGGTAAGGCATCATGACGTCATGCATCAATCTGAGATAGCAGCCAATCAGAAGGCTTCAAGATCCCCCGTTTCCCACAGAGAGTAAAGGTAGTTAATATGCGCCCCGGGCATTGATGAATTTGGGGTCCCCATCTATAAAATTTGTTTTCTTTTTCATAATATTTTGACATATAAAAGAATATTTCAGAACAACATTTGAAACTGGGGGCCCTGGGCAAAGTCCCGATTTGCCCATGCGATAATAAGGGTCTGGTAACTTGTGAGTGATGTAACTTCACTGTGTGGTCACTGTGAAGTTTATTTGTGACCAGTCACCAGGTGACGTCGCCGGATGAATACTTAAATAAAACAGCACATTATCTCCTGAAAATAATTTATATGGAAGAAAAAAGATTTAAGAATTTTAATTTATATTTATTAATTATGGTATTTTCTCTCCATTTACAAAATACTTCAAAAAAATTTTAAGTTTCCAAAACAAGCCGTACCACAAATAACTTTTGTAGCAGTCAGTTTACTTTTAAAGCAAATTCCAGCAAGTAAACCGCAGCGTCGTGGTACCGTGCTTTCTTCCGAATGCGTGGGACCAGCGTTCGGCTCTGGTCGCTAGTCCTACACCGCTCCTTCCGACAGACTTTGGTGCTGCCATCTAGATTAAGATACTCGAAACGCTTCATCTAGTGCATGTTACTTTTTTCTGAAAAACTCGGAAAGGTTACTCGTTAATTCGGAAACCTTTCCGAAATACATGGAGAGGTTACTCAATATTTTACCAAAATATACAGAAACGTTACCCATCTTTTCCAGAAACCTTACCTAAAATGCAGGAAAATAGGTAAATATGTTTCCGACATATGCAGAAACGTTTCTAAATACTTTACCCGCATGGTTCGGAAACGTTTCCGCAATTTTGAACTACAAGAGCTGCCCCATTTTTTGGGGTAACGTTTCCGAATTTTTTTTACCGTGTAGAAACATTAAACCACTACCGAAAAAGTTTCCTAGGTATTGCCCTTCCAAATTAAGTCAATATTTTACTCTAGAATACTACATTTTTTAAACTGACAATGCACAGTATTCTTGGAAAGTAAAAAGAGCATGCTGGGTATGGAAGATTTTAATTTTGCCTATGGGCGGCAAGCAATACTGGGAAGAACATCGTTAATCCGCAAATCGTTAATTAACGAAGTAAAAATCAAATTGTTAAGTCATATGTTAAAGCAAAAATAAAATATTTATGGTGTCATTAACTCATTAGGGATAAACGGATCTTCCGCCAACTTCAGTACGTTACACTTGTTGGAATGAATTTGTTTCAATAATGAAGAAGATGAGTGAATTCTTCACCACGGTTACTCAGTCTAAATAAAAGATCAAAGGGCACAAATCTCTGAACAACAAAGCTCAGAATTGCGTCGAAACCTGCTGGACTGAAAATCAAAAAATTTACAGAGACTGCATTTCTAGTTAAACCAGATTTAATAAAAGTGTTTATTAAATACAACATGGCTTTTCCGTTTAGTGCAGCAGTCGCCCCCCCCCCACAAACACACAGGAAAATATATTTTATGGGCAAAACGATCATCCCTATCGCATGACAAATTTAATATGCTAATGATTATGAAGGGGAATATACACCTAATGCCAAATAAGGATGAATAACCGATTCTATTTTTGCACTTGGTGCACATGTATCTACTTTTACTTCTTTAAGGAATCAAATATTTAATACAAACCTACTAGTATTTAGACTACTTGTTTCATTCACATATACCCAGTGGCGTAGCCAAGGGAGGGGGGATAGGGGGTCACAACCCCCCCATGAGGAATTTTTATGCGGAGAAAAATATATATCTATAGAACATCTAAATTGCTACCTCTATACGATATCCTTACAGGGATTACAATCTAATAGTCATCTGAAACCAAATATCTATTGGAAATGTATTTATGACATTCATAAGAAAATCATCAGTAGACATCTTATGTAGCGAATGAAATAGATTTCCCATAGATATTTAATTGCCATCCATAGCTACAAATCTATTGGATGTGCGCGTATAACATCCATAAGAGATGCACTTGTAGACGTCTTATATGAATAATAAAAGCCCTGTTGGTAACGCTCTCCGGGTTGGACTCTCATCGCCCCGGCGAATCTGTCGCCATGCTGAAATTTTGATAAAAACGACATTTTTATCTCTAACTCAAAGTTACATTTCTTTTATACAGTTCGAAAGATCTCTAAAAAAGTGTGTGAGTGTAATCTTTAAGCGCGATTGAAGTAAAAGTTCTTTGAGACTGGATTCAGTTACAGCCAGATTAATTTTCTTTGTGGTGTTCATCCCCATGTTCTTAAACCGTTGTTCTGTCTGGAGGTTGGGTTAGAATCCAGGTAGTATCCATGTATTATCCTTTAACTGTGTCCTAAAACCGTTTGCATCCGAGGTTTGTTTCTTTGTGGTGTTACATACCTGTGTTCTTAAACCGTTGTTCCGTCTGGAAATTGGGTTAGAATCCAGGAAGTGTCCATGTTGTAGTATTATTCTTTGACTGTTTCCTTATACCATTCTTCCGTCTGGAGGTTGGGTTTGAACGGGGGTGCTAGATTGGTAGCCGCGGATCGTATAGTGGTAGTGGAAAAATTTTATCAAGATAACGTTCTTAAAAAATTTTCTCTAAATGTAATAAAAATTACGAGAATGAAAATACATTAAACATAACAAGCCATGACATTAATCTAATACTCTGGATTATTTATTTATAATACTTCAAAGCTCATTGCCATTACACCTTTGCATATTAAGTATTAAAGATAAAGTTAAGGTAACAAATGCATACTCTAATGAAAATTTAAAAGTTATATTTATGTGATAAAAATGCAATGAAGCTTCAAAACATTTATACTCTAAAAAATATAAAATAAAATGATTATACAGTTACAGACGTACAGAAGCCTTGTTATAACTTCCCGAGAACAACTACATACCTCGTCCTTGAATCTTTTACACACACATCGACGACCATTCTGGGCATAGGCGTAATCTGGGGGGGCAAGGGGGGCAATTGCCCCTGCAGTTGTACAAATTGCCCCCCCTAGTTAAAAAGTCAGGGGGCAAAGTTATGATTTTGAACACAAATCATGCATTTATAACCCAAATAGACTATCAGATTCTAAAAAAAAAAAAAAAAAGTTCCCCTGCAAAAATCAACAAAAGAATATAGAAGCTTTTCAACCCAACAAGATCGATGGCAGATTCTACCAAATGGCCAAGCTAGATAATTTCTCAGGAAAGCAAAAATCAAGGGCAGCGATTTTAAACTTGTCTGAAACCAATTGTTCAGCGTTAGAAAAAAAGACCTGTTGCTGTAAATAGTAAGCAAAAAGAGGTCATTTTCATGGGCAAGGACGCAATTAGAGTTTATGTCATCCGGGGCAAACCATAATTAGTGTCGTGTGCATGGGCGCCCATAGTAATTTTTCTAGAGGGGGGCAAATTTCAAACTTTTAACAAATTTAGTTCTGTTTTTCCCATTTGTTAATATAATGAGACATTAACTTAAAACTTTAGGGGGGCAAGTTCCCTACCTTGCCCCCCCCTTATAGGCACCCATGGTCGTGTGCCCCCTCGCATGGAGCCGCGCCCCATCCCAAGAAACTATAACTGATTTTGGCGTTCCATTTAGAATGTCTCCCGGTGCTTGTCCCCGCTTGCCCCTCCCTCCCTTTAGTTGCCGCCCTGTCACAGGTTGGAGCCAGTTTCTCATTTATATTTTAATGAACCTAATTTTGGTGTTTGAAGGTCAGTAGCAGAGACAACACATTTTTATGATCGTGCACAACTTACTTGACTTGACAGACGACTAATTGCGAATTCAAATGCGACGCAGTTTAAGAGAACAAGAAACGGTCTGCAATATTATGATTTATATCTGCTGCCAGAGGCAACTAGGGGCACGTGCCCCAGACTTGGTAGGGGGCTTCAAAATAAGTTATGGTTCCATGGGAGGGGGCCGTTCTAGTTGGTTCGTCGTGAGAGATAAACTCTAGTTGCAGTACTATCTAAGTCAGTATTTCAATACCTTTAACCCTTTTAGATTTTCATGCATTAGAAAAATATAGCAACAAATCACCTCATTACTTCCTACTAACAGCGTTGCTCCCAGAAATACGGAGAAGCAACGTTCGACACAGAAGGAGACAGTGGCGGCTCGTGGGATACAGCAAGTACAGCCGGTCTGCACTTGAAATTATCAGCACATACTTTAAAATAATTTATTCTACTAATTTTCTTAAATTCAGATTAGAATTGTGGAATTTTTACGGTAAATTAAAAAAATCTCCGAAAAAAACCAAACAAACAAAAAAAAAAAAAACGTATTGTGGCCGAATCGCTCATTCTGAAAAAAAGCACTTTAATCTTCCCGCAATTCAATTGGGAAAATCTTTGGTTCAGCCCAGAAAAGAAAATTGGCAGCACCGTTGCCATGACAACGACTACGTAAGCAGCCTCTACGGCATAGGGAGTATGCAGCTGATACAGCCCATGAAAGATTTTTTAACGGCGGCTTATGTCCATTTTATGGAAGTAAAATAGGATCTCTCTCATTTTTTATGCAATTTCTTTTTTTTTTTTCCCTCGGTGAGGGCTTAATCCGCCAGCTTTCGAATTCAATAACAAAGATTCTCCATTCCTGTCCGGAGGAATGGGGAGGGGGCTCATATGCTTCCGGCTGCACTAACAGTTTTGACCACGGGCCGCCACTAGAAGGGGAACCTTCACTGCTATTGTTTATAACGATCTGCTGATGTGCATACATGGGCGCCCATAGTAATTTTCCTAGGGGGTGGCAAACTTCAAAAAAAATTCCTAGAGGGGGCAAATTTCAAACGTTTAACAAATTTAGTTCTGTTTTTGCCATTGTTAACATCATGAGACATAAACCTAAAACTTTAGGGGAGGCAAGTTCCCTACCTTGCCCCTTATGGGCGCCCATGTGTGCATATAATTCTATTTTCTAGCATTTCAAAAAATTCGTTTAAAAGTCTAGCTAAGATAATATCTCAGAATATTAGGTTTCTTTAGTACATAGTATATGTACATTCACCTAATTTATATACCCCCCCCCCTTTTATTTCGTGAAGACATCTTCAACTCAAAACCTTACATAATTTATCAGGGGTAGGTCCAGGAATATTTTCTAGGGTCCCATTTTTGTAAAAATTGCATATTTTTGTGAATTTCAATGCTTATTTTTGTGAATTTCAGCACTTATTTTTGTGAATTTCAGCACTTATTTTTGTGAATTTTCAAACCAAATTTTAATAAGAGTCACTTTTTTTTGTTAATTGATGAACCACATTAAAATGTAGGGTAAAATGCCAATGAAGGGCAGTTTTAATCGACTGTATTTTTGTGAAGGGGTTCCGTTTAAATCGATTGTAATTTTGTGAAAGGGCCACAAAACGGACCCAATTTTTTGTATCGACCCCTGTCCTTCCGCTTATGCCGAGCTTTTGGTTAATGAAATCACGCTAAAAGTCGTTCCATCTCCTCAAATTATTAAATATCTTTTTCCACATTACTTTTAAAAAAATTTATAATTCCGCCCCCCCCCAAATAAATAAATAAATATAAATAAAAGATAAAATAAAAAATAAATGAATAAAAATAACGTACTGGACTCTTAAAAATTTAAAATTTTCTGTCCCAGTCAAGAAAAAACACGAACATTGTGCTCAGAATGCTGTAAATTTAACAGGTCGCTAACATTAAAGAAAGTGCCGCGGGAAGAGAGGTTACAGAAAATAGAAAATGTTCAGTGCAATAAGTTCCATTGCACTGCACATTTGTACGCACAATGTATTTCAAACCTCGCAAGAGAAGAGGCTTTTTAACAAGGCATAAAATGATCGTTTTTTTGGATCTACAAACAAAACTTAAGACCATGTCATCACTAAAGACCATTAAGATTCTGTGAAAAATTGGAGTGATTTAAATGCCGAACGCGGCCCTTTTATCTCCCGTTAACTCAAAAATCGGTCACATCTGTGTTCACTTAAGTAGACTAGGACCAGATTTTCCCGCAAACATATTGACTTTGTGAGAGAAGGGAGCTTTAAAAGTTTTTGTATGTAACATGATGTTTTATATTCCAAATCTGTTGTTAATCTTTCGCTACCTGGTTGGGGGGAAAATACAGACGAAGAACACGGGACATGTCCAAGAGGGCTGGAGGGATTATTGAATGAGCTGCAAAGAATGGATTACAAAGAGCTAAGCTAAATAGGTAAATGATGTCTGTGTGTCAAGTTTCGTTAAGCTAAATTAATTTTACCAGCCGAATATCTGTATCTTGCAGTGAAATATTAACTTGTTTTGTGTATGAGTACAGGTAAGTAGTTTTCGTGTCAAATCGGTAAATTTTAAATAAAGATAGAGTATTAGTCTGGAGAAAATACTACAATGTACTGATCATTTGGGTTTTTTGTCAGGAATTCGTTAAGAAGACATCCATTATAGTTGCTCTTTGAGGGGGAAAATGTAGTTTTGTTTAAATGAAAAATGATGCCTCTCCTTACTTATTGGAAAGACCCTTTGAAAATCAAAGTCGGCAGCTTCAGTTTTTGACAGTCAAATGTTTCTTGACAGTCAAGCCCTGCTAATGTCCAGTGGCTGTGGAGGTTTTTTTTTGGTTTTTTTGGGGTTTTTTTGGGGGGTTTTTTTTTGTAGTGAACACATAGATTTGCAATTTCCAATCCTTCCAATGAACTTTGTTTTGGACGTACATACAGACTCTACCGCTAAAAGCTGATTCGGTCCAAAGTGATACCAGTGGCTGTGGAGTTGGTTTGATAAAAGGGGAAAAAAGTAAGCCCTTTTATCTATTTTATTAATTATACTTATTGCACTATTTATTTTTCGTTTTCAAGAGTTAAAAATAACTGTTCTCAAATTTCATCCGTTTTAGTACAGTATTTTTTCCGTTGTTATAGAAGAAATATTTTATGATTTATTAATGACTATGTCATTTTATCTCTCACCCCCTTTATTGAAAATTGTCCCAAAAATGCGATATAAAAGTAAGAATAAATTGTTGAGTATTGAATTGTTTATTTTTTCATTGTCTTGAATTGTTTATTTTTTTTATACATATCTTATCCTCCTGAATTCTGTATCCCTCAATAAACATTTATCTACTTAACTGAAACTGTGCTCGCGCACGCATTCTTTTTACTTCTTCTATACTTTTTTCACTTAGCGTAAATACGGGTTAAGACTCCTTAGAAAGACCCCCACGGAGGGCACCCCACCCATCGGCCTAGAGCCCACGCGTAGCTACTCCGCCGTAATCCCACAAACACAAACAAATATACTTTTCTCCTTCTTGATGTTCCCTTGTTATGTGATGTGCCTGTTTCTTCCGTTCTAATAATATTTTATCTTAAAATCCCACGTTTACTATGTTTGTGCCATAACTCTGCTAACATTTCTAAAAGGTTATGGACACCAGATGAATGAATGATTTTTTTTTTTTTTTTTTTGCTGATTTTTAACGTTCGTTTCAAGGCTGCATCATTCATCCTAAAAATGGCGACTAGAACTTGGAGAATTGAAACGCTGAATAAAGATAATTACGAACAGTGGCGTACCCAGGGGTCTGCAAAGGGACATATGCACCCCCCAAGATTTCTCAAAATTGAAATATTTCAAGTGCAAAAAAAAAACCCTAATTTTTTCTAAAAAAAGTTTCCCCATGAAAGGAAAACATGATTCCAGCTAAGTGAATTCTTGAAAAAATAAGAGAAAGTCTTTGATGTGTCTAAAAATATGCCTTTGTGTTCATGAGACCAATGGTCAGAGTTTGCAGGAGGAGAGAGAAGGAGAGGGTGCATACCCATAGAATATTTATGGAACATTATTTCTATGGAAGATGTCCCCCCTCTCCAAACTGTTAGCGATGATCTCTGATTTGGTATTCATAAACGGAGAACAGTCAGGAAATCTCATTCAATTCCATTTTCTTTTGCTCAAATTGCTAAGTTCTTAATTTTATAACTTAAAATTCGTTTCATTCTTTTTCTTAAATTTTTAATCCGAGAATGAGGTAATCCAAGTAAATTCCTTTTAATCCGAGTAAAAGGATTCAGTAGTCGCTTTTAAGTTTTTTATAATCTGGTGAAAAAAAATTCCAGTCATCAATTTGAAGCAGAAAAGTGTATAACAATTTCAAGTAACAGTAATAAATTTTTCAATGCTGTAATTTTATATCTTAAAGAAAAGTTCAGAAAACACAAAGAAATTTTGAGATAAATAAATATTTTAGTTTCACTGGAAATAACCTCATACCTACAGATGAAAACAAATTAGAAATGCTAAGAATGCTAATGAGTATGAAACATCAGCTATGGAAAAAGAAATTACTGGCACAACAGATTAGATTAACTGATATAGAAGCTTTACAAGTATGCAACGCGCACAATGATATTTTCCCGAATATCCATAAACTTTTAAAAACTTTAGTCACTTTGCCTGTGACAGTATGTACTGCTGAAAGATCGTTTTCAACTGTGAAATGTTTAAAAAATTATTTAAGAAACAGTAAATTTGATATGTGTTTAAATGTACTCTGTCATACATATATAAAAAATAATTTTTTGTAAGTGAAGAAGTCTTATAAATATTTAAAAAAAAAACAAAAAAAAACAGGGAAAATAAATATAACCTTGTAGAAAATAATCTGTATGAAATTTTTCATTTTATTATAACCACTTCTTTTTGAACATTCTTTAAATTGTGGCTGTTTTTCAATCATTAAATGACTTATATCGAATTTTCAACGATGTGAGATTCCACCGATTTTGGCAAGTAGGAATTTTCGTTCTTATGATATGTTTACTACTTTTTCGCACGATTTTCAATTTTGTAACCTTTAATAACTTATAAAAATTATATTAATTCTTGAACAGGTTTAAATGGGAGAAACAAGAAACTTATACATGGGCAGTAATTTGAGCCGTCCATTTATTTTGAGGAGCTCATCTTTAGTTTTCAAACTTAATTAATTTGAAAGATTTCAGTATGCTACACGATTGTTTACTATACCGGTGGCTGCGATGGGGAGGAGGGGGGTGGACCCCTATATGGGTGCCCATAATGGGATATTCTTTAGATTTCACCAAGTGGTACAATACTTCTTTAATGGTAATGACAATATGCATCCCCCAAAATGAATTCCTGGGTACGCCACTGATTACGAAACATGGAAAATGCAAATGAAAGCGCTTTTAATAAAGAATGATGCCTGGATTTATGCATCAGCTTCAAAGCCAAAACCTGGAGTTTTGGAAAATGACGAAATATCGCAAGAAGAGTTCGATAAGTGGGTCTCCAAATGGACGAAAAAGCAAAAGCAGATATAATTCTGTGTAAATCGCCATCTGAACTCAAACAAATAAAAAATTGTGACACTTCATCAGATGACTTGAAAAAACTGGGAGAAATCTATCAGTCTAAAGGACCTGCTCGTAAAGCTGCATTAATGAAATCTTTAATTCAATATAAAATACCCGACTCGTCTAATGGAATTCACGACCATTTGAGAAAATTCTTCGACATAGTGGACAGACTTTCAGAAATGGATATTAAAATAGACGGCGACTTGCTGACTGTAATGTTGTTATCTAGCCCCCCTTCTACTTTCGACAATTTCCGATGTGCTATGGAATCAAGAGATGAGCTTCCGAAGCCAGAAATACTCAGAATCAAATGCTAGGCGTACTGATGATAGGCAAGTGGAAGACTCACCCTAGTAGCACAATTAGTCCAAAAAACGTTTAAAACACGTTTTTTAACGTCAAAAAACGTTTATCCAACGTAATTAAAACGTTTTTTGAACTAGTTGTGCTACTTGGGAGGTGCTTTCGTGGCAGCTCCTAGAAAACCTGCGTCTAAAAATAAAAATTATGGAAAATACTCGGGTCAGCCGACTCATAAAATAAGGATACATCAAGAATAACTTGTAAAAGGTATAAACTCATCGAGCACTGGGCTACCGAATGTGAAACTGGAAAAAAGAATAATTTTAAACATAAGCCTAACAGCCTGTGATTCTTATCCACTCTGGATGACTCGCCAATAGAGTTACCACGCGAAATACAGCAACCCTACTCGCCTAAAGCTCTCTCAACAATATCAAATAACGAAAAGCAAAATTTTTGGTGTGTTAAGATAGATACTAAAAATTCTATAAATTACTTCAGTTATCATCGACCCACGTTTGCATTTGCAAGGAAAGATCAGGAAACCCTCCTACTTCCAGTCGATGAAATAAATGTAAAGGAAGAATAAAAGAAAAAGGGGTGAGAGATAAAATGACATAGTCAATTAGTTAATTAATATCGTTTTAATATGGCAATAATGAAACTAAAAAATTAGGGGGGGGGGTTCAGAGGGTCTCTCCTGATGAGGCTCAAAGACCGAATTTATATAGTATATATTATATATATATATATATATATATATATGCATGTGTGTGTACGGGCACGCATACATGGACTTTCATTTAAAATGACTTTGGCCCCCCCCCCCAGTTTCGAAGCCCAAGTTACGCCCATGATATTGGGCGCACAAAGAATGTCTGATGCACAATCTTAATCACAAATCGATGAAAATTCTGAACGCACGAAGATCATAAGCATAAATTTAATCACGCATCGATGACACTTTTGAAGGCACACAGAATTTACTGCGAAGACGGATGCATACCAGCCTCGGGGAATTTCTTAGTCGTTAAGAGCAGAGATATGGAGACGGCGTCATCACGCATACCGATTCATTAATGATTGCGCGGCTAGTTGTACGTAAAAATGCACTGTAAACTCGATTACTTGAAAACAAAACAAATTAACACATTTTTAATCACCTTTTCAATAAATTATCTGTCTATTCACACAAACGTACACCTCCAGAAGACCGAAGTTCAGGGTGAATGCAATTCGATCACGTGTGTGCTGGGGCAGCAGAACGATGAGTAAGCTTCATCTTATCGCATCCCTTTGGATCGTAAAGTTGATTCCTTTTGTCACATGAAATTTGTATCCAGTTTATTCTTGATACGATGTTCTTTACCTCTTTTAGTTGATTTTACATCTTTACAGATAAAAAAGATTCTTTTTCTTTTCTATAGCAGGACCAGCGGACGTGAAGACTCCCTCTTCAACTCCACGCCCGCCGGGAATCACACACGCTCAGAAATTACACTCGCATCCCACTTCACTTCATTCTCCCCCACCATCGGCGTCCAAACCTGACACTGCGCAGCCGGATTACGAGGGAGAAAAGGGAAGAAGGAATGCAAGCATCGGTGACACAGTAGGCCCGTTTACATGTGAAAATGGAAAATCCCGGGTAAAAGCGGAGTACAGGGAAAAACTCGCAATGCATCATGGGAAAGCGGGGTTGACTCTGCATTAACCCGGGGCCTTCGCTATTTGTAACGGGCCTGCGCGTGTATTTCGATGAGTCATCCAAAGAGGCCTACGGATGCTCGCGTCTTCACATATACATCAAGCATTTTTTAAACTTTCCAAGGCTTTGAAGCGTTATTTAATGTAGCTTTATGCCATAATTGTGCTACTAATTTTATCAGTTTCTTTACTATGATACATGTGGACATTAAAGCAAGTAGATGTGTGTAATTTGAAGGAAAAACAAAGCAGTGCTTACTCTCATGATTCATTATTTTGGCTTGATTTTTAATATACATTAAACAAATTAAGCTGATTTTTATTATGCATTAAGGTAAACATATTCATAAATGATAAACAGTTTATTTATACAGATATTTTTATGAATTTCTTTATACTGAATATTTAAGTTTCACATTTCAAAAGCAGTTACAACCATCACCACTTTTTAAATAAAATTAACTGTTCCTGCACAATCCTGTTGGACTGCATTCGGTTGTTATGTACTTAGAGTACAGATGCCAGCACTAAGCAGTGGCTGGTTAGGTAGCACTTATTTTCTATTTTTGGATAGGAAGTGAATTCAGGTGTTGCTGACTAAAGTGATTTAAATTGGAGGTGGAGTTTCGCCTTCAGCTCGTGTGTTCAGTTCGCCCGGTAATGTTGGCGGCAATTTGATTCATGGATAATTATTTGTTGCTTTTGTGGAATTATTTTGCCTTTATGAAATATATTTTAATTAAAGCTGAGTTTTTGAAGTTAGTTCGCCTTGAGTTGGCGATAGTATTTTGAATGCTCAATTGTGCTGAATGCGATGTGATGTTTTGTGTCGTCCAATAAATAAGTTCAAGAAAGTTGTTTCGTGTCTTCTTATGTTCAAGCAACATAAGAAAGTGGAGGCACCGGCGAGATTTGGATTTGTGAAAGATAAGTGCTTTGATTTTTATTGGGATTGTATTTTTTAAAAGTTATTATATTTTATTTGATCTGCAATGGCAGAAGAAGAACTTGCAAAAATAAAAATGGAAAGGGGTCGTCTTAAAGCCTCTCTTACAAGATTGGAAAATAATTTCGATAGGATAAATGGTAAAAACGAAATTAATACTCGGTTGCAAAGATTAGATGAAGTGTTTAAAGAATTTGAACGGCTGGATAATTTAGTTAGAGAAAAGGATTCTGAAATTGCGGAAGTTGAGGAAAGATATTTTTTACTGAAATCTGAATTTCAAAATAAGTTAGATGCGTTGATTACTACAGAGCAATTAGTGACGAATGAAACGCAGAGTGTTATTCAATCTGTTCATACTGAAAGTCAGAACCAAAATGTTAGGCTTCCAAAATTGAACATACCAATTTTTTCCGGTAAATTTATGGACTGGAATAACTTTAAGGATATGTTTATAGCAACTGTTCATGCTCAAACATCGCTATCCAAGATTCAAAAATTTCAGTATCTTAAAGGGTTATTGTCCGATGAACCTGCCTTATTAATTAAGCATATTCCACTGTCTAATGATTCATATGAAGAAGCATGGGGGAAATTATTGGATCGGTATGATAAGAAGCAAATTGTACAGTCGTTAATTAAAGTATTTATAGATCAAAAGTCAATTAGTCACCCGAATAGTGTAAACTTAAGAAATTTGTTGAATACAAGTGATGAAGTCATTCGAGGGTTGAAAGCTACTTGTGAGGAAGCTACTGATAGAGATCCATGGTTAATTTATTTATTGTTGCGAAAGCTTGACGTCGAGACAAGAAAACAATGGTCTATAAAAAGTGCAGAGATTGATTTCCCTACTTTAAAGCAATTTTTTGAATTTTTAAATGTGAGGTGCTCTTCCTTGGAATTAATTGCTAATAATGACGATGTCAGGCCTAAAAATGTCAATTATATTGAATCAGGAAGCAATGCTGAAAAATCCACTCGAAGGTGTATGAAATGCCAGGGAACGCATCCATTATATAAATGTGGAAAATTTAAGGGTATGGATGCCTATTCCCGAAAGAATTTTGTTAAACAGAATAACTTATGTTTCTTGTGTTTAAATTCTCACAAGTTGAGGGAATGTCCATATACCCTTTTGAAGTGTTTAAAATGCCAAGGGAGTCATAATACACTTATACATGAAGGAAATAAAGGTACTACGTGTACTGCGAAAATTCAGGGGAGGGCAACCCCAGTTTCGAACGAAAGGAGTTGCAATGACGAGGATAGTGGCTCTAAATTAATATCTAATGAAACAAAAGTTATTGCGAGTGCATCTTGTAACAATTCTAAGTATATTTCTTTTTTACCTACAGCTGAAATTTTAATTTATAATTCTGTGGGTGACGCATTTCCCTTTAGAGCACTCCTGGATTCGGGATCAGAATGTTCCTTCATAAGTGAAAATGCTATGACTATTTTGAATTTAAAAAGAAAAAACGATCGCATTGTTCTCAAAGGTATTGGAGGAGTGGAAGCTGGGCAGACACGAGGTTCAGCGACTTTGAAAGTTGGTTCACGGTTTTCGGATGTCTTTTTAAGTGTTCATGCCTACATACTAAACAAAGTTACATCTTATCTTCCTACTGAGTCATTGGATGTAAGGAATCTTGATCATCTTAAAGGTATCAATTTAGCCGATAAAAACTTTATGCAGTCAAGGGAATGTGATATCATTTTGGGTTCCGACACTTTCTTTCATATTATACGACATGGAAAAATTGTGGGAGAGGAAAATCAGCCGATTGCTCAGAATACAATGTTTGGTTGGGTGGTAGCTGGAAGAATTCAGACTGATTTCAATTCATCGCGTTTTGCACACTCTCATTTTATAAGTAATTATGAAAAGGAAAGTAACATCGACGTAATTCTTAAAAAATTTTGGCTGACAGAGGAAATAAATGTTAAAAAACAGCATTTATCTGAAGAGGAAGAATTTTGTGAACAACATTTCCAGTCAACATATAAAGTAAATGAAGACGGTAGATTTGTAGTGAAGTTACCAATTTATAGGGATGTAAATCTGTTGGGGAATACTAAAGGAATGGCAATTGCGAGATTATATGCAATGGAAAGAAAATTTCTGTATAACAAGGAATTTGAGAGGGATTATGGGCTATTCATGTATCAATATGAGGAACTTGGACATATGACACCTCTTGGCGAACATTTAGAACTTACCAAGAATAAAATTTACTATCTGCCGCATCATTCAGTTATCAAGAGTGATTCTATTTCTACAAAATTGAGAGTTGTATTTGATGGTTCTTGCAAGCCTCCGGATGGGAACTCCTTGAATTCAATTTTAGCCGTAGGTCAGATTTTGCAACCAGATTTGTTTTTCATCCTTACTCGATTTAGACTACATCGAATTGCTTTTTCTGCGGATATCCAACAGACGTATAGGCAAATATTAATTGATTCAGAAGATCAGGATTTTCAAAGAATAGTTTGGAGGAGGTCAAGAGACTCTGATATTAAAGAATATAAATTGAAAACAGTTACATATGGTACATCTGCTGCTCCATATTTAGCAACACGTTGTTTATTTCAAGTTGGGAAGGACTTGGAGGAGGGGGATCCTGCAGTTTCTTCTATAATAAAAGAGTGCTTTTACATTGACGATTTGATGGCTGGAGCGGATTCTAGTGAAGAGGCAATTGGATTAATAAGAAAGCTTTCTGATAGATTGGAATTCCGAGGTTTTCATTTAAGGAAATGGCGATCCAATTCCTCTGAGGTACTGGAACATTTGTCTCTCAGTCCATTTGATTTACCAGCTTTAGAAATTCATCCTGACGAGTGCTCTAAGGCTCTGGGATTGAACTGGGATTCTACAACTGACTGTTTTATATTTAATGTTAATTTGAAATTAAGCGAGGAGATCACTAAAAGAACATTTTTATCTCAATCAGCAAAATTGTTTGATCCGTTGGGTTTCCTATCACCTTGTACAGTATGCATTAAGATTTTTTACCAACAATTGTGGTTATTGAAATTAGATTGGGATACTCCTCTTCCGGAAAGTTTAAAGGTAAAATGGCGAGCATTTCAGAAGGATTTTGAACAAATATGTTTGATTCGTATTCCTCGATGGATCCAGAACGTGGGTAAACAACTTGTGTTGCATGGCTTTTGCGATACTTCGGAATTAGCATTTGCAGCAGTTATTTATGTGGTACAACAAGACGGTAATAAAGTGAATATCCTGATGTCTAAAACTAAAGTATGTCCGTTGAAACCAGTGTCCATTCCAAGATTGGAGCTCAACGCTGCGTTGTTGCTCTCAAGAATGTATTCCAGTGTGGTAGATATATTTCATGAGTATGTCATCGAGTTCCACGCATGGACAGATTCTCAAGTGATGCTTGCGTGGTTGTTATCTCATCCTAGGTGCTATAAACCTTATATTGCTAAAAGAACTTCCGAAATTTTGGACCTGGCTCCATTTGACTGTTGGAGATATGTGCCCACAAGGGAAAATCCTGCTGACGTAGCTTCAAGAGGTTTGACTCCTAAACAACTTCCCGAGTGTTCCTTATGGTGGGAGGGACCGCCCTGGCTTTCCTTAAGTACTGAGAATTGGCCTAAACAACCAGAAATTAAACTTAACGTTGATGCTGTGGTGAAAGAACAGAAAAAGACTAAATTTTGTTTTTCCGTAATTGTAAAGAACTGCATTATTGATTCACTATTTGAAAATTATTCATCTTTTTCTAAAATTGTAGATATTTTTGCCTTTTGTATTAGGTTTATATTGAATTGCAGAGAAAAATGTAACAAAGTTAACGTAGTTTCTAAAGGTAAGATTTCTCCTTTGTGTACCACGGAAAGAAAAAATGCAGGTAATTTCTTGGTTTCTTATGTACAGAATTTATATTTTTCGGATGAAATAAGTTGTGTGAAATCTTGTAAAGCAGTTTCAAGGAAAAGTCCTTTATTAGGTCTTTGTCCATTTATTGATAAGGACGGCTTACTGAGAGTGGGAGGTGGACTGTATTACTCACCTCTCTCATATAATGCTAAACATCCATTGATTTTGCCAGCTCAGCATAAAATAAGTGTTTTAATTGTAAATTATTTTCACGTTGTGTATTTACATGCTGGTTTGAATTTATTGTTAGGCATTATTCGTCAGAGTTATTGGATAATTGGTCTTAAAAAACTTATTAAGAGTTGTGTACATAAATGTATAAAATGTTGTAGATATAGAGAAACCACTGCACAGCAGCTGATGGGAGAGCTTCCTGTTGATAGAGTTACTCCTAATAGGCCTTTTTCTATATGTGGCATTGATTATGCAGGGCCAGTTGGTATTTTAAGACATCGTGGCCGAGGAGCTAAAACTACTAAAGGTTATATCGCTTTTTTTGTTTGCTTTGCGACAAAGGCGCTTCATTTAGAGCTAGTGAGTGACCTTTCCTCTGAGGCATTCATAGCTGCACTTAAGAGATTTTGCTCACGTAGAGGAGCTCCAAGTTCAATTTATTCGGATAATGGGACAACATTTGTAGGTGCCAAAAGGAAACTATCAGATCTATTTAAATTTGTTTCCACCATCAATGAAAACGATAAAATTAGTTATTATTTATCGCAAGTAAATATTGAATGGCACATGATTCCCCCAGTGAGTCCTCACTTTGGTGGGTTGTGGGAGGCAGCAGTGCGCTCTGCAAAGTTTCATCTTAAGCGCGTAATTGGAAATACCAACTTAACATTTGAGGAGTTGTGTACTCTTTTGACTCAGATAGAAGCTTTATTGAACTCCAGACCACTTACTATGGTGGGTAGTGAAAATGATCCCAGTGTTTTAAATGTATTAACTCCATCACACTTTTTGATAGGTGATGTTATTTACTTCTCTAGCTGAACCTATTGAAGATAACCTGTCTGTTAGATCGCGTTGGGATATTATACAAAAATTAAAATTAAATTTTTGGAAGAGATGGAGGATAGACTATTTAAGTTCACTCCAAAATAGGAAAAAATGGAAGGTTTCTGGGGAAAATATTAAGTTAAATGATTTAGTTATATTAAAGGAGGAAAATGTACCTCCTTCTGTTTGGCCGCTGGGTAGAGTTGTAGCTACGCATCCTTGTAAAGATGGTATGGTACGGGTGGTAACAATAAAAACTGCTAAGGGTTTATTTAAAAGGCCAATTGTTAAACTTTGTTTAATACCTTCTCATCAAGAATGACTTCTTGATGGGTGGGAGTATGTTCCTGCACAATCCTGTTGGACTGCATTCGGTTGTTATGTACTTAGAGTACAGATGCCAGCACTAAGCAGTGGCTGGTTAGGTAGCACTTATTTTCTATTTTTGGATAGGAAGTGAATTCAGGTGTTGCTGACTAAAGTGATTTAAATTGGAGGTGGAGTTTCGCCTTCAGCTCGTGTGTTCAGTTCGCCCGGTAATGTTGGCGGCAATTTGATTCATGGATAATTATTTGTTGCTTTTGTGGAATTATTTTGCCTTTATGAAATATATTTTAATTAAAGCTGAGTTTTTGAAGTTAGTTCGCCTTGAGTTGGCGATAGTATTTTGAATGCTCAATTGTGCTGCATGCGATGTGATGTTTTGTGTCGTCCAATAAATAAGTTCAAGAAAGTTGTTTCGTGTCTTCTTATGTTCAAGCAACATAAACTAACAGTTATTAAATTTGCGTTCATTAAATTTTGTCCAGTTAATATATTAACAGAATATATGACGAGGTGCTGGAATAGAAATGTAGATATTTGATATTTACAATTCGCATATACATCATTTAAGTACTACTACAATATTTAATTTTTAATCTTTTGTAAGACGTGGATATTTGGCGAATGTTTACTATAGTTAGAAGTACAACCTGGTGTCCTGGTGTACTGCATTCCTTTGGCATCTAACTTAAAAATAATGTAAATTAACTTAACGAGAAACATTTAGAATAAATTACTCAATAAAATGTGTCCCATAAATAGTAGTACGAACTTTAAGGGAAGATGAAAGAAATCAAAAGGATTAAGAATCACGTAACATAGCACGGCCAAACACGTTGTTTTCATGCTAAGCTTATGTATTGAAAATTTTACCATTCCTGATATTAAAAGGATTTATAATTTTCGTTTATAATTCCATATATTTTTTTCTTCCAAGAAAAAGTATTAAATTTTAGAAAACCATAGTAGGAAATACCACGAATATTCTAATATCTTTTTTTTTAAGCGATTACTAAGTGGTGGTTGAAGACAATGTTTTCGTGCTTGCATTGCTGTATACAGTGAAACTTCTATGAGCGACCACTTCTATTTAGTGACCCCCTACTGCAACGACACATTTTTTAAGGCACCGATTTTTTACCCTATCTAGTTAATGTTAAAAGAGCCTCTAGAAGACACCACACAACCCTCTATAAGTGACCGGTCCCAGTTCCCAGTCCGAAAATTTTCTTGTATTTTACCGGAAGTAAAGTAAATAAAAACCACATTCTAAACCAGTCGCTCTACTGCAAATCGACAGCAGTGCAAGTACAGGTACACATTACGTACAAATCTTGTACGTTAGAGAAGAGACATGTCTAAGAAACGAGTGATTTTACTACTGGAAGCGCACTGATGTGATCGAATCACACGAAAAAAGAAATTTGGAGGTTACTTTTGGTTGTAGGAAAACCTAAAAAGCAAATAGATTTTATTATGACAAATTGAGAATGCATGAAGATATCGGAATAAATGCTCTTTTGGCAAATGTAAGAAAAAAAATATACACGTATATATATATGCAGCAGAGAGTGAAGTACACTCGAAGCGAGAATAAAGAATGAAACAATCTGAAATTCCTAAATATTTGATCAAAATTTAAAATTTGTTTACATAATTACTCATGCAATTTATTATGAAACTACATAAATAACAAAACAAACAATATATTTTAGCACTTTGAATACAAAGTGAGATAAACCAACAGCTCAAGGACTCGAAAAATTTCAGGATACCTCTTCAAAAGCTGCACTAAACACTGTAGCAAACCAAAAATAAACGCTTCCTTATTTAATTATTCTTTATTATAGCAATTCCAAGTATTATATAAAAGTTATTCTTTTGTCGCTATCTCAATCGAACTTTGGAATTGAACATAATGAACTCTTGTACAAAATATTAATTGCATTTGAAGTTTCTACGTATACATATACAAAATTAATAATTTATAATTTACTGTATTTCTGCACTGAAAGCTGGCTACACATGTCTAAATCATACAATCAATGCACATATCTAACTGATAAATAACATTTTCGACTGAAAAATTAAATAGACAACATCGTCTAACTAGTATTACAAAGACACGCTTATTTACTGTATAATAAACTACTCAAGTAGTACGATTTTACATGAAAATGATTTAAAAACAGCACATGAATATTAATTCACTAAATTTGATTTACATACATATTTTTAGAACTTCTAAATAAATTATACAAGTTTACACTTCCTTTACATTCAGAGCAAAATGTTCGAATTTTATGATAAATTACCATAAAAAAAATGGCTCAATCTTCACAAAATGATTATCTACATCTAAAGTTCTTTAGTACGACAAAATTACAAAAAAACTGTTTTAAAATAATAAAATAATATAATATTTATAATACTTATAATAATAAAATAGAACAGTGCTAATCGCGAAAACAGGCCTCAATGATAAACTCAATTTTCGTGCTGGCAACGAACCAGCAGGCCCGGTTGCTAATAGCGACGGCCCCGATTAACCCTCCTTTCGACCAGGAATCTTCCTACCCCGCATTTTCCCCCCTAAGTAGGGGAAGCGGGGTAGAAAGCAGTGCAAGTCTCGGGATTTACTCCGCATTTTTGCACATGTAAACGGGCCCAATATAACAATTGCAAGGCAGCCGGCCTTTCGTCGGAAGCAGCTGTAAAGTTGTTTACAAACAATTGAGAGAGGGGGTGATTTGATTTCAACACAACAGGGGGGAATGTCCATAGTCTAGTATTATACTTTAACCGTGTTCTTTAACTGATGCTTTCCTCTGTTTGTCGGGTTTTTCTATCACAGTGTTCTTAAACGTTGATTTCGTCTGCTGGTAGGTTCCGAATTATTATTCTCTATCCGTGTTTTTAAACTGCAGGTTCTTCTATTGTTTGGGATTGATTGCAGCCAGGCTCCGTTTTTTTGTGGTCTTCCATTCCCGTGTTAAACCGCCTCCGTCTTGAGGTTGGGTTAGAATACACGGAGAGTCTATTTGTTATTCTTTTATTCTGGTCTTAAACCGTTTGCAGCCAGTGTTTGTTTCTTTGTGGTGTTGCATACCCGATTTCTTAAACCGTTGTTCCGTCTGGATATCGGGTTAGCATCCAGAAAGTGTCAGTGTTGAACTATTATTCTTTCACTGTTTTCTTAACCCATTTATGCCTAGTGTCCCTGTTTTGGGACGGCATTTTCGCTATTAGTCGAAAACGTTATTTATATTTCCTAGTCTTTATTCATGAGTATTGAGCCTCAACTCTACAAAATATTTTAACATGACCAAGTAGGATGTTGATATTTCGATTTTTATGCATAATGATTTTAAAAAAAATCATCCCTTGTTCTAGAAGTTGACATCAGAAATTTATCTATTATTTCTGATATCAGTAAAAATCGAAGAAAGTCGCAAAAATATCCAGGCAGAAATGGGTTAAAACGTTTTTCCGTAGGGTTTGAATGTCTATGTTGTGGTATTTGTCTTTAACTGTGTTCCTAAACTGGTGTTTTCTTCTGTTGGTTGGTATTGAATGCACGTAGGGTCTATTATTGCGTTTTTCTATGGCAGTGTTCTTAAATCTTTGTTTTCCTCTGCTGGTTTTGTTCGAAGTGTTATTCCGTTTCCGTACTCTTAAAGTGAAGTTTTCGTCTACTAGTTTGGCTCAATTGCAGGTTCCATTTCTTCATGTTTTACTATCACCGTGTTCTTAAACCGTAGTTTTCGCCTGCTGGTTGGGTTCGATCGCAGGCAGCTTCCGCTTTTCCGAAACCACGTGAGCGTTACTTCCGTCAGAAAAAAAATACGAGTTACTCCTTAGTTGCGCCTAAAGAAGTTTCACTTCAAAAATTTATCTTTCATAAACTTGCGGCTTCTTCCAAATCTAAATATCTAGCGAGATATCACGCCTTGAAAAAGTAAACACAGAATGGAAGCATATGAATGATTCCCCGATTCAGTGAAAAAAATCACGGAACATAATCTGTGGTTTAGAGCGATTGATGACGTCATAGAGACGTCATACTCCTTATTTAAGTTCTATAACTGAAATTGATAGATTTTGGGCAAATTATTCCAGAATGCGAAACATTTTAATTGCACAACCAAGCCTAAACTGGATAACTGTACAGCATTGGCACAACACTTAAACATCTATTTGTAGGAATTCTTTTTTAGAAATTGGCAACGTAAACGTATATTGTTGTTGTTTTTGGAAGTCACGCTTTTCTTATTCATTCCTCTCACCGGAGTTCTTTTAAACGGCATGGCATTTGTGAAATAGTATTTTAAAAGTGTTTGAGTGTTTTAGATTGTTTATTTTGTTTTTGTTGGGAGCGTTTATTTTGAATTCGTTTAACTGGATGGATTTTGATTTCAATGTTGTTGGATCGTAAATTTTATTTCGATTGTTTCGGGACATCTGTTTTGTTTTTGTCGTAAATCCAGAAGCGTTTAATTTTGATTTCATTGTTGTAGGATGTTTGGTAAAATCATACAAGCCGGTGCCCACCCCATGTAAACATGGCGACAGTCGCTGGAGCTTGGCGACCGCCAAGCTCCAGCGACTGTCGCCATGTTTACTAGTCATTCTAGGCAACCAGTGGTCCGTTTTTAACTAAAAAAACCCCAGTGGATTCAGCAACCTAGTTGTACAGCTATCTAAACTAGGCAACCAGTGGTCTGTTTTTAACTAAAAAAACCTCAGTGGATTCAGCAACCTAGTTGTACAGCTATCTAAACTAGGCAACCAGTGGTCCGTTTTTAACTAAAAAAACCTCAGTGGATTCAGCAACCTAGCTGTACAGCTATCTAAACTAGGCAACCAGTGGCCCGTTTTTAACTAAAAAAACCTCAGTGGATTCAGCAACCTAGCTGTACAGCTATCTAAACTAGGCAACCAGTGGCCCGTTTTTAACTAAAAAAACCTCAGTGGATTCAGCAACCTAGCTGTACAGCTATCTAAACTAGGCAACCAGTGGCCCGTTTTTAACTAAAAAAACCTCAGTGGATTCAGCAACCTAGTTGTACAGCTATGTAAACTACGCAACCAGTGGACCGTTTTTAACTAAAAAACAACAACAACAGTGAACTAAGCAACCTAGTTGTACAGCTAATGTAAACTGGGCAAACACTGGCCCGTTTTCAACTCAAAAAAACATCGGTGGATTAAACAACCTAGTTGTACACCTCTTATAAAGTCAGTATGATTAGAATAGCACTTACGAAAACATAAACACTTCAAATATCAATTTAAAATTCACATTAAAAACCTTAAACATCGAAAGATTCGTTAAAAAAGAACACTTACCTCTATTTTTTTGGTAAATAACCGCTCAGAAATGTCCCCAACACCCACCGGCTTATTACGTACTATATTTCTAACAAACACCCACAAATTCTTTTCTTATATTAACATAACACATTTCATTCCCTTCCATCAATAACGCAAACAATTTCAAATTCCCAAACCTGACGAAACACGTATTCTTTATGGTTGCCAGTCACAACTACCACCGGCAGTTGGCGGTGCATCGCTCACTCTCGCGTCAGATTGTTCGCCAATGATTTGTAAACAAACCATTGACATGTAAACAAAGCACCGTATACGGAATATAGTCCGGATGTTTTTATTTTAACATCGTAAAAGTTGCCATTGGCTATCGTTAGTTGAAAAACCGCAATGTTTTTTAATCGTTAAAGGTGTTTAAATGCTGTGTTTTTGTGAAAACTCATTTTAATGGATTGTTTTTGTCGTAAATCCAGAAGCGTTTAATTTTGAATTCATTGCTGTGGGATGTTTTCTTTTAACTTCTTAAAAAGTTGCCATTGGCAAAAACCGCAGTGTTTGAAAACGTTAAAAGTGTTTAAATGCAGTGTTTTTGTGAAAACTTATTTTAAAGGCTTTTGATTTCAACGTTGTTGGATCATAGCTTTTATTTGGGTTAATTTGGTGTCGGTTATTTTGTTTTTGTTATAAATCTATAATTACTAGCCGGCAAGTCAACCAGCATCGCCGGCCCGTGAAAATTCACTTTAAAATATTGCCGACCAGTAAAGTAGAATTTGTGCCTCTGTTAACTGTGTCAGTCAGTCTAATGACTACGCGTCTATGCAGTAGCGTAGCCAGGATTTCATTTCGGGGGGTAGGCATGAAATTGTAAGCTAAAGCTGAACTGTAAACTAGGTATCAAACTGTAAACTAAGTAAAGGGTCCCAATTCTGGGAGGGCTGCGCCCCCCCCCTCTGGCAACGCTCCTGCGTCTATTATTTTATTTTTTTAAAATCGTAATCGTGTTACTCTGAACTTAGAATTTCTTTCTGTTGAATTTATAAAATTCAGAGTTCAGTTGTTGAAACACGACTGCAATTTTTAAAAAATAAAACCATAGACGCGTAGTTGTTAGACTGACACAGTAACATCCCCCTCTTTCTCTTCTGTGTTCGCGTTGTGGCAGGAAGACTGGTTATTATACTGACGATGACTGTTAGAACACAGGGTATGTATCAGGTGCGGTCGTTGCACACGGCCCGCACGAGTGGGCATATTGAATTAAAAAAATATATATACGATTACGGACAAACTATTGAGCTTTCATTCAGCTGGTTGCCGAAGGCAAACTGCCTGTAGGTTGCATGTGTTTTTTTTCGAAGCGGACCCAGTGGTCGCCCGGTGGTACCCCGTAGGTTACACTTTTTGGTCGCGAACCAGCTGGTCGCCGGATGCGGCCGCTCAACGAATCGTGTGAAAGCGGCCCGTACGTTGCATAGGATGGACGTGAAGCGGTCGGCCCGTAGGTTGCAAATTTCGGTCGCGAAGAGGCCCGTGTGCCGTAGGTTGCACAACCTGTAGCAAAGAGGCCTGTGTGCTCTAGGTTGCACATTTTGGCTGCGAAGCGGCCATCGACGGTCAAAACTGGTCGCCGAAGGCGGCTAGTTTACGTAGAAGATTGGATGTCTTCTGCAGATTGGAAATGACTACATCTACAACCGCGGCTGATTTCAACGACTTATACTGTCAGTTACCAGGGGCGGTTCCAGACTGTCAGTTTAGAGGGGGTCATGACGATTGACGGGGACGTCTGAAGACTTCTTGAAGCCTTGGACCCTTATGCAAATGTAGGCCCCAAAAAGGCGGATAGATAGGCAAGGCCCGATTATGATCAACAGGGGCCCTGGGCATTGATGAACTTGGAGCCCCCATCTATTAAATTTGTTAAATTTGGGCCCCGTACACTTTGAACAACTTAATAACTATTCAACACCCACCCACCATAATCATTGTAGTTTTATAAATTTCTATCTATCCTTCTCACCAAAAGTGTTTTTTGAAAAAAGAAAAAACAAAAACAGTAAAATTATATTTATACCTCTTGTGTTCCAGCTCAATGTGCTCCCCTCTTCCAGGGCCCGATTATGACCAACAGGGGCCGGGCATTGATGAATTTGGGGCCCCCATCTATGAAATTTGTTTTCTTTATCATAAAATTTTGACATATAAAAGAATATTTCAGAACAACATTTGAAAATGGAGGCCCTGGGCAAAGTCCCGATTTGCCCATGCGATAATAAGGCTCTGCCCTCTTTCGCTTGCGTCCCTAGGGGAGGAGGGGGGAGATCTCGCCAACCCCTAGCTTCGGCTCTGGCCCCAATTAGGAGCTTTTTTATTGAATTGTATAAACATGTATTCAATAAAAGCAATCCATAATAAAATTAATTTTTTATAGAAAATTCGTCTTTTAATTTCAGATAATTTTCTGAGAATGTGTGTGGGAATAACATTTGACGATTAAAATTATTCCGATCATTATTTATTCAGGTTGAGTCGAGAATGAGACTAGTTTTCCCTTAAGAAAAAAGCCTGGATCCGGGCTTAGCTTTGGCCTATCTCTTAAAACATTCTGGTCCCTGATCAAAATGACAAATCATTCAGGCATCCGAAAGCGTTATTATAGATATAAATTTTAATTTAAAAATGATGTGACGCTCCAAGGAAAAATGTGGGGAGGCTCATTTTAAAAAATTAATTTATTCATTTAATTTGTATTTCATAAAAATTTTACGATTTAACTGTTGATTGTAAAAAGAAAGTAATTTTTATCAACATGGCTTAAGCAAAAACTTAGATTTTCGATTTACCATCTTCAATCATTTATGTCTAAAGGACTAGAATTTTCTTAAATAATTAACCTCTCCGTTTTTCAGTTTTTCGACCACTCAGAAAGACACCTTATAACTTTGATCAAAATCAAATTTGTCATTTACAAAGCTATTCGTGTTTTCAGTCGAGATTTATGTATATTTCTTTGTTATTACAGCTTACGAATGTCTACCTGGGTGATCAAAAGATTTGTTTTCAGCACTTAGCTTCAATTCCAACGCACGATCACAACGTAAAAATTTTGGATGATTTTTTGGAAAAAAGAAAACATCGCAAAATAAGTATTCCGTATTAAGGTTATTCTTGCTGGAGATTCGAAAAAAATTATATACACATAGATTTATTAATATACATAAAATATACAGTTATTAGAGATACAATCGAATTCACTGAATAAGTTCCTTACTATCTAATCATATTTCTTAAAAGAAAAAACACATAAAACCTTTTTATGGATAAATTGAATATATGCAATTCTGTTTACAAGTTGTACTATACATTGAAATAGAGGATAGACTTAGATCAGTTACGAACTTTATGGGGAAAAAAATTAAAATAAAAAAATCTTAAATATCGAAATTTTGTAAAATGTATCCCTTTTTGAAAAATGTTTCTGGGCAATTCCATGTTTAAGAATTTTTTTTCTAAAAGTTCATTAAATTCACCGTTTATTTATTTCATTGTGTAGTGCTGCTTCTAAAAAATGATCCTTTATTTTTTCGAACCTCTTGTGAAATCACTGAAATCAGTTCATGTGTAACAGCGTACCCAGATCGTGAGGCAGATTTTGTTTCTTCGAAATAGACTTTTAATGAGACTATACAAATATCTTTTCAGAGTCAAGTTAGAGATTTATTGTAACAATAATTGTTATTGTAACGAGATTAGGTTATTGATTAAGGCAAAGCTACACGAGGGGTATATATCTAAAGGGGAGTATGCTTTCGGTGGAGAACTTTTAAGGCGTTCTATACCATAATCACATTACATCCGGAGAAAACCACACAAAACTCTGAACCTTTAGATCGATAGCCACGCGGTAGGCCAGAACCCTAGCCGCCATCTACCACTTTCAGTGGTCTTAAGCACTCGGCCACTGTTATTGTTTCAAATCAATTGGAGAATATTAAAAAAAAATTGTTTGAAATACGAAAAAGTAAAAATTGTTGTACACAAATATAAGTAAAGGTATATAAATAAAGATTAAAAATTGAACATTGATAAATTATTATAACTGTGGAAAATCATAAGTTGGACACCCCCATCATAAAAAAAGTTCTATTATAAAAAGTTAATTAGGCATAATAAGCATAAAATCTGGAAGGTAGATAATTTTTTTAATAAGTAATTTAAAATGACAGAGGGGGGGGGCTATATTGTTTTTTCCCCATTTCACCTTTTCCATTGTGGCGTTTTCTTACAACTTTTCGTTTCTAATCTTGCAGAGGCAGACTCATTTGTCCCATTTGTGCTTTGTCTCCGACACATAAGAAAATTCGCATTCAAGTTTAGTTCCTTATATCCGAAATGCCGAAATGGGCGACACAGAGCCTTTTACTTATTAATCTGGGTTTAAAATGGAACATTAGTTAATGTCTTCTACCTTTGGAGTCCTAAAGAGAATTCTTCACCAGAAAGCAGATGCAAGAAGTGTATGCTTTTCGAAAACAAATCCACATGCTGTTCATTTGTGAAACGCATAATGGAACTGAAAAATGGCCTTTGGGGGTGTCGACAACTCCCTGGTAAACTAATAGCTTTCGTGCCCGGAATATGAAAATTTATAATGATTCTTGACCCCTTACTATACCCATCTTTAAACTTAAAACGATATGCCATTACTAATTAATGGATTGGTGTTTCGTCAATGGAAAACACCTGATCAGCGCTTTGTTGAACATGCGATTTCCCTTCGAATTTTTTTGTACACTGAAAGGAAACATGAATTTTCGAAGAGAAAAATGTTTTACAAGACACTGGGTTTTTGGCGCTAATGCGTAGTATATCCTACCATACTTAAATTTTGCAGAACTGCTTGCTTCACTATATTCATTTTCAAAGGGAAAAACAGTTTTTCCTATGGAACAAATTTCATATTTAAAAGCTTATAATCATGGAATGTGATGACAGGGTTACGAAGTTTGTTTTTTTTTAAAGTCTTCTTATGATTACCATAGCTCTTTCGAGTAGACCTAGTGCTAAAAATTTTCATTACTGTATTGAATTCCAAAATATATCACAATGATCTATCGAATGCAGGTCACGACTGAAATGTGCACATAAAACTTTAAGCTAAATAGTCAGCTTCAAACTTTCTAGCACATATTCATTCAAATTTCAGTTAAGAAGTGCAGTGGCTAACAATGTCGGAAATTTTTTACTGTGTACAAAGTCGCTAATTAATCAGAATTATTTTTTCAGAGTTACAAATGCTGTATGAATATTAACACTAAAATAGCTTTAATAACGTTTGATTATGTTTTTTTTTCTTCTAAATTTTAACGCAGGCCGCCCTGGAGCCCATAACCCATAGGGAAGCATACTTAGCTTGATGTGTAATACGGCCCTTTTTAGGTATGGTCCCTTTCGCTCGTGACCCCCCCCCTTCCTCTTCTATAATTTTTATGGTCCTGTAGTAGTTACGCTAGATTTCGATTCCATAAATTAATTATTTACAAACATAAGTGCTCCTGAGAGTGCTTTTGAAGACGAGGAAGGCTATTTGAAAGGGTGTGTGTGTGTGTGTGGGGGGGGGGGGTTGGTTGTGCTTGTGTGTGATTATGGCAACGCTACACTAGGGCGATCTGCCAAGGGGGGGGGGTGCCTTGGCAGGAGGACTTTCTAAGGGGTTCTAACGCGTATTCACGTTACATCTGGAGAAAACCTACCAAAACTCCAGACCGTTAGATCGACAGCCGCGCGATGGGACCCGAACCCGGGACCTTCACACTTCGGCCATCTACCATTTTCAGTGACATAACCACTGTGCCATGGTGTGGCCAGTGTGGGAGGTCGAATACGAGTGTAATGTATTACGCACACACAATTCACTCATTTTTCTACAAACCATTTTTTGATTTTGAGAGTTTTTTTTTATTGTGGGATCGGGGCCAACTAACCCATCCACCCTTACCTTAATCAGGCTCGTTGTGACTCCCTCTTTTTTTGCCCTCCATATATGGATGGATATGGATGAACGTACATATTTACAAAACGGCTGCATATTTTTCTGCTATTGAGCAACGTCTGAGCCCGTAAATTATTGTGTGCATACTTTAGTGTTATAAAATAAACTAGTCCTCTTTAGAGACCAATGGTCTTCTAAAGAGGAATTCTCTTTCAGCAGCACAATGTGATATGTATTCAAGGCCTCTGAATTTTGGGCCCCTGTCCAAGCTCGGCTTGGGACCTCTTTTGGGGGGGATGGTTAATCTAGGCCGCTTAGTTGAAGACCATTTGGGGGGGGGTCATGACCCCTGTGACCCCCCCTCTAACTATTGAGCTTTCATTCAGCTGGTTGCCGAAGGCAAGCTGCCTGTAGGTTGCATGTTTTTTTTTTTTCGAAGCGGACCCAGTGTTCGCCCGGTGGTACCCCGTAGGTTGCACTTTTTGGTCGCGAACCAGCTGGTCGCCGGATGCGGCCGCTCAACGAATCGTGTGAAAGCGGCCCGTACGTTGCATAGGCTGGACGTGAAGCGGTCGGCCCGTAGGTTGCGAATTTCGGTCGCGAAGAGGCCCGTGTGCCGTAGGTTGCACAACCTGTAGCAAAGCGGCCCTTGTGCTCTAGGTTGCACATTTTGGCCGCGAAGTGGCCATCGACGGTCAAAACTTGTCGCCGAAGGCGGCTAGTTTACGTAGAAGATTGGATGTCTTCTGCAAATTGGAAATGATTACATCTACAACCGCGGCTGATTTCAACGACTTATACTGTCAGTTACACTGCTGATGAGTACGCCAGAAGTGAAAACTTCTTATCAAGCTTCCTAAAATTTATATTTATGCAGTTAAACAGGTTTTCACACATTATTGTATTTTTATTTAAAAAAAATAAGCATTTATGAAAGCTTACTCACATTTTTATACATTTGAAATTCTTTTTAAAAAAAATTTTAATGTTTTTTAAGGCTGTAAGGGTATTGCACATTAATTTGTGGTGTTCTCATAACTTCACATATTTTTGTACATTTGTGCACATTTTAGCGCAATTTTTACTGGGTTAGCATTGGATTTTTTTTATTTTTAAATTTAATTACACTTCAAATTTCGTGCTCAATTTGTGTACATATTTAAAATTTAAAAAGAGAGAGGGAGTACGCGCAAGGCAGCAACGTGAAACAGCAGGTATTTGCGTACGGTATACATCAGCGATACACACTTTTTCTGCACATGTTGGAGTTTGGTCGATTTAATCGATAATTATGTACGCGAATTTATTAATTCTCAATAATTATATACTTACGTTGTAATAAACAGCAATGCTATTTATTTGTAATGATTGATGGATCTATAATTCAAATTCAAATACACTGTAGTATAACACTTAAAAATTCAAATAATATACATTATATAATTATTAACACTTTCCACCTCCTAAAATTAACTTTATTGCACAATAACTATATAGCAATACAAATTAAGTGCAGTTTTTTAAATAAATAATCGAAAATTATAGCTCCTACTAGAAAAAGCATGCACTCTTTTGCAAAAACATATAGATAGAACACAATTTGTACTTAAAAAGTAAATATATTTTAATATTTTGAAAGTATACACTTGTTGTGCAAATTATATGCAGTTTTTGCACACTGAAATAAAAATTTACGCAGTTTGAATAGATTTTCAGAAAAATCGCAAAATCTAGTTAGAATTTTTTTTAAATCCGACGCCTATAGCTTAAGTTGAGTGATCATCTATCATGTCACCAAATTTTATTTAGTCGTTATTACGTGATGTGCGAACAAAAATTTGCGCAATTTGAAACAATTTTCGGAAAATCTCAAAATCTAATCATTTTTTTAAAAATTCGACATCTATAGTTTAAATTGAGTGACCACCTATCATGTCACTTTATTGCATTCATGCAAATTTTATTGCATTCGCTTTAGTTTTACGTGATTTGCGAATAAAAAAAAGCGTTACTGACAGAACGACAGACAGACAAACTTTTTTCTTTTACGGTTGTAATAGGGTCCCAAATGCTTAAAACGGATAGAAATCGCAAAAAAATTTTAATACCAAATAGTGTACAGGCAAATTCTAATTTTATTTATATAGATACGTAAAAGTTTTCATTCCGAAATTGAAACAACAATCACTTCAAACTTTAGTCATCTCAACCCGAGTCGAATCTGTCTGGTGGTTAGAACGCTCACCTACCATGCTTTGGATCTTTAGTTCGATACCAGCCCCGGAAACTGGGTCTCGGTTTAAAAGTCACTTGAAGTACTTATGTATGATAATAGATGCCAGCACCAAATTCACAGAATGGAGGAATAAAACTCAGCGGGTAAGAGCTGGCGTAGTTATGACCTCACAATTCACTTTTCCCGCATCCCAAAAGAGGACTATTGCAGATTGCTCGGATCTTCTGGATACGATATAGATATCCATTTATGGGCTGTTTGAGAAATCTTGGATGTTTTGGAGGTCCAATTAATATCTATGCTACCTGGATATAGATCTCTTAGAGTCATCCTGGATATTATAGATGTTGTCTAGTCCTTAGAGAAATCACATCTCAAATCTCTTACAGAAGTCCATTTTATGATATCTGGAGGATCTTGGTCTTCTAATATATATACCAATTATCCAACTCGGATTCCTTATACTTGACCAGTGGATAACTGTGCTGTGTGGAGTGCCTATAATAGTTCGAAGACGGTTGCTTTTATATCGCAGTAATATCTGTTAAAAAAATTATATAAAAAACTTTTTTTCTTATGAGAAACATTTATACTTAATTAATGTACATTTCAGTTTAACGTTCTTCATCTATTTCTAGCGTGCAATACTCTATTTCTTTCATTACCAAATATGGACTCACATCAGATCTAATTCACTAAAGTCTTGCTGAACTAATTTTCTATCGCACGGGTATGCTGTAGTTCGGCTGGTTTTACTTGAATAGTTGGGTGCCTTGCCCTATTGTTATGTGTTGCATTCTCGCCGTTGACTAAGATTATCCTGTGGTTTTTCGGCGTCAATGCCTGGACTTTTTTTGCTTCACTCGCACAAAAAGGTATTTGAGAGCAAGATAAATTTTATATCGTAGGTTTGTGAATAACTAATTAATTTTTTTTCGAATAACACACAAGTCAAAAGAATTATCAGAAATTGTTATTTTATACATGACTCACTTCTGATGAAGAATAGTATTTTATATATGAAATCGACATAGGAAATACGACCTACACTCAAGCACTCTTTGAAAGAATGTAGATCACCAACGCAATTGTGCGGCCAGAGTTTAAAGAATGCGACTGTCATTTGGCTTCTTTGGATATACCAAGTTTAACTTTTCGAAAACCTCACGATCACCATCTTTTTTAAGACAGATTCATCTTTCGACCTTCATAGTATAAACACCTCCCTGCCACCACCATCCTGTAAATATGCAAGGTTTGAGACATAAAAAAAGCGTTTATTCAGCTCTACAAATTGCCTCTTATAATTATGTCGCGAAGTGATATTCCTGGATTACTGTTCGACACAACGCTCTGCCATTTTACTCCATCACTTCGAAAAGTAAACCTTAAAATTATTTAAATCGCCTTAAATAAAATTAATTTTTTCTCCGCATCTCTACATATATAGGGATGAAGACTGTACACCCCTTAAGTTTAAGCACTAAAAATATTAAATATCAGAAGTCATGTTCTTATATCTTAAGTAATTAATTAAACGTGAAACAGCAGTATAAGGAAGAACAAATTTATTGGTTAGCAACGAAATATATTATTGCAGAATACTCTGCTAATTCCTGGGTTCGTCGTTCTAAAGTCCAGTTGGTGTAGAAAGTTCTAGTAGAGTCCATTTTCAGGATGGAAAACGAATTTTATTGCTTCAAGAACTTCGTCGAGCATTCAGCTGTACAAATTTCACAGGCACAATCAGATAATAATGTGCTTTTAAGTCCTCTTAGTATAGAAGCTTTCACAGATGCTGTGAATCCACGCAAAATAAAACACATCCACAGGAAAAAAATTCAGAGGAAATATACAGGGGAAATCGTAAACAGTTCCTCAAGACTCAGAAATAATGAATTTACACACAGCACTTTAAAATAAGGCTTGAGAAACCAAGCTAACTATAGCACCATGCACAGAGCATAGCAGCGTACTCATCGGAAGCTAGATAACACACTGAAGTGGGGGTCTGTAATGCTTGTATTTATAGGTGACGCAGAAGCTACAAGGAGCTTCTAGAGGGATGTATCTCCGGAAGATTCAGCATAAAGCGGGACTTTTGATTACGTCGTAGAAGAGAAAGAAAGTAATATTAGGCTATATGTGATGTTAATGCAGCAAAACAAACTTTAAAGGCCCTATTGGGAAAATCGCACAAAATGTCCGAAATCTCGCCAATCTTGGCGACTTTTTGGAGAAATATTGGCAAATTTGGCGCCAAAAATAAGTTCCAGAAAGTGAGGTTAGCGAAGGCCTAGGAGTAATATTTCTCGAGATTTCTAGAAAATGCTATAGAAACTAGTGGAGAAACATTAAACTCCATATTTCGCGTTCTAGTTAATCGATTTTCATGCAACAAGAAGAAAATTTAACTATTTGACACGTAGAATACGAATTTTAAATTATTTTAAAACCCAGAACAGCAGTTTGCCCCGAAAATTCGTAACATTGCCCCCTTTCCAAGAACTGCACGTTCCGGACAGTACAATCCCCAGTAAGGAGGTCGCGCAAATATTTACAATATAACCTTCAGCCATAGATTTTAACAACATAATTTAGCACAATAACAAATACACACTAATAAATAAGTAATAAACATATTTAAAAAATGTACACTAATAAATAATAAACCTAATAAACCAAATACACAATAATAATAGAAAACCAATATATTACATATATGTACACTAAACATGACGTGAGTACCAACTAAAGAGAGTTGAAGAAAGAGGAAGAGAAGAGACAGACAAGAAAGAAATGAGAGGTGAAAGAAAGGAGGAATTGCGTCACATTGACCATGATCTGATGTCAAAGTAATTAATTATGACCCCGATAAATGGCTACCCGATCGTAATGGACGACCCTTGGTTTCGAGTTAGGTGACTTACGGATCCGTACGACGACATCGTTCAGTCCGTTTAGGACTGTGTAAGGGCCGTTCCACGGCGATTGCAGTTTGGGAGACAAGCTTTTCCGTCGAGTAGGATTCCAGAGCCATATTTTGACTAGTGCTTCATATTCTTCACGCATTGCCTCTTTCCATTTTTTCTGATACTGTCCTTTTTGGGTTTCCTGAACTGTAGGATTTAGCTTAATATTTTCCATGAATATTGTAGAATTATCCGCTTTATATGTAAGGCGATCAGGTGGCATTTCTTTTGTTGTTCTAGGAGATATTCTTCTCGATTCTGGATCTTCTGTATCGTTATTTATTTCTTCATTTTCTTTTACAGTTTTTTCTTCAAGTACTGAGTTTTCCGGATTTATTTGTTCATCTTCATTTTTTTCATTCTCTAGAAGGTTAAATTGTATGCGTTCTGGACTTTCTTATTCTCGATTTTCTGCATCTTCATCAGGAGTACATTCATTTTCTATTAATTTTACGGATCTCCTTATAACTCCTTTTCTTTCTCCAACATATATTCTATAACCTTTACTTCTTAAATCGTATCCGACGAAGGTTCCTTCAGTGGCTTTGTTGTCTAATTTTTGTATCTTCTGTTTGTGAAGATAAGCGTAAACTTTGCTTCCAAATATTCTTAAATGACTTATATTTGGCTTGAATCCATTCCACAATTTATATGGAGTTTTGTCTGTAGACTTCGTCGGTAATCGGTTTTGAAGATATCCTGCAGTTGCTGCTGCTTCCGCCCAAAATATTTTTGGTAGTTTTGTATTTATAAGCAAGGCTTTTGTCATTATCAAGTAAAGATCGATTTTTTCTCTCTGCAACACCGTTTTGAGATGGGCTGTAGGGTACTTTTCTTTGATGATCGATGCCCAAGTCTTTTAAATATTTTTCTGTTGCTTCATTGCAGTATTCACTACCGTTGTCTGATCTGATACATTTAATTTTCATTCCAAATTTGTTTGCGGTCGATTCTATGTATTCTTTAAGTTTGACAAGTGCTTCACCTTTTGATGACAGAAAATTTACTTGAGTGTAACGGGATTAATCGTCAATAAAAGTTATGAAATACTGCTTACCTCCTAAACTTGTAACTTCTATAGGTCCACATAGATCTGTGTGGATTAACTCTAGTGGCTTATCACTTCTGTAAGTAGCTTTCTTCGGATAAGTCTTTTCAGTTAGTTTTGCTTTTATACAGACAAAACATTCCGTGTTGTGTGTGCTATTATTTATTTTAATGCCATTAGCTAAATTATCTTTTTCAATTTTCTTAGTTGCATCTATGCTTCTAGGACCAAACTTTTGATGCCATTTTAATATGCAATTATCACTTTGACATATTTGTAGTGTTTCTTGGGCGGAAAATACTTTTCGTTTACCGAAATCATATTTAGCTTATATAACCCTTCTTTTATCTGAGCGGAAGCAATTACCTTATTATTTTTAGTGATAATGCAAATGACGTCGATACATTTTACTTCACACCCATGATTTGTGCACGCTTTGACTGACAGTAAATTACAATCTAAATCTTTTACATACAAATTATAAAACATTATCTAATTTTATTCTACTAATTTCTCTGTTTAAAGTTTCCGTTGCAAAATGTATTTCGACAACACCTTGTGACATTAATTTTACGCCATTTGCAATCGTTACTGTTTGTTCATTATTTTTATCTAACACAAGAAAAAGATTTTTATTGCACGTCATATGACTAGAAGCTCCGCTATCTACTGTCCAGTTAAATCATCCGTTCCGAAAGTTTTTATTTTTTTTCCACATCAG